>OY744525.1:2256551-2269051 GCA_963556195.1 Sepiola atlantica | reverse complement strand
ATCTGAAAAAAAATCAGAATACAAATTATTATTTGCAAAACAAACAAAAAATCCATAAATTCAGATAAATTATTACTATTAAACCCGATTTTTGTCCGGACCTTTTGACACAGGGAACGAAATAATGATTGACACCGCTTCATGGTGACCTTGCGTTGTTGATCACTCATTCTGTTCTTTAAAGATTTCACGTTAAATCGTGTTTTCATCTTTTAATTTTAGTTCTTTTCAATATTTATTGATTTTATCTTTTAATAGAATTGGACACACAGAATCGATGTATCGATTTACTCTAGAAATCCCAACAAACCGACCAAATCGTCTGGTTTGAACACAAAAGAAGATATCTCGTATTTTGTTTCATTTGTGGGTTTATTTTTCGTATTCAATTTGTTGGAATGAAAGGTAAGCCTTTTTTCCCAGTTTTGTTTTATTATTTAATAACTTGTAAAACCATTTCAAGTAATCATTGCACAAAGTTCTTCCAAAAATGTGAGTAAAATTAGTGTTATATATATATATATATATATATATATATATATATATATATATATATATTAGGTACGTGCAAAATTAATGGCCGCTTTCACCGTTCTTTCTCCCTTTTATCGTTTGAATGCAAAGTCGTTTTATTACCGCAAGTCTTAACATGTGACCCGCGGGCCCGATTAAAACATAAAGGATCACGTTTATAACAACATCACGATCGGATCCTAACTTTGCCCGGGTTGAAATGAATGGCTTAGGGTTAGTAGCAGGCATACCCGGAAAGGTCTTCTGAACCATCAAATCCTTTATCTCTTCTAGGTTTATAAAAGTCCGAGAGGAAACATCCCATCAAAAAACAAAACACTAAAAAAAAAATTAAGTAAACGAACTAGCTTAAAAACGCTAATCTTTAATTAATCATTACTCGGGATATTTGCAGTAAAAAAATGAAAAAAAAAAAAAGGTGGTGCTATCGATCCCGGACCGGCGTTCGTGACGTCGACTCGGAAGCGTTCGGCTATTCTACGCAAACGCCCGAGAGTTGCCGAGCCGATTTGTTCCAGACGACATTTTTGATACGGTGCTGCGTTCTATGATAATAATGTTTTGCTTGTTTTTGTTTTGTTTTTTGTTTTTTTGTTTTTTGTTAAGGTTACGGTTTAGGGTTAGGTTTAGGGTTTAGGGGTTAAGGTAAGGAATTTTTAAAAAGAAACAAATAAAGAAAATTAAACATATTTACATGAATTCTTTTGAAAGAAAGGATAAAAACATAGCGAGGTTACTGTTATAAAATGAATACTGTCTTTTTATTCACAAGGAATTTTTTTGAAGAAAAAAAAAACGTACCAAAATTACTTTTATCACGACATATGTTTTAGTTTTATTATTTATTCTTACTTGCTCGCGATGATACTGCAGTGCAAAGCTGTTCGTAATTCATTTTCAGAATACAAATTATTATTTGCAAAACAAACAAAAAATCCATAAATTCAGATAAATTAATACTATTAAACCCGATTTTTGTCCGGACCTTTTGACACAGGGAACGAAATAGTGATTGACACCGCTTCATGATGACCTTGCGTTGTTGATCACTCATTCTGTTCTTTAAAGATTTCACGTTAAATCGTGTTTTCATCTTTTAATTTGAGTTCTTTTCAATATTTATTGATTTTATCTTTTAATAGAATTGGACACACAGAATCGATGTATCGATTTACTCTAGAAATCCCAACAAACCGACCAAATCGTCTGGTTTGAACACAAAAGAAGATATCTCGTATTTTGTTTCATTTGTGGGTTTATTTTTCCTATTCAATTTGCTGGAATGAAAGGTAAGCCTTTTTTTCCAGTTTGGGCATCTTTTACGAGACTCAGCCGAGTAAACACGCTAAAAAAACAAATTTACAACAAATAAAAGTAACTGTAAGCTGTAAAAGTTAGTTTCAAACTTGCATGTGCTATTTGTTTGTATTTTTAGACCGTTACAACCGCTATTTATTAGAAATCAATAGTTTTATCACCTTAGGTTGGGAAAACCATGGCCGCTGTTGGGGGGGGCATTTGGTAAAGAAAGCACGTGAATCGCCATCTTGAATTTTGTGCAAGCCTTTAGGAAAAAAACAATACATTTTTTTTTACATCTAATAAAACCCCATTTATAATACGTAAAAATAAAAACAAATTACACAGGTAAATAGAAAAATATCTATTCTCGTCGCAGGTCAACTTCACTTGTTGCAAATTTATGCTTTTAAACCCTTTCTCGTTCTTTTTTTGGACCCCGTTCGCGACTGTGCTGAGCGTCGTAACATATACCCTCCAGTTTTGTTTTATAATACAATAACTTGTAAAACCATTTCAAGTAATCATTGCACAAAGTTCTTCCAAAAATGTGAGTAAAATTAGTGTTATATATATATATATATATATTATGGACGTGCAAAATTAATGGCCGCTTGCACTGACCCTCGTTCTTAAAAGTGTATTTTCTTAATTTTTTAAAGCAGTTTTCGTTTAACTTTTGATTGTGTTTGAAAGATAAAAGCCTAATGTTATTATATAAAAGGAAACAAATGTATATTTACGTTTGAAAAAAAAATTAGAATTAAAAATGTTGTCAAAAACCCCTATAAACGTTAAAAATTGATCAAAACTACAAATTCAATAAAACACGTTTTAAATTCGTTGGAAAGATAAATATCAATTTTTTGGAACTATTTCAAAGAAAATTATTAAATTTAGTCTTAAGAGAATGAATAAAAAAAATTAACCTTCATTTTTCTACTAAAACTTGCCGAATTATCCAAAATAAAAAATAAAAGATACGTCACGGACGCATTTTGTTGTTTTGTGTAAGTGTAAACAAAATTTGGCGACCAAATCTGAAAGTATGGAAGCCCTGTACTGCAGTAATATTTATTTTTATTTAAAAAAATTTATATGGAAGTTATGCTTTATAGAAATTGAAAAATGATTAGACCTTAATTTCTTTATTTTTTAAGGTTACGAAAAATATGTCTACATTAAATTGACAAGTATGGAAGACACGAATTTATTATTTTTTTGAACAGAAGGTTTTTTTAATAATTTTCCCTTATTTGTATTTTTATGTACTGGTGCAGATTAGGACCCAAGCTAACTCTGACCCTAAACCTGTTACATGTCTGGAGTTTGGTTTCAGCATTTGCCAATTTTTTTTTCATGTTAGATATTCTAGCATGCCACTTTTGTTTTGTACTGTTGAATTTTCTTTTTAGGAAGGAAAGTTCTTTTTTTACTTTTGCTAGTTTTGTTAACAAAAGTTTATTAGTTGGAGAAGTAGAGGCAGAAGCAATGGATGCAGTTGTTGATTTAGTATAAATCCGAGAGGTGTTAGTTGTAGTCGAGAGGATACATGCATGGGCTTCAGTTTTGCACACGTTTTTGAATGCGGTTAAATGTAAATTATGCCTTTTCTTGAAAAATACTTTCAATTTACAAATCATAGAACTGGTTATTGGTGGGTAACCATTTCGTCTGTTTTCCACAGTAGCCCATTCTTGTATTTTATTCTGTGAAAAATCCTTATCGATAAATTTCATTACTATGTGCCCAACAAAACTGGATGAGAATTCTGAACTATAAGATACTGCTCCTGGATATATGATAGCATAGACATCTAAAAATTAAAAGAAAATGTAATGATAAGAAAGTTAATTAATTAAATTTTTCTGTAATGAAAAAAAACAAGAAAATCTTATTTAATTATAATATTTTCGAATGTACAGAATTAAGATTTTAATTATTTTATCTACAAAGATTTATATTTAATGTTATAACTTAAAAAAAAACAACCTTTTTTTTTAAACTGAAGAGTGGGGTAAAAATGATTTGAACAGTTTGGGGACCCCCCCCCCTCATTACAAATGTTTTGCAAAATAATTTATGGAAATGTTTAAAAAATAATAATCGTGCTTCTTTAAGCATATCTAAAAAAAGCTAAAGAAATTGTTTACCAATGATTTCCTTAGAATTTGAAATAACTTTTTCAAATGTTAAAATTATTTTTACGTTAACGTTACGAAATCCTTCAATTCTATCAATTATTTTTACATGATGATTGATTAAAAACTTAAACAATTACATTACTCGATTTATTTTTATAGAATTAATTTAATTTTAAAATACATTAATTCTTTAAAAATAAAACTTAATGGGTATTTTTTATTTTAAGCTAAAATAGTATTTAATTTTCAGTGTGAAAAAGTAAATAAATATTCATTGAAAAAAATTAAAACATTAACAAATTATTAACGTTTTAATTTTTTGTTAATAACAATTATTTATAATTAAATAAATATAAAATTCAATTTTAAAGAAAATGTCATATTTGAACTATTTATTTATTAATAAATTTTAAACTTTTTAAAGAATATTTATTAATGAAGAAAACAAAGAAAAACTTACGTTTTATCTTTCCAATGAATTGTGAAATTAACGAAATTGATCAAAATTAAGTGGGAGTGAATGGTGGGAGGTCTAATTGCACTTGATTATTACATAGCGTGTCTTCCATAGCCTTGCAAATCGATCGTTAGTAGAAATTATTCAATTTTTTACATTCTTTTTTTCGTTAACTTACTGGGTCACAAATGTGTAAATGTTTGGTTTATTTTCAAGATTATAAACAAGAAATTCTTGCGATGATGATGACTCGTTTCTCTATGAAAGGGAAATATAATTACGTCGCATTTTTTATTTTTCCAAAAACTTTAATCATTAAAATCGCATGAAATATTTTTTGCAATTATATTATTTTTTTGGTGAAAATATTGATTAAACAATGCTTTATTCAATAATAATATCGCTAATTCAAAAAATTAACTTTTCTTCGAGTTATAGTGATTTTATTAACACGGTATTTACTGGCCTTTTTCGTAATATATATGAAAAATTTTGAAAAAAAAATTATTTGTTAACATCTACGATCCTTTATTTACATAAGTAACATTTAAAAAATCATGCATTTTTTTTTATTAATATATAAAAATATAACTTTAGTAAAGGTGTATTTTCTTTTAAAAAAATAATACATTTTCACTAAGATTTAAAAAAAAATAATGGTTTCATTATATTCCGTGATTGTTGATTAATAAATATTGAAAATTTCAGTAAAATTGGTTGATTTCCTGAATTTTAGTGTATTTTTAAGTGAAGGGGGGGGGGGTCAAAATGTTTTTTCATTTTTGGGAATCGGCCATTGATTTGCACGTACCTAATATATATATATAGCGTCGTAAAAGATACCCAATTGGTGTTTGTACAGAGACGTATATATGAAAATCGCAGTTCCAATTAAAAAAAACTCTTTGAAATACTTATGTAGCAAGCAAAAATAGGTTTGTACACCAAATCGTTTAATCGAGTTCGCCCACTGATTTAAGCGAAAAAAAAAACCCACGATATTCAAAGGGAGATTACAAAGTCTGTCATATTAACAAGTAATAAATCAATGGCATTCACGAAAATACGATGAAACCGACTTTTATTTTTAATAAAAATTCTACTCGATCATTATTCCTACATTTTGGTGATGATATTTATTTAAATCTGCTGTTTTCTTATGGTATTGATACTTTACTATGCATGGGTCTCTGTAAAAGCTCCAAAATTTCTATTCCACCATGCTGTATGACAAAGCTGATTAAAAAAGAAATGTGAACCTCCAATAAAACACAACAACAACAACAAAAGAACTACATATAACATGTGGCACAAGGTCGAAAAGAGAGACGTGTGGAGTGGTTGGTCTTTCTAAATTTAACTGACTCGTTTTTATTTTATACGGTCCCTATAACTATCGCTTTTGACACACTCACACTCCCCCTCTCTCTCTCTCTCTCTCTCACTCTGTATTTACATTCTAACGTCATAAAAAAAGAATAAAAGATTAGAATAGTCGAATATAAACAAATGGGAATATCTAAGATTTAACCTGTAGCAGAGAGAGAGAGGGGGGGGGATATAGCTAACAGAAAAAATAACTGGCATTGCAAACTCACTTTGGTACAACTCTAGCATATGGCAGGTAAAAATAAAATTACAAGAAACGTAAGTATATAATACTGACTTATGATGACAAAAATGTAATGTATAATTATTGAAAAAAAATTAAAATTTGAATTTATGTTGGATTGATACTATTTTTATTCTCTATTACGTAATGTCAATGATTGCCTCCGCTGACTTCTGACAGTGGAGGCAATCATTAATATTACGTAATACTTTTCAAGAAGTGACTTTCGCTATTCCTCCGAAAATGGACATTAATTACGTATAATTTAGAGGATTTTTTCAAAAACTTAAGATGATTCCAAATGGATTGATTTCTTTCAAGCAGAGAAACTGCTATCTGCAACGGAGATAAATTGATACCTAAAAATATAAATGATACATTTACACTAACTTGACGCTAACTCTAAAACCCAACTGTTATTTTCTTTTTAAAAATGTTTGAATTATCCTCCTTGAAATTCATGACAATGGCGGCGATTGCTGCATATGATTAAAAGTTTAATTTCTTAAATACTAAAAAAAAATTGGATTACTTTCAATAAATTTTGGTGTATGCTAATATTTCCCCATCACAAGTAAGTATTTCCTAAATTTTCCATGTTTTCTTAGTATCAATCTGATAATCAAGAGATGATTTTTTTATCAGAATGACTTCAACTTAGACCCAAAAAGAACCGTCCCAGGAATTACCCCCCTCTTCCTGGAGGAGGTTGGTTTATTGCCTGTAGCTTAAGAATCACCTAATGGGGAACGCCGCCTAGTCTACTTTCGGCTATTTTCGTACCTTTTGGGTGGTTCTTGTTTTCCTCACATCAAACGAATCTTGTTTGACATCTTTCTGCTGTGGGAGTCAAATGGTAAATAAAGGTGGATCTGTAAGGGGATGATGAGAGGGGTTATCCTTTTATCTTCTCAGTAGAAGTGGTGAACTGAAAGATCTCAGACAGTTAGCTCTAGGTTTTTTCCGAAGGTGTATGATGGAGCTCTGTCTTTATGTCAAACCTATGGCCTTCCTGCAGCCTCCACTAAATACTTAATAACAGACAGCACCTCAATAATGTCATCTGAATTCTGTTATTCTGAACGTTATGGAACTGGTCCTGTCAAAAGTTCTTCTCTTCTAAGATGAACCAGAGTATCCCCGGTTAGACTGGGTGTTTGACCTGGTTGAGGAGTTTCTTGATTATCATAACGAATTGCTCTCAGGTCTTAGTTGTGGCTGTTGTAACTCTTGTATGATAAGTAGTGAAGATTCTCGTTCAGTGCTTTCTTCATAGTCACCACTCTGTTACCCATTACTCTCAGCAACGTCTGCATTGCCTTGTGTTTATTTTGCTGCACATTTCGTTCTATGCACACAATCAGAATGCATGTTATCTTATGCTAACACATTACTATCACTATTCTCTGACTCACATCTCATGGCTTTCAAAGTGTACAAAGAACAACACTGAACTGAAACTAAGCGCAAATTATGATATAAGTCACTCTCTTCCAATTCTCTTTTGCTTTCTAGGCAACCATGGTTTCCAGCTTTCACATTTCTTAATAGTATGCAGAAACTGCTAACCGTTGCACTTTATTGTTATAAATGACTTCAAATTATACTGAAATGAAACGATATCAGATAGGGTTAGGGTTTTCTTAATTAAAACTTATTTCTGATATACATTTTCCCAATTAACTATTTTTTCATTAACATGTAAATTAAATCATTAGGTCGAACGTTTATCTAAGAGAAAACTGAAGTGTTAAATCATTAGGTCGAACGTTTATCATAGAGAAAACTGAAGTGTTAAATCATTAGGTCGAACGTTTATCTAAGAGAAAACTGAAGTGTTAAATCATTAGGTCGAACGTTTATCATAGAGAAAACTGAAGTGTTAAATCATTAGGTCGAACGTTTATCATAGAGAAAACTGAAGTGTTAAATCATTAGGTCGAACGTTTATCTAAGAGAAAACTGAAGTGTTAAATCATTAGGTCGAACGTTTATCATATAGAGAACTGAAGTGTTAAAGACCCGAACAAGAATAATAATTAAAAACTGATGAATAAAAAAAAAATATTTGAATCAAGACAAAATTTGTTAAGAGAAAAAATTAGCATTTTTTAATGTCTTCAGTTAATTTTTCAAGTAAAGTTATCTTTTAGCCCAAAATACATTAAAACTAAATAAAAAATAACAAGTATTAAAGTTTTGTGTTTTCTTGCACACAAATTGAAAAATAAATGTATTAAAAATAATACTTTTAATAGTTGAGTGAATTCATTTCGTGGCTACACATCTATTATGTACAACTGACCTGAATTTGTCATGTTCCATGATCAGATTGGAGATAGTGGATAATAAGAATGAACAATCAGAAAATAAAGAAAACATGGTTACAACCAAAGAAATAGAGGGTGTTACTTATCGCTAGCACTGTCAAAAACAATTATTGAATACATCGGCCATTCTCTAATACCAAATAATGAAAGCAAACAGTGCTTATTAAAAAAGGAATTAAAATATATGAGAAATATTTTTTCCATTTTTATTTATTTTCGTTACATTAAAACGTTTTTCTGTTTCGTAAACAAGTAATTATGGTCGTTAGTCTTCACATTTTCTTAAGTTGGAGTGCAAAGAGAAGACGACATGAATAAAAAATAAATGACATTCATGTTGGAATAGTTACTGTTTACATTTAACTCAAAATATGATTATTATTTTCTTTTGGGGTTAGGGTTAGAATTAGGAAGTTGGTTAAATATGAAAATCGTGCCAAAAAGACAAGAAATAATTACTTTTTGTCTATTTCATTTAAAAGAATGATTCAAATGTAAGACATTTTTAAAACTATTGTTCAAACACATTTGTATGGGGTTTAAAAAGCGACATTCAGTAATTATGACTGGTCATCGATTCTTACAGTTTCATTGGTTATTTCAGTTGCTTTGAAATACAAATTACTTGATTTTGTTGACTTCTTTCAAATAAATGACGAAAATAAAAACATTATTGAATCATTTCAGTTCATATGAATGCGAATATTGTGTGCATTTACTGTCATTCATAGTCAGCATATGACTATTCCGAATTACCAACAGCAAGTCGCAATCAATAGACTGTTTCTCCGGTCATAAATTTTTAAAAGTCAAAATCTTTTTTATGTAAAACTTTATAATTAAAACTTCTGGTAATTTAAAAAAATAATTAAATATAAAGACAAAATGGAATTGTTTTTTAATATCTGTGATCCGACAGCACTACAATTAGTAGAAAAATTGATATTTCAATGTTAAAAAAAAATCCACTTCCATGTGCAATGCATGCATTTGTTATTATCATGAGAACAATTGCACTCATTTCTTCATTATTGTTATTGTGAGTTTTATTTATTACATATCTCTCTTAAACGTCTATTGTGTGTCCCCGAAAACATGTCAATAAAGTAAATCTTATTCTATGAAACTATTTCTGCATTGTTTCTTTGTGATGCATGTGGCATATATTATTCATGCAACAATAAAGACATGTGTGCATCACAAACAAAAAGCCCTAACCCTAAACTTTAATTCTAAACCAAACCCATAACCAATAACCTAACCCTAACGTATAATAATCGTTGACAATACTCAATTCCGACTAGTTCCTATGCACTGTTCTCAAGCACTGGGTGATTGTGAGAAGCCGGACTATCATTGTTCTGGGAATAAAACAGAAGTGACTTCAGCAATCTCAGCATCTGCTCGCAACAAGACTGATTACAATGGGCTTATGTGTGGAGTATTACCTAAACCTAACCCTAAACCCTAACCCTAACATTATATGTGGAGTATTACCTTAATAACACAACTTTTACATGCAATAACAGTATTTAAAACAGGGCAATGTTTACTTTAAATTTAAATCAATTTCAGTATAAATTCTTAAATAGATTTTCATTTTTATTTACAGGGAGCAGCAACAATGAAAAAAATTTTGCAGATATGGAATATAACATTTTTTCTAAAATGCATCAATGTCCAATTCCAAATTTTCAAATAAATACAACAATGAAGTAATTTCAAAGTAAAGACCTTGTCTTGTAAAGCGTGAAGATCATCAATTCCTTACGAAAATATCCAACTTAAAAACAGACATGCCTAGACCGACTGAGGAAAGACGTTATTCTTTCGATATGTGTGATGCATTATTTACAAACAAATCAAAGTTAAAGACACACATGCGTACCCACACTCTCGGCAAACTTTATTCTTGTGAAGTGTGTGGTTCATCATTTACACTAGAATGTAATTTAAAGACACACATTAGAATCCACACCGGAGAGAGACCTTATTCTTGTGAAGTGTGTGGCTTATCATTCACACAAAAATCTATTTTAATCGTACATATGCGTACACACACTGGAGAGAAACCATATTCTTGTGAAGTGTGTAGCTCTTCATTCACAGAAAAGGCTACATTAATGATACATTTGCGTATCCACACTGGGGAAAAACCGTATTCTTGTGAAGTGTGTAGCTCATCCTTCACACAAAAAGGTAATTTAATGACACACATGCAAATCCACACTGGGGTGAAAACTTATACTTGTGAAGTCTGTGATTCGTCATTTACAACATTATCTTATTTGAAGATCCATATGCGATCCCACACTGGAGACAAACCTTATTCTTGTGAAGTGTGTAGCTCATCCTTCACACAAAAAGGTAATTTAATGACACACATGCAAATCCACACTCGGGTGAAAACTTATACCTGTGAAGTCTGTGATTCGTCATTTACAACATCATCTCATTTGAAGATCCATATGCGATCACACACTGGAGACAAACCTTATTCTTGTGAAGTGTGTGACTTATCATTCACACGAAAATCTATTTTAATCGTACATATGCGAACACACACTGGGGAGAAACCATATTCTCGTGAAGTGTGTGGCTCATCATTCTCAGATAAATCGAGTTCAATAAGACATTTGCGAACCCATACTGTTCTACATAGAACACAAAACTGTTAAACCCGACATAGTTATATGGAACCAGAAGAAGAAACTAGCAACCCTAGTTTAAGTTAGTGTAACATGGGTAATGCTTGCTAAAACAGAGATAAGAGTGAGAAGATAACTAAATACAAAAGTCTTATGTATGACATTAAAAGAAACTGGAATCTTAGGAAGATCTCCATCATTCCAGTATCAGGCTCATAAAAAAGAAGTTAAAACTACCTGGAGAATATACTCGGTGAACAAAGTGCAAGATAAATCGAAACAATTGCGTTTAAAGGAACAGTTAAAAATCCGAAAAAAGATATTTCGTTTGGAATCTCTGAAATAGTGGAAGAATGTCTGGAATCTGGTAGGATGCCCCATCCACAAGAAAAATAAAATGATAAGAAAATTAGGAAAAACAAGTGAGACGAGTTTGAATTACCTACTAGACACCATCCTCAGTTGTTTTTAGTCTCTCTTTCCAAGTGTTTGTCAGGTAAACCTGATATGAAGATACGTAATCCTAAAAGTAAACTCTTACCAAATATGAAAAATAACTATTTGAAGCCGAAATAAGGTCCCCTCGACACCGTTATATACTGGCTCATATAAATAATGCACCTTCTTATAATGATCAAGTAACAGCACGTAGCTGGATACTGAATAGGACCAGATAAATTAGGGTTACGGTTAGGGTCCTAGAATCCAGAAAATTAAGGAGTAAACACAACTTTAACATAGTAAAGTTGCCAATTGGGGAGATGAAAAATAGTGTTTTTCACTGCTTTACAAATTCAACGTTTGAGACATAGAGGAGAATCTTGATTGAACACTCGGATATATATGTATCTATGTTTCTCATATAGAAATCAAGTGTTAGTTCCAGAAAAGGGCCCCATAATTTCTGAGAAATTCCGGAAGTAAAATGAAAAGAAGAGAATTTGAATGCCTACTAGATACTGTCATTTAGTGTCTAAGGTCTCTTTATACAGGGGGTTGTCAGGACAACCTGACATGATGATATTTCTTCATACAAGTAAACCCTAACCAAATATTGAAAATAACATAGTATTCGAACTCTAAATAAGATCCCCTTGGTATGGTTAGCCCACACTGGTTTATATGAGGAATGGTGCATCTTCAAGTGATGCTAGATGAATTCTTGTCCTTGAATCTGGTAAGACCAAGAGACCAAAAGAAATATATACAATAGCATAGTTAACTGGTCAATTGGCGAAAAAATAATGTTCTTCACTTCGTTACTAACCTAACGTTTGAGACGTAAGGGAGAACTTTAATGGAACATTCGGATATCTCATATAATAATCAATGGAACCCTTAATTTCTGAGAACTTCGACTGAAGTAAAATGAAGAAAAAAAGCAAGAAACATTCTTGTGAAGTGTGTGGATCATCATTCACAGAAAAATCTTGTTTTTGCAAACCCGCCGTGTGAAGTGTGTTACTCAGCGTCACC
>OY744525.1:2236551-2249051 GCA_963556195.1 Sepiola atlantica | reverse complement strand
CATAAAGGATCACGTTTATAACAACATCACGATCGGATCCTAACTTTGCCCTGGTTGAAATGAATGGCTTAGGGTTAGTAGCAGGCATACACGGAAAGGTCTTCTGAACCATCAAATCCTTTATCTCTTCTAGGTTTATAAAAGTCCGAGAGGAAACACCCCATCAAAAAACAAAACTAAGTAAACGAACTAGCTTAAAAACGCTAATCTTTAATTAATCATTACTCGAGATATTTGCAGTAAAAAAATGAAAAAAAAAAAAAAGGTGCTGCTATCGATCCCGGACCGGCGTTCGTGACGTCGACTCGGAAGCGTTCGGCTATTCTACGCAAACGCCCGAGAGTTGCCGAGCCGATTTGTTCCAGACGACATTTTTGATACGGTGCTGCGTTCTATGATAATAATATTTTGCTTGTTTTTGTTTTGTTTTTTGTTTTTTGTTAGGGTTACGGTTTAGGGTTTAGGGGTTAGGGTAAGGAATTTTTAAAAAGAAACAAAGAAAGAAAATTAAACATATTTACATGAATTCTTTTGAAAGAAAGGAAAAAAACATAGCGAGGTTACTGTTATAAAATGAATACTGTCTTTTTATTTACAAGGAATTTTTTTGAAGAAAAAAAAAACGTACCAAAATTACTTTTATCACGACATATGTTTTAATTTTATTATTTATTCTTACTTGCTCGCGATTATACTGCAGTGCAAAGCTGTTCGTAATTCATTTTCAGAATACAAATTATTATTTGCAAAACAATCAAAAAATCCATAAATTCAGATAAATTAATACTATTAAATTCGATTTTTGTCCGGACCTTTTGACACAGGGAACGAAATAATGATTGACACCGCTTCATGATGACCTTGCGTTGTTGATCACTCATTCTGTTCTTTAAAGATTTCACGTTAAATCGTGTTTTCATCTTTTAATTTGAGTTCTTTTCAATATTTATTGATTTTATCTTTTAATAGAATTGGACACACAGAATCGATGTATCGATTTACTCTAGAAATCCCAACAAACCGACGAAATCGTCTGGTTTGAACACAAAAGAAGATATCTCTTATTTTGTTTCATTTGTGAGTTTATTTTTCCTATTCAATTTGCTGGAATGAAAGGTAAGCCTTTTTTTCCAGTTTGGGCATCTTTTACGAGACTCAGCAGAGTAAACACGCTAAAAAAACAAATTTACAACAAATAAAAGTAACTGTAAGCTGTAAAAGTTAGTTTCAAACTTGCATGTGCTATTTCTTTGTATTTTTAGACCGTTACAACCGCTATTTATTAGAAATCAATAGTTTTATCACCTTAGGTTGGGAAAAACATGGCCGCTGTTGGGGGGGCATTTGGTAAAGAAAGCACGTGAATCGCCATCTTGAATTTTGTGCAAGCCTTTAGGAAAAAAACAATACATTTTTTTTTTTTACATCTAATAAAACCCCATTTATAATACGTAAAAATAAAAACAAATTACACAGGTAAATAGAAAAATATCTATTCTCGTCGCAGGTCAACTTCACTTGTTGCAAATTTATGCTTTTAAACCCTTTCTCATTCTTTTTTTGGACCCCGTTCGCGACTGTGCTGAGCGTCGTAACATATACCCTCCAGTTTTGTTTTATAATTCAATGACTTGTAAAACCATTTCAAGTAATCATTGCACAAAGTTCTTCCAAAAATGTGAGTAAAATTAGTGTTATATATATATATATATATATATATATATATATATATTAGGTACGTGCAAAATTAATGGCCGCTTGCACTGACCCTCGTTCTTAAAAGTGTCTTTTCTTAATTTTTTAAAGCAGTTTTCGTTTAACTTTTGATTGTGTTTGAAAGATAAAAGCCTAATGTTATTTTATAAAAGGAAACAAATGTATATTTACGTTTGAAAAAAAAATTAGAATTAAAAATGTTGTCAAAAACCCCTATAAACGTTAAAAATTGATCAAAACTACAAATTCAATAAAACACGTTTTAAATTCGTTGGAAAGATAAATATAAATTTTTTGGAACTATTTCAAAGAAAATTATTAAATTTAGTCTTAAGAGAATGAATAAAAAAAAATTAACCTTCATTTTTCTACTAAAACTTGCCGAATTATCCAAAATAAAAAATAAAAGATACGTCACGGACGCATTTTGTTGTTTTATGTAAGTGTAAACAAAATTTGGCGACCAAATCTGAAAGTATGGAAGCCCTGTACTGCAGTAATATTTATTTTTATTTAAAAAAAATTATATGGAAGTTATGCTTTATAGAAATTGAAAAATGATTAGACCTTAATTTCTTTATTTTTTAAGGTTACGAAAAATATGTCTACATTAAATTGACAAGTATGGAAGACACGAATTTATTATTTTTTTTAACAGAAGGTTTTTTTAATAATTTTCCCTTATTTGTATTTTTATGTACTGGTGCAGATTAGGACCCAAGCTAACTCTGACCCTAAACCTGTTACATGTCTGGAGTTTGGTTTCAGCATTTGCCAATTTTTTTTTCATGTTAGATATTCTAGCATGCCACTTTTGTTTTGTACTGTTGAATTTTCTTTTTAGGAAGGAAAGTTCTTTTTTTACTTTTGCTAGTTTTGTTAACAAAGGTTTATTAGTTGGAGAAGTAGAGGCAGAAGCAATGGATGCAGTTGTTGATTTAGTATAAATCCGAGAGGTGTTAGTTGTAGTCGAGAGGATACATGCATGGGCTTCAGTTTTGCACACGTTTTTGAAGGCGGTTAAATGTAAATTATGCCTTTTCTTGAAAAATACTTTCAATTTACAAATCATAGAACTGGTTATTGGTGGGTAACCATTTCGTCTGTTTTCCACAGTAGCCCATTCTTGTATTTTATTCTGTGAAAAATCCTTATCGATAAATTTCTTTACTATGTGCCCAACTAAAACTGGATGAGAATTCTGAACTATAGGATACTGCTCCTGGATATATGATAGCATAGACATCTAAAAATTAAAAGAAAATGTAATGATAAGAAAGTTAATTAATTAAATTTTTCTGTAATGAAAAAAAAACAAGAAAATCTTATTTAATTATAATATTTTCGAATGTACAGAATTAAGATTTTAATTATTTTATCTACAAAGATTTATATTTAATGTTATAACTTAAAAAAAAAAAACAACCTTTTTTTTTAAACTGAAAAGTGGGGTAAAAATGATTTGAACAGTTTGGGGATCCCCCCCCCTCATTACAAATGTTTTGCAAAATAATTTATGGAAATGTTTAAAAAATAATAATGGTGCTTCTTTAAGCATATCTAAAAAAAGCTAAAGAAATTGTTTACCAATGATTTCCTTAGAATTTGAAATAACTTTTTCAAATGTTAAAATTATTTTTACGTTAACGTTACGAAATCCTTCAATTTTATCAATTATTTTTACATGATGATTGATTAAAAACTTGAACAATTACATTACTCGATTTATTTTTATAGAATTAATTTAATTTTAAAATACATTAATTCTTTAAAAATAAAACTTAATGGGTATTTTTTTATTTTAAGCTAAAATAGTATTTAATTTTCAGTGTGAAAAAGTAAATAAATATTCATTGAAAAAAATTCAAACATTAACAAATTATTAACGTTTTAATTTTTTGTTAATAACAATTATTTATAATTAAATAAATATAAAATTCAATTTTAAAGAAAATGTCATATTTGAACTATTTATTTATTAATAAATTTTTAACTTTTTAAAGAATATTTATTAATGAAGAAAACAAAGAAAAACTTACGTTTTATCTTTCCAATGAATTGTGAAATTAACGAAATTGATAAAAATTAAGTGGGAGTGAATGGTGGGAGGTCTAATTGCACTTGATTATTACATAGCGTGTCTTCCATAGCCTTGCGAATCGATCGTTAGTAGAAATTATTCAATTTTTTAAATTCTTTTTTTCGTTAACTTACTGGGTCACAAATGTGTAAATGTTTGGTTTATTTTCAAGATTATAAACAAGAAATTCTTGCGATGATGATGACTCGTTTCTCTATGAAAGGGAAATATAATTACGTCGCATTTTTTATTTTTCCAAAAACTTTAATCATTAAAATCGCATGAAATATTTTTTGCAATTATATTATTTTTTTGGTGAAAATATTGATTAAACAATGCTTTATTCAATAATAATATCGCTAATTCAAAAAATTAACTTTTCTTCGAGTTATAGTGATTTTATTAACACGGTATTTACTGGCCCTTTTCGTAATATATATAAAAAATTTTGAAAAAAAAAAATTATTTGTTAACATCTACGATCCTTTATTTACATAAGTAACATTTAAAAAATCATGCATTTTTTTGTATTAATATATAAAAATATAACTTTAGTAAAGGTGTATTTTCTTTTAAAAAATAATACATTTTCACTAAGATTTAAAAAAAATAATGGTTTCATTATATTCCGTGATTGTTGATTAATAAATATTGAAAATCTCAGTAAAATTGGTTGATTTCCTGAATTTTAGTGTATTTTTAAGTGAAGGGGGGGGGGTCAAAATGTTTTTTCATTTTTGGGAATCGGCCATTGATTTGCACGTACCTAATATATATATATATATATATATATATATATATATATATATATTTATATTTATATATATATTAGCGATTGAATAAAGCATTGTTAAATCAATATTTTCACCAAAAAAATAATATAATTGCAAAAAATATTTCATGTGATTTTAATGATTAGAGTTTTTGGAAAAATAAAAAATGCGACATAATTATATTTCTCTTTCATAGAGGAACGTGGCATCATCAGCGCAAGAAATTTTTCTTATAATCTTGAAAATAAACCAAAAATTTACAAATTTGAGATCCAGGAACTTAACGAAAAAAAGAATTTAAAAAATTGAATAATTTCTACTAACGATGAACTTTCATTAGTATGGTAGCCCCGTTCTGTAATAACCAGGTGGGATTAGCCTTCCAACTCACTTTTACAGCGCACTCAAAAATTTTTTTTTTTAGAGATTAAACAATTTCGTTCATTTCACAATTCATCGTCAATTATTTTGAAAGATTTGTATTTGTTTTGTCTTTTTTTCATTAATAAATATTTAAGTTAAAAACAATTATTTATTAATAAATAAAGAGAATTCAAACATGACATTTTCTTTCAAAATTGAATTCCGTTTATCAATAAATAACTGTTTTAACTTTTTTCAATGAATAACTTGTCAGTGTAGTCATTGACTTTAATTTACTTTTTAACACTTAAAATAAATACACTTTATTTTTAAAAGAATCAATGTAATTTATCGTTACGACACGTTAAGAATAAATCGAGTAACTAAAGTTTTTAATCATGTAAAAAAAAAATTGATAAAATTGACGCAGTTCGTAACGTAAAAATATTTTTAACATTTAAAAAATAGTTTTATTTCAAATTCTAAGGAAAAACATTGGTAAACAGACGTCATCAATAATTTCAGAGTATTACGAAATAAAAAACTGAACCTTTTCAGTTAAAAATAATTGCGTACACTCACAAATAATTAAGTAAGCATTTCCTTTTTAATTATAACAAAATAAGGGTACTTAAATTTGTTTATAACCTTAAAAAGAATTAAGAAATTAATTGATAATAATTTTTAAACTTCTATGAACTATTATTACATTTTTATATATAAAGTTAAAAATGATAAATTATGACATTTTTGTTATCCATATATTTTGCATAGCGATGTCAATTTGTATTTACGTTCTTTCTTACCAAATGTCCCCCCCCCAAAATCGGCCATTTTTTCCCATGTGCCGGTGACAAAACTATTGATTTCTAATAAATAGCGGTTGTAACGGTCTAAAAATACAAACAAATGCCACAGGCAAGTTTGAAAATAACTTTTACAGCCTACAGTTACTTTTATTTGTTGTATATTTGTTTTTTTAGCGTTTTTACTCTGCTGAGCGTCGTAAAAGATACCCAATTGGTGTTTGTACAGAGACGTATATATGAAAATCGCAGTTCCAATTAAAAAAAACTCTTTGAAATACTTATGTAGCAAGCAAAAATAGGTTTGTACACCAAATCGTTTAATCGAGTTCGCCCACTGATTTGAGCGAAAAAAAAAACCCACGATATTCAAAGGGAGATAACACAGTCTGTCATATTAACAAGTAATAAATCAATGGCATTCACGAAAATACGATGAAACCGACTTTTATTTTTAATAAAAATTCTACTCGATCATTATTCCTACATTTTGGTGATGATATTTATTTAAATCTGCTGTTTTCTTATGGTATTGATACTTTACTACGCATGGGTCTCTGTAAAAGCTCCAAAATTTCTATTCCACC
This sequence comes from Sepiola atlantica, assembly GCA_963556195.1. Taxonomy (NCBI): domain Eukaryota; kingdom Metazoa; phylum Mollusca; class Cephalopoda; order Sepiida; family Sepiolidae; genus Sepiola; species Sepiola atlantica. The sequence goes on along the minus strand of OY744525.1, from coordinate 2,242,726 downwards.
ATGCTGGATGGCAAAGCTGATTAAAAAAGAAATGTGAACCTCCAATAAAACACAACAACAACAAAAGAACTACATATAACATGTGGCACAAGGTCGAAAAGAGAGACGTGTGGAGTGGTTGGTCTTTCTAAATTTAACTGACTCGTTTTTATTTTATACGGTCCCTATAACTATCGGTCCCTATAACTATCGGTCCCTATAACTATCGCTTTTGACACACTCACACTCACACTCCCCTCTCTCTCTCTCTCTCACTCTGTATTTACATTCTAACGTCATAAAAAAAGAATAAAAGATTAGAATAGTCGAATATAAACAAATGGGAATATCTAAGATTTAACCTGTAGCAGAGAGAGAGAGAGGGGGGATATAGCTAACAGAAAAAATAACTGGCATTGCAAACTCACTTTGGTACAACTCTAGCATATGGCAGGTAAAAATAAAATTACAAGAAATGTAAGTATATAATACTGACTTGTGATGACAAAAATGTAATGTATAATTATTGAAAAAAAATTAAAATTTGAATTTATGTTGGATTGATACTATTTTTATTCTCTATTACGTAATGTCAATGATTGCCTCCGCTGACTTCTGACAGTGGAGGCAATCATTAATATTACGTAATACTTTTCAAGAAGTGACTTTCGCTATTCCTCCGAAAATGGACATTAATTACGTATAATTTAGAGGATTTTTTCAAAAACTTAAGATGATTCCAAATGGATTGATTTCTTTCAAGCAGAGAAACTGCTATCTGCAACGGAGATAAATTGATACCTAAAAATATAAATGATACATTTACACTAACTTGACGCTAACTCTAAAACCCAACTGTTATTTTCTTTTAAAAAATGTTTGAATTATCCTCCTTGAAATTCATGACAATGGCGGCGATTGCTGCATATGATTAAAAGTTTAATTTCTTAAATACTTTAAAAAAATTGGATTACTTTCAATAAATTTTGGTGTATGCTAATATTTCCCCATCACAAGTAAGTATTTCCTAAATTTTCCATGTTTTCTTAGTATCAATCTGATAATCAAGAGATGATTTTTTTTATCAGAATGACTTCAACTTAGACCCAAAAGGAACCGTCCCAGGAATTACCCCCCTCTTCCTGGAGGAGGTTGGTTTATTGCCTGTTGCTTAAGAATCACCTAATGGGGAATGCCGCCTAGTCTGCTTTCGGCTATTTTCGTACCTTTTGGGTGGTTCTTGTTTTCCTCACATAAAACTAATCTTGTTTGACATCTTTCTGCTGTGGGAGTCAAATGGTAAATAAAGGTGGATCTGTAAGGGGATGATGATAGGGGTTATCCTTTTATCTTCTCGGTAGAAGTGGTGAACAGAAAGATCTCAGACAGTTAGCTCTAGGTTTTTTCCGAAGGTGTATGATGGAGCTCTGTCTTTATGTCAAACCTATGGCCTTCCTGCAGCCTCCACTCAATACTTAATAACAGACAGCACCTCAATAAAGTCATTTGAATTCTGTTATTCTGAACGTTATGGAACTGGTCCTGTCAAAAGTTCTTCTCTTCTAAGATGAACCAGAGTATCCCCGGTTAGACTGGGTGTTTGACCTGGTTGAGGAGTTTCTTGATTATCATAAGGAATTGCTCTCAGGTCTTAGTTGTGGCTGTTGAAACTCTTGTATGATAAGTAGTGAAGATTCTCGTTCAGTGCTTTCTTCATAGTCACCACTCTGTTACCCATTACTCTCAGCAACGTCTGCATTGCCTTGTGTTTATTTTGCTGCACATTTCGTTCTATGCACACAATCAGAATGCATGTTATCTTATGCTAACACATTACTATCACTATTCTCTGACTCACATCTCATGGCTTTCAAAGTGTACAAAGAACAACACTGAACTGAAACTAAGCGCAAATTATGATATAAGTCACTCTCTTCCAATACTCTTTTGCTTTCTAGGCAACCATGGTTTCCAGCTTTCAAATTTCTTAATAGTATGCAGAAACTGCTAACCGTTGCACTTTATTGTTATAAATGACTTGAAATTATACTGAAATGAAACGATATCAGATAGGGTTAGGGTTTTCTTAACAAAAACTGATTTCTGATATTATACATTTTCCCAAGTAACTATTTTTTCATTAACATGTAAATTAAATCATTAGGTCGAACGTTTATCTAAGAGAAAACTGAAGTGTTAAATCATTAGGTCGAACGTTTATCATATAGAGAACTGAAGTGTTAAAGACCCGAACAAGAAGAATAATTAAAAACTGATGAATAAAAAAAAAGATATTTGAATTAAGACAAAATTTGTTAAGAGAAAAAATTAGCATTTTTTAATGTCTTCAGTTTATTTTTCAAGTAAAGTTATCTTTTAGCCCAAAATACATTAAAACTAAATAAAAAATAACAAGTATTAAAGTTTTCTGTTTTCTTGCACACAAATTGAAAAATAAATCTATTAAAAATAATACTTTTAATAGTTGAGTGAATTCATTTTGTGGCTACACATCTATTATGTACAACTGACCTGAATTTGTCATGTTCCAGATTGGAGATAGTGGATAATAAGAATGAAAAATCAGAAAATAAAGAAAACATGGTTACAACAAAAGAAATAGGGTGTTACTTATCGCTAGCACTGTCAAAAATAGTTATTGAATACATCGGCTATTCTCTAATACCAAATAATGAAAGCAAACAGTGCTTATTAAAAAAGGAATTAAAATATATGAGAAATATTTTTTCCATTTTTATTTATTTTCGTTACATTAAAACGTTTTTCTGTTTCGTAAACAAGTAATTATGGTCGTTAGTCTTCACATTTTCTTAAGTTGGAGTGCAAAGAGAAGACGACCTGAATAAAAAATAAATGACATTCATGTTGGAATAGTTACTGTTTACATTTCACTCAAAATATGATTATTATTTTCTTTTGGGATTAGGGTTAGAATTAGGAAGTTGGTTAAATATGAAAATCGTGCCAAAAAGACAAGAAATAATTACTTTTTGTCTATTTCATTTAAAAGCATGATTCAAATGTAAGAAATTTCATTAATGTAAAACTATTGTTCAAACACATTTGTATGGGGTTTAAAAAGCGACATTCAGTAATTATGACTGGTCATCGATTCTTACAGTTTCATTGATTATTTCAGTTGCTTTGAAATACAAATTACTTGATTTTGTTGTAAAACAAATTTGGAAGAAATAAATTCTGTTGACTTTTTTCAAATAAATGACAAAAATAAAAACATTATTGAATCATTTTAGTTCATACGAATGCGAATATTGTGCGCATTTACTGTAATTCATAGTCAGTGTGCCGCTATTCCGAATTCACAACAGCGAGCTGCAATTGATAGATTGTCTCTCCGGTCATAATTTTTTAGTTCATACGAATGCGAATATTGTGCACATTTACTGTCATTCATAGTCAGCATATGACTATTCCGAATTCACAACAGCAAGTCGCAATCAATAGACTGTTTCTCCAGTCATTAATTTTTAAAAATCAAAATCTTTTTTATGTAAAACTTTTTAATTAAAACTTGCTGGTAATTTTTTAAAAAATAAATTAAATATAAAGACAAAATGGACTTTTTTTTAATATCTGTGATCCGACAGCACTACGATTGGTAGAAAAATTCATATTTCAATGTTTTAAAAAAATCCACTTCACTGTGCAATGCATGCATTTGTTATTATCCTGAGAACAATTGTTATTGTGAGTTTTATTTATTACATATCTCTCTTAAACGTCTATTGTGTGTCCCCGAAAACATGTCAATAAAGTAAATCTTATTCTATCCCACTATATTTTGACGCATGTGGCATATATTATTCATGCAACAATAAAGACATGTGTGCATCACAAACAAAAATCCCTAAACCTAACCCTAAACTTTAACCCTAAACCTAACCATAACCAATAACCTAACCCTAACGTATAATAATCGTTGACCATACTCAATTCCGACTAGTTCCTATGCACTGTTCTCAAGCACTGGGTAATTGTGAGAAGCCGGACTATCATTTGCTCGCAACAAGACTGATTACAATGGGCTTATGTGTGGAGTATTACCTAAACCTAACCCTAAACCCTAACCCTAACATTATATGTGGAGTATTACCTTAATAACACAACTTTTACATGCAATAACAGTATTTAAAACAGGGCAATGTTTACTTTAAATTTAAATCAATTTCAGTATAAATTCTTAAATAGATTTTCATTTTTATTTACAGGGAGCAGCAACAATGAAAGAATTTTATGCAGATATGGAATATAACATTTTTCTAAAATGCATCAATGTCCATTTCCAAATTTTCAAGTAAATACAACAATGAAGTAATTTCAAAGTAAAGACCTTGTCTTGTAAAGCGTGAAGATCATCAATTCCTTACAAAAATATCCAACTTAAAAACAGACATGCCTAGACAGACTGGAGAAAGACGTTATTCTTGCGAAGTGTGTGATGCATTATTTACAAACAAATCAAAGTTAAAGACACACATGCGTACCCACACTCTCGGCAAACTTTATTCTTGTGAAGTGTGTGGTTCATCATTTACACTAGAATGTAATTTAAAGACACACATTCGAACCCACACCGGAGAGAAACCTTATTCTTGTGAATTGTGTGGCTTATCATTCACACGAAAATCTATTTTAATCGTACATATGCGTAAACACACTGGAGAGAAACCGTATTCTTGTGAAGTGTGTAGCTCTTCATTCACAGAAAAGGCTAAATTAATGATACATTTGCGTACCCACACTGGGGAAAAACCGTATTCTTGTGAAGTGTGTAGCTCATCCTTCACACAAAAAGGTAATTTAATGACACACATGCAAATCCACACTGGGGTGAAAACTTATACCTGTGAAGTCTGTGATTCGTCATTTACAACATCATCTTATTTGAAGATCCATATGCGATCCCACACTGGAGACAAACCTTATTCTTGTGAAGTGTGTGACTTATCATTCACGCGAAAATCTATTTTAATCGTACATATGCGAACACACACTGGGGAGAAACCATATTCTTGTGAAGTGTGTGGCTCATCATTCTCAGATAAATCGAGTTCAATAAGACATTTGCGAACCCATACTGTGCTACATAGAAAACAGAACTGTTAAACCCGACATAGTTATAAGTAACCAGAAGAAGAAACTAGCAACCCTAGTTTAAGTTAGTGTCCATAGTGATGCTGGCTAAAACAGAGATAAGAGTGAGAAGATAACTAAATACAACTGGAATCTTAGGAAGATCTCATCATTCAAGTATCAGACTCATAAAAAAGAAGTTAAAACTACCTGGAGAATATACTCGGTGAACAAAGTGCAAGATAAATCGAAACAATTGCGTTTAAAGGAACAGTTAAAAATCCGAAAAAAGATATTTCGTTTGGAATCTCTGAAATAGTGGAAGAATGTCTGGAATCTGGTAGGATGCCCCATCCACAAGAAAAATAAAATGATAACCAAATTAGGAAAAACAATGGAGACGAGTTTGAATTACCTACTAGACACCATCCTCAGTTGTCTTTAGTCTCTCTTTCCAAGATTTTGTCAGGTAAACCTGACATGAGGATACGTAATCCTAAAAGTAAACTCTTACCAAATATGAAAAATAACTATTTGAAGCCAAAATAAGGTCCCCTCGACGCCATTATATACTGGCTCATGAATAATGCACCTTCTTATAATGATCAAGTAACAGCACGTAGCTGGATACTGAATAGCACCAGATAAATTAGGGTCCTAGAATCCAGAAAATTAAGAAGTAAACATAACTTTAACATAGTAAAGTTGCCAATATGGGAGATGAAAAATCGTGTTTTTCACTGCTTTACGAACTCAACGTTTGAGACATAGAGGAGAATCTTGATTGAACACTCGGATATATATGTATCTATGTTTCTCATATAGAAATCAAGTGTTGGTTCCAGAAAAGGGCCCCTTAATTTCTGAGAACTTCCGGAAGTAAAATGAAAAGAAGAGAATTTGAATGCCTACTAGATACTGTCATTTAGTGTCTAAGGTCTCTTTATACAGGGGTTTGTCAGGACAACCTGACATGATGATATTTCTTCATACAAGTAAACCCTAACCAAATATTGAAAATAACATAGTATTCGAACTCTAAATAAGATCCCCTTGGTATGGTTAGCCCACACTGGTTTAT
>OY744525.1:2216551-2229051 GCA_963556195.1 Sepiola atlantica | reverse complement strand
TTTGTTTTTTGTTAAGGTTACGGTTTAGGGTTAGGTTTAGGGTTCAGGGGTTAGGGTAAGGAATTTTTAAAAAGAAACAAATAAAGAAAATTAAACATATTTACATGAATTCTTTTGAAAGAAAGGAAAAAAACATAGCGAGGTTACTGTTATAAAATGAATACTGTCTTTTTATTCACAAGGAATTTTTTTGAAGAAAAAAAAACGTACCAAAATTACTTTTATCACGACATATGTTTTAATTTTATTATTTATTCTTACTTGCTCGCGATGATACTGCAGTGCAAAGCTGTTCGTAATTCATTTTCAGAATACAAATTATTGTTTGCAAAACAAACAAAAAATCCATAAATTCAGATAAATTAATACTATTAAACCCGATTTTTGTCCGGACCTTTTGACACAGGGAACGAAATAATGATTGACACCGCTTCATGATGACCTTGCGTTGTTGATCACTCATTCTGTTCTTTAAAGATTTCACGTTAAATCGTGTTTTCATCTTTTAATTTGAGTTCTTTTCAATATTTATTGATTTTATCTTTTAATAGAATTGGACACACAGAATCGATGTATCGATTTACTCTAGAAATCCCAACAAACCGACCAAATCGTCTGGTTTGAACAACACAAAAGAAGATATCTCGTATTTTGTTTCATTTGTGGGTTTATTTTTCCTATTCAATTTGCTGGAATGAAAGGTAAGCCTTTTTTTCCAGTTTGGGCATCTTTTACGAGACTCAGCAGAGTAAACACGCTAAAAAAACAAATTTACAACAAATAAAAGTAACTGTAAGCTGTAAAAGTTAGTTTCAAACTTGCATGTGCTATTTGTTTGTATTTTTAGACCGTTACAACCGCTATTTATTAGAAATCAATAGTTTTATCACCTTAGGTTGGGAAAACCATGGCCGCTGTTGGGGGGGCATTTGGTAAAGAAAGCACGTGAATCGCCATCTTGAATTTTGTGCAAGCCTTTAGGAAAAAAACAATACATTTTTTTTTTACATCTAATAAAACCCCATTTATAATACGTAAAAATAAAAACAAATTACACAGGTAAATAGAAAAATATCTATTCTCGTCGCAGGTCAACTTCACTTGTTGCAAATTTATGCTTTTAAACCCTTTCTCGTTCTTTTTTTTGACCCCGTTCGCGACTGTGCTGAGCGTCGTAACATATACCCTCCAGTTTTGTTTTATAATACAATAACTTGTAAAACCATTTCAAGTAATCATTGCACAAAGTTCTTCCAAAAATGTGAGTAAAATTAGTGTTATATATATATATATATATATTATGGACGTGCAAAATTAATGGCCGCTTGCACTGACCCTCGTTCTTAAAAGTGTATTTTCTTAATTTTTTAAAGCAGTTTTCGTTTAACTTTTGATTGTGTTTGAAAGATAAAAGCCTAATGTTATTATATAAAAGGAAACAAATGTATATTTACGTTTGAAAAAAAAAATAGAATTAAAAATGTTGTCAAAAACCCCTATAAACGTTAAAAATTGATCAAAACTACAAATTCAATAAAACACGTTTTAAATTCGTTGGAAAGATAAATATCAATTTTTTGGAACTATTTCAAAGAAAATTATTAAATTTAGTCTTAAGAGAATGAATAAAAAAAATTAACCTTCATTTTTCTACTAAAACTTGCCGAATTATCCAAAATAAAGAATAAAAGATACGTCACGGACGCATTTTGTTGTTTTATGTAAGTGTAAACAAAATTTGGCGACCAAATCTGAAAGTATGGAAGCCCTGTACTGCAGTAATATTTATTTTCATTTAAAAAAATTTATATGGAAGTTATGCTTTATAGAAATTGAAAAATGATTAGACCTTAATTTCTTTATTTTTTAAGGTTACGAAAAATATGTCTACATTAAATTGACAAGTATGGAAGACACGAATTTATTATTTTTTTGAACAGAAGGTTTTTTTAATAATTTTCCCTTATTTGTATTTTTATGTACTGGTGCAGATTAGGACCCAAGCTAACTCTGACCCTAAACCTGTTACATGTCTGGAGTTTGGTTTCAGCATTTGCCAATTTTTTTTTCATGTTAGATATTCTAGCATGCCACTTTTGTTTTGTACTGTTGAATTTTCTTTTTAGGAAGGAAAGTTCTTTTTTTACTTTTGCTAGTTTTGTTAACAAAAGTTTATTAGTTGGAGAAGTAGAGGCAGAAGCAATGGATGCAGTTGTTGATTTAGTATAAATCCGAGAGGTGTTAGTTGTAGTCGAGAGGATACATGCATGGGCTTCAGTTTTGCACACGTTTTTGAATGCGGTTAAATGTAAATTATGCCTTTTCTTGAAAAATACTTTCAATTTACAAATCATAGAACTGGTTATTGGTGGGTAACCATTTCGTCTGTTTTCCACAGTAGCCCATTCTTGTATTTTATTCTGTGAAAAATCCTTATCGATAAATTTCTTTACTATGTGCCCAACAAAACTGGATGAGAATTCTGAACTATAGGATACTGCTCCTGGATATATGATAGCATAGACATCTAAAAATTAAAAGAAAATGTAATGATAAGAAAGTTAATTAATTAAAGTTTTCTGTAATGAAAAAAAACAAGAAAATCTTATTTAATTATAATATTTTCGAATGTACAGAATTAAGATTTTAATTATTTTATCTACAAAGATTTATATTTAATGTTATAACTTAAAAAAAACAAAAAACTTTTTTTTTTAAACTGAAGAGTGGGGTAAAAATGATTTGAACAGTTTGGGGATCCCCCCCCCCTCATTAAAAATGTTTTGCAAAATAATTTATGGAAATGTTTAAAAAATAATAATGGTGCTTCTTTAAGCATATCTAAAAAAAGCTAAAGAAATTGTTTACCAATGATTTCCTTAGAATTTGAAATAACTTTTTCAAATGTTAAAATTATTTTTACGTTAACGTTACGAAATCCTTCAATTCTATCAATTATTTTTACATGATGATTGATTAAAAACTTAAACAATTACATTACTCGATTTATTTTTATAGAATTAATTTAATTTTAAAATACATTAATTCTTTAAAAATAAAACTTAATGGGTATTTTTTATTTTAAGCTAAAATAGTATTTAATTTTCAGTGTGAAAAAGTAAATAAATATTCATTGAAAAAAATTAAAACATTAACAAATTATTAACGTTTTAATTTTTTGTTAATAACAATTATTTATAATTAAATAAATATAAAATTCAATTTTAAAGAAAATGTCATATTTGAACTATTTATTTATTAATAAATTTAAAACTTTTTAAAGAATATTTATTAATGAAGAAAACAAAGAAAAACTTACGTTTTATCTTTCCAATGAATTGTGAAATTAACGAAATTGATGAAAATTAAGTGGGAGTGAATGGTGGGAGGTCTAATTGCACTTGATTATTACATAGCGTGTCTTCCATAGCCTTGCAAATCGATCGTTAGTAGAAATTATTCAATTTTTTAAATTCTTTTTTTCGTTAACTTACTGGGTCACAAATGTGTAAATGTTTGGTTTATTTTCAAGATTATAAACAAGAAATTCTTGCGATGATGATGACTCGTTTCTCTATGAAAGGGAAATATAATTACGTCGCATTTTTTATTTTTCCAAAAACTTTAATCATTAAAATCGCATGAAATATTTTTTGCAATTATATTATTTTTTTGGTGAAAATATTGATTAAACAATGCTTTATTCAATAATAATATCGCTAATTCAAAAAATTAACTTTTCTTCGAGTTATAGTGATTTTATTAACACGGTATTTACAGGCCTTTTTCGTAATATATATGAAAAATTTTGAAAAAAAAAATTATTTGTTAACATCTACGATCCTTTATTTACATAAGTAACATTTAAAAAATCATGCATTTTTTTTATTAATATATAAAAATATAACTTTAGTAAAGGTGTATTTTCTTTTAAAAAAATAATACATTTTCACTAAGATTTAAAAAAAAATAATGGTTTCATTATATTCCGTGATTGTTGATTAATAAATATTGAAAATTTCAGTAAAATTGGTTGATTTCCTGAATTTTAGTGTATTTTTAAGTGAAGGGGGGGGGTCAAAATGTTTTTTCATTTTTGGGAATCGGCCATTGATTTGCACGTACCTAATATATATATATATAGCGTCGTAAAAGATACCCAATTGGTGTTTGTACAGAAACGTATATATGAAAATCGCAGTTCCAATTAAAAAAAACTCTTTGAAATACTTATGTAGCAAGCAAAAATAGGTTTGTACACCAAATCGTTTAATCGAGTTCGCCCACTGATTTGAGCGAGAAAAAAAACCCCACGATATTCAAAGGGAGATAACACAGTCTGTCATATTAACAAGTAATAAATCAATGGCATTCACGAAAATACGATGAAACCGACTTTTATTTTTAATAAAAATTCTACTCGATCATTATTCCTACATTTTGGTGATGATATTTATTTAAATCTGCTGTTTTCTTATGGTATTGATACTTTACTACGCATGGGTCTCTGTAAAAGCTCCAAAATTTCTATTCCACCATGCTGTATGACAAAGCTGATTAAAAAAGAAATGTGAACCTCCAATAAAACACAACAACAACAACAAAAGAACTACATATAACATGTGGCACAAGGTCGAAAAGAGAGACGTGTGGAGTGATTGGTCTTTCTAAATTTAACTGACTCGTTTTTATTTTATACGGTCCCTATAACTATCGCTTTTGACACACTCACACTCCCCCCCCCTCTCTCTCCCTCTCTCTCTCTCTCACTCTGTATTTACATTCTAACGTCATAAAAAAAGAATAAAAGATTAGAATAGTCGAATATAAACAAATGGGAATATCTAAGATTTAACCTGTAGCAGAGAGAGAGGGGGGGATATAGCTAACAGAAAAAATAACTGGCATTGCAAACTCACTTTGGTACAACTCTAGCATATGGCAGGTAAAAATAAAATTACAAGAAACGTAAGTATATAATACTGATTTGTGATGACAAAAATGTAATGTATAATTATTGAAAAAAAATTAAAATTTGAATTTATGTTGGATTGATACTATTTTTATTCTCTATTACATAATGTCAATGATTGCCTCCGCTGACTTCTGACAGTGGAGGCAATCATTAATATTACGTAATACTTTTCAAGAAGTGACTTTCGCTATTCCTCTGAAAATGGACATTAATTACCTATAATTTAGAGGATTTTTTCAAAAACTTAAGATGATTCCAAATGGATTGATTTCTTTCAAGCAGAGAAACTGCTATCTGCAACGGAGATAAATTGATACCTAAAAATATAAATGATAGATTTACACTAACTTGACGCTAACTCTAAAACCCAACTGTTATTTTCTTTTAAAAAATGTTTGAATTATCCTCCTTGAAATTCATGACAATGGCGGCGATTGCTGCATATGATTAAAAGTTTAATTTCTTAAATACTTAAAAAAAAATTGGTTTACTTTCAATAAATTTTGGTGTATGCTAATATTTTCCCATCACAAGTAAGTATTTCCTAAATTTTCCATGTTTTCTTAGTATCAATCTGATAATCAAGAGATGATTTTTTTATCAGAATGACTTCAACTTAGACCCAAAAGGAACCGTCCCAGGAATTACCCCCCTCTTCCTGGAGGAGGTTGGTTTATTGCCTGTAGCTTAAGAATCACCTAATGGGGAACGCCGCCTAGTCTACTTTCGGCTATTTTCGTACCTTTTGGGTGGTTCTTGTTTTCCTCACATAAAACGAATCTTGTTTGACATCTTTCTGCTGTGGGAGTCAAATGGTAAATAAAGGTGGATCTGTAAGGGGATGATGAGAGGGGTTATCCTTTTATCTTCTCAGTAGAAGTGGTGAACTGAAAAATCTCAGACAGTTAGCTCTAGTTTTTTTCCGAAGGTGTATGATGGAGCTCTGTCTTTATGTCAAACCTATGGCCTTCCTGCAGCCTCCACTAAATACTTAATAACAGACAGCACCTCAATAAAGTCATCTGAATTCTGTTATTCTGAACGTTATGGAACTGGTCCTGTCAAAAGTTCTTCTCTTCTAAGATGAACCAGAGTATCCCCGGTTAGACTGGGTGTTTGACCTGGTTGAGGAGTTTCTTGATTATCATAAGGAATTGCTCTCAGGTCTTAGTTGTGGCTGTTGAAACTCTTGTATGATAAGTAGTGAAGATTCTCGTTCAGTGCTTTCTTCATAGTCACCACTCTGTTACCCATTACTCTCAGCAACGTCTGCATTGCCTTGTGTTGATTTTGCTGCACATTTCGTTCTATGCACACAATCAGAATGCATGTTATCTTATGCTAACACATTACTATCACTATTCTCTGACTCACATCTCATGGCTTTCAAAGTGTACAAAGAACAACACTGAGCTGAAACTAAGCGCAAATTATGATATAAGTCACTCTCTTCCAATACTCTTTTGCTTTCTAGGCATCCATGGTTTCCAGCTTTCACATTTCTTAATAGTATGCAGAAACTGCTAACCGTTGCACTTTATTGTTATAAATGACTTCAAATTATACTGAAATGAAACGATATCAGATCGGGTTAGGGTTTTCTTAATAAAAACTGATTTCTGATATTATACATTTTCCCAATTAACTATTTTTTCATTAACATGTAAATTAAATCATTAGGTCGAACGGTTATCATAGAGAAAACTGAAGTGTTAAATCATTAGGTCGAACGTTTATCATAGAGAAAACTGAAGTGTTAAATCATTAGGTCGAACGTTTATCATAGAGAAAACTGAAGTGTTAAATCATTAGGTCGAACGTTTATCATAGAGAGAACTGAAGTATTACAGACCCGAACAAGAAGAATAATTAAAAACTGATGAATAAAAAAAAAGATATTTGAATCAAGACAAAATTTGTTAAGAGAAAAAATTAGCATTTTTTAATGTCTTCAGTTAATTTTTCAAGTAAAGTTATCTTTTAGCCCAAAATACATTAAAACTAAATAAAAAATAACAAGTATTAAAGTTTTGTGTTTTCTTGCACACAAATTGAAAAATAAATCTATTAAAAATAATACTTTTAATAGTTGAGTGAATTCATTTTGTGGCTACACATCTATTATGTACAACTGACCTGAATTTGTCATGTTCCATGATCAGATTGGAGATAGTGGATAATAAGAATGAACAATCAGAAAATAAAGAAAACATGGTTACAACCAAAGAAATAGAGGGTGTTACTTATCGCTAGCACTGTCAAAAACAATTATTGAATACATCGGCCATTCTCTAATACCAAATAATGAAAGCAAACAGTGCTTATTAAAAAAGGAATTAAAATATATGAGAAATATTTTTTCCATTTTTATTTATTTTCGTTACATTAAAACGTTTTTCTGTTTCGTAAACAAGTAATTATGGTCGTTAGTCTTCACATTTTCTTAAGTTGGAGTGCAAAGAGAAGACGACATGAATAAAAAATAAATGACATTCATGTTGGAATAGTTACTGTTTACATTTAACTCAAAATATGATTATTATTTTCTTTTGGGGTTAGGGTTAGAATTAGGAAGTTGGTTAAATATGAAAATCTTGCCAAAAAGACAAGAAATAATTACTTTTTGTCTATTTCATTTAAAAGAATGATTCAAATGTAAGACATTTTTAAAACTATTGTTAAAACACATTTGTATGGGGTTTAAAAAGCGACATTCAGTAATTATGACTGGTCATCGATTCTTACAGTTTCATTGATTATTTCAGTTTCTTTGAAATACAAATTACTTGATTTTGTTGTAAAACAAATTTGGAAGAAATAAATTCTGTTGACTTCTTTCAAATAAATGACGAAAATAAAAACATTATTGAATCATTTCAGTTCATACGAATGCGAATATTGTGTGCATTTACTGTCCGTCATAGTCAGCATATGACTATTCCGAATTCACAACAGCAAGTCGCAATCAATAGACTGTTTCTCCGGTCATAAATTTTTAAAAGTCAAAATCTTTTTTATGTAAAACTTTATAATTAAAACTTCTGGTAATTTAAAAAAATAATTAAATATAAAGACAAAATGGAATTGTTTTTTAATATCTGTGATCCGACAGCACTACAATTAGTAGAAAAATTGATATTTCAATGTTAAAAAAAATCCACTTCCATGTGCTATGCATGCATTTGTTATTATCATGAGAACAATTGCACTCATTTCTTCATTATTGTTATTGTGAGTTTTATTTATTACATATCTCTCTTAAACGTCTATTGTGTGTCCCCGAAAACATGTCAATAAAGTAAATCTTATTCTATGAAACTATTTCTGCATTGTTTCTTTGTGATGCATGTGGCATATATTATTCATGCAACAATAAAGACATGTGTGCATCACAAACAAAAAGCCCTAACCCTAAACTTTAATTCTAAACCTAACCCATAACCAATAACCTAACCCTAACGTATAATAATCGTTGACAATACTCAATTTCGACTAGTTCCGATGCACTGTTCTCAAGCACTGGGTGATTGTGAGAAGCCGGACTATCATTGTTCTGGGAATAAAACAGAAGTGACTTCAGCAATCTCAGCATCTGCTCGCAACAATGTTCTTATGTGTGGAGTATTACCTAAACCTAACCCTAAACCCTAACCCTAACATTATATGTGGAGTATTACCTTAATAACACAACTTTTACATGCAATAACAGTATTTAAAACAGGGCAATGTTTACTTTAAATTTAAATCAATTTCAGTATAAATTCTTAAATAGATTTTCATTTTTATTTACAGGGAGCAGCAACAATGAAAGAATTTTTGAAGATATGGAATATAAAATTTTTTCTAAAATGCATCAATGTCCAATTCCAAATTTTCAAATAAATACAACAATGAAGTAATTTCAAAGTAAAGACCTTGTCTTGTAAAGCGTGAAGATCATCAATTCCTTACGAAAATATCCAACTTAAAAACAGACATGCCTAGACCGACTGAGGAAAGACGTTATTCTTTCGATATGTGTGATGCATTATTTACAAACAAATCAAAGTTAAAGACACACATGCGTACCCACACTCTCGGCAAACTTTATTCTTGTGAAGTGTGTGGTTCATCATTTGCACTAGAATGTAATTTAAAGACACACATTAGAACCCACACCGGAGAGAGACCTTATTCTTGTGAAGTGTGTGGCTTATCATTCACACGAAAATCTATTTTAATCGTACATATGCGTACACACACTGGAGAGAAACCATATTCTTGTGAAGTGTGTAGCTCTTCATTCACAGAAAAGGCTAAATTAATGATACATTTGCGTATCCACACTGGGGAAAAACCGTATTCTTGTGAAGTGTGTAGCTCATCCTTCACACAAAAAGGTAATTTAATGACACACATGCAAATCCACACTGGGGTGAAAACTTATACTTGTGAAGTCTGTGATTCGTCATTTGCAACATCATCTTATTTGAAGATCCATATGCGATCCCACACTGGAGACAAACCTTATTCTTGTGAAGTGTGTAGCTCATCCTTCACACAAAAAGGTAATTTAATGACACACATGCAAATCCACACTCGGGTGAAAACTTATACCTGTGAAGTCTGTGATTCGTCATTTACAACATCATCTCATTTGAAGATCCATATGCGATCACACACTGGAGACAAACCTTATTCTTGTGAAGTGTGTGACTTATCATTCACACGAAAATCTATTTTAATCGTACATATGCGAACACACACTGGGGAGAAACCATATTCTCGTGAAGTGTGTGGCTCATCATTCTCAGATAAATCGAGTTCAATAAGACATTTGCGAACCCATACTGTGCTACATAGAAAACAGAACTGTTAAACCCGACATAGTTATATGGAACCAGAAGAAGAAACTAGTAACCCTAGTTTAAGTTAGTGTAACATGGGTAATGCTTGCTAAAACAGAGATAAGAGTGAGAAGATAACTAAATACAAAAGTCTTATGTATGACATTAAAAGAAACTGGAATCTTAGGAAGATCTCCATCATTCCAGTATCAGGCTCATAAAAAAGAAGTTAAAACTACCTGGAGAATATACTCGGTGAACAAAGTGCAAGATAAATCGAAACAATTGCGTTTAAAGGAACAGTTAAAAATCCGAAAAAAGATATTTCGTTTGGAATCTCTGAAATAGTGGAAGAATGTCTGGAATCTGGTAGGATGCCCCATCCACAAGAAAAATAAAATGATAAGAAAATTAGGAAAAACAAGTGAGACGAGTTTGAATTACCTACTACACACCATCCTCAGTTGTTTTTAGTCTCTCTTTCCAAGTGTTTGTCAGGTAAACCTGATATGAAGATACGTAATCCTAAAAGTAAACTCTTACCAAATATGAAAAATAACTATTTGAAGCCGAAATAAGGTCCCCTCGACACCGTTATATACTGGCTCATATAAATAATGCACCTTCTTATAATGATCAAGTAACAGCACGTAGCTGGATACTGAATAGGACCAGATAAATTAGGGTTACGGTTAGGGTCCTAGAATCCAGAAAATTAAGAAGTAAACATAACTTTAACATAGTAAAGTTGCCAATTGGGGAGATGAAAAATAGTGTTTTTCACTGCTTTACAAATTCAACGTTTGAGACATAGAGGAGAATCTTGATTGAACACTCGGATATATATGTATCTATGTTTCTCATATAGAAATCAAGTGTTAGTTCCAGAAAAGGGCCCCTTAATTTCTGAGAAATTCCGGAAGTAAAATGAAAAGAAGAGAATTTGAATGCCTACTAGATACTGTCATCTAGTGTCTAAGGTCTCTTTATACAGGGGTTTGTCAGGACAACCTGACATGATGATATGTCTTCATACAAGTAAACCCTAACCAAATATTGAAAATAACATAGTATTCGAACTCTAAATAAGATCCCCTTGGTATGGTTAGCCCACACTGGTTTATATGAGGAATGGTGCATCTTCAAGTGATGCTAGATGAATTATTGTCCTTGAATCTGGTAAGACCAAGAGACCAAAAGAAATATATACAATAGCATAGTTAACTGGTCAATTGGAGAAAAAATAATGTTCTTCACTTCGTTACTAACCTAACGTTTGAGACGTAAGGGAGAACTTTAATGGAACATTCGGATATCTCATAATCAATGGAACCCTTAATTTCTGAGAACTTCGACTGAAGTAAAATGAAGAAAAAAAGCAAGAAACATTCTTGTGAAGTGTGTGGATCATCATTCACAGAAAAATCTTGTTTTTGCAAACCCGCCGTGTGAAGTGTGTTACTCAGCGCTACCATTTTGCGCCGTAATCATTTTGTGAAGTGTGTAACTCAGCTTCCACACAAAAAGGTAATTTAATGACACAAATGCGAACCTACATGGGGGTGAAACGTTTCCCCCAGATAATAGTATAACAGCATGAAACAGGTGTTCAATGAGATTGAGCTTGACTATATAAGATCAGAAATAGAAACCAAAAAGAATCTCATCACAATTCCCATCATCGATCAACTACTCCAACACAAGAACAGCGTCACCTGTGGATCCAGCTGAACAGTCTGGGCTCATGACTACCCACCATAGATCCACTTATCTTTTATCTTTTTATCGAGTGGTTCTCTGACAAGTCTTCCACCACTATCAGCTGTCGATGTACAATAACCATGTGGCCCCTCACTGCACCCTAGTTTCTCCTCACCACTATCAGCAAGACCACTCCAAACATGTTTAGCTGAACCACGATTATAGGCAATGTCAGATTACGAACAGTTAGCCTTGGAGAAAGAACTTGCTAACACCATTGAGGAAGTCAAGATGATGAGGCTGGATGAAAAACCAAAACTGACTAAAATCTAAGACTCAGCACAACAAGGCAGTAATAAAAAGAACAAACGTCGCTCTACATGTGCCAGCCAACCACATCTCTCAGGAAAGTGAATTTTCACCAAAACGTTTTGTTAGCATGAAACTTTTTTTCTTTTGGGACGAAATCTCTCTTTGTTTTTTGGTAGTTTTAAATTAACATACTTTTTATTGTTTAATGACTGCATTTTCACAGCAATAGCTGAACTTTTTCTCTTCTGATCATGTGAAACAGTGGTTTTTATTTTTGGTTGTTATTTGAAATATGTTGTAAATGTGACCTCTTTTTAGCCTGTACATAAATTCTCCAATTGAGTTGTAACAGAATCCCGGGAAAGTGAGTTGCCTTGGTCACTTTTTCTTGAGAACTTATCTTCATGATTATATTTTAGTTGAATTGTTGTTTTTTTACAAATTAGTATTCCATACACAAAACGAATGCTAAAATATTGCTAAAATGAAGACAAGGTTTGTACAAAATTTACGCATAATATTCTAATCCATTATCATGATTTGTTAGAATAAAATTACAATTAAAAGAATTAAAATAAAAAGTTTTTCTTATATTATTATTAAGTGAATGTTTAATTTTTATTGTGATGTAAAAGAGATATGTCTACTTTTACTTCAATTTATTTTCAATTAACGCTTTTGCGTTG
>OY744525.1:1750000-2201351 GCA_963556195.1 Sepiola atlantica | reverse complement strand
TAGTCTACGAGGGACGACATGGAAAGAAGAAGAGAAAGAAGAAGAGAAAGAAGAAGAGAAAGAAGAAGAGAAAGAAGAAGAGAAAGAAGAAGAGAAAGAGGAAGAAGAAGAGAAAGAAGAAGATAACGAAGTAGAGAAAGAAGAGGTGGAAGATTAATTTTTTCTGCTACAAGAGTTATATCCTAAACTTTGCCCCGGTTGAAATGAATGGCTTAGGGTTAGTAGTATGCATACCTTTCTCTCTTCTAGGTTTATAAACGTCCGAGGGGAAATACCTCACCAAAAAACAAAACACTAAATAAAAAATAAAAAAATTAAGTAAACGAACTTGCTTAAAAACGCTAATCTTAAATTAATCATTACTCGGGATATTTGCAGTAAATAAATGAACAAAATTGAAAAAAAAGTGAAAGAAAAAAAAATCTGCCAAAATCAGAAAAGAATCAGAAATTTGAAAAATAATCTGCAAAAGTACAATTCAATCTGAAAAAAAATCAGAATAGAAATTATTATTTGCAAAACAAACTAAAAATCCATAAATTCAGATAAATTATTACTATTAAACCCGATTTTTGTCCGGACCTTTTGACACAGGGAACGAAATAATGATTGACACCGCTTCATGATGACCTTGCGTTGTTGATCACTCATTTTGTTCTTTAAAGATTTCACGTTAAATCGTGTTTTCATCTTTTAATTTTAGTTCTTTTCAATATTTTTTGATTTTATCTTTTAATAGAATTGGACACACAGAATCGATGTATCGATTTACTCTAGAAATCCCAACAAACCGACCAAATCGTCTGGTTTGAACACAAAAGAAGATATCTCGTATTTTGTTTCATTTGTGGGTTTATTTTTCGTATTTAATTTGCTGAAATGAAAGGTAAGCCTTTTTTCCAGTTTTGTTTTATTATTCAATAACTTGTAAAACCATTTTAAGTAATCATTGCACAAATTTCTTCCAAAAATGTGAGTAAAATTAGTGTTATATATATATATATATAAGGTATGTGCAAAATTAATGGCCGCTTGCACTGACCCTCGTTCTTAAAAGTGTCTTTTCTTAATTTTTTAAAGCAGTTTTCGTTTAACTTTTGATTGTGTTTGAAAGATAAAAGCCTAATGTTATTATATAAAAGGAAACAAATGTATATTTACGTTTGAAAAAAAAATTAGAATTAAAAATGTTGTCAAAAACCCCTATAAACGTTAAAAATTGATCAACATTTTAAATTCGTTAGAAAGATAAATATCAATTTTTTGGAACTATTTCAAAGAAAATTATTAAATTTAGTCTTAAGAGAATGAATTAAAAAAAAATAACCTTCATTTTTCTACTAAAACTTGCCGAATTATCCAAAATAAAAAATAAAAGATACGTCACGGACGCATTTTGTTGTTTTATGTAAGTGTAAACAAAATTTGGCGACCAAATCTGAAAGTACGGAAGCCCTGTACTGCAGTAATATTTATTTTTATTTAAAAAAATTTATATGGAAGTTATGCTTTATAGAAATTGAAAACTGATTAGACTTTAATTTCTTTATTTTTTAAGGTTACGAAAAATATGTCTACATTAAATTGACAAGTATGGAAGACACGAATTTATTATTTTTTTGAACAGAAAGTTTTTTTTAATAATTTTCCCTTATTTGTATTTTTATGTACTGGTGCAGATTAGGACCCAAGCTAACTCTGACCCTAAACCTGTTACATGTCTGGAGTTTGGTTTCAGCATTTGCCAATTTTTTTTTCATGTTAGATATTCTAGCATGCCACTTTTGTTTTGTACTGTTGAATTTTCTTTTTAGGAAGGAAAGTTCTTTTTTTACTTTTGCTAGTTTTGTTAACAAAAGTTTATTAGTTGGAGAAGTAGAGGCAGAAGCAATGGATGCAGTTGTTGATTTAGTATAAATCCGAGAGGTGTTAGTTGTAGTCGAGAGGATACATGCATGGGCTTCAGTTTTGCACACGTTTTTGAAGGCGGTTAAATGTAAATTATGCCTTTTCTTGAAAAATACTTTCAATTTACAAATCATAGAACTGGTTATTGGTGGGTAACCATTTCGTCTGTTTTCCACAGTAGCCCATTCTTGTATTCTATTCTGTGAAAAATCCTTATGGATAAATTTCTTTACTATGTGCCCAACTAAAACTGTATGAGAATTCTAAACTATAGGATACTGCTCCTGGATATATGATAGCATAGACATCTAAAAATTAAAAGAAAATGTAATGATAAGAAAGTTAATTAATTAAATTTTTCTGTAATGAAAAAAAAAAAATCTTATTTAATTATAATATTTTCGAATGTACAGAATTAAGATTTTAATTATTTTATCTACAAAGATTTATATTTAATGTTATAACTTAAAAAAAAAAAATTAACTTTTTTTTTTTAACTGAAGAGTGGGGTAAAAATGATTTTAACAGTTTGGGGATCCCCCCCCCCCCATTACAAATGTTTTGCAAAATAATTTATGGAAATGTTTAAAAAATAATAATGGTGCTTCTTTAAGCATATCTGTAAAAAAAAGCTAAAGAAATTGTTTACCAATGATTTCCTTAGAATTTAAAATAACTTTTTCAAATGTTAAAATTTTTTTTACGTTAACGTTACGAAATCCTTCAATTTTATCAATTATTTTTACATGATGATTGATTAAAAACTTGAACAATTACATTACTCGATTTATTTTTATAGAATTAATTTAATTTTCAAATACATTAATTCTTTAAAAATAAAACTTTATGGGTATTTTTTTTATTTTAAGCTAAAATAGTATTTAATTTTCAGTGTGAAAAAGTAAAAAAATATTCATTGAAAAAAATTAAAACATTAACAAATTATTAACGTTTTAATTTTTTGTTAATAACAATTATTTATAATTAAATAAATATAAAATTCAATTTTAAAGAAAATGTCATATTTGAACTATTTATTTATTAATAAATTTAAAACTTTTTAAAGAATATTTATTAATGAAAAAAACAAAGAAAAACTTACGTTTTATCTTTCCAATGAATTGTGAAATTAACGAAATTGATGAAAATTAAGTGGGAGTGAATGGTGGGAGGTCTAATTGCGCTTGATTATTACATAGCGTGTCTTCCATAGCCTTGCGAATCGATCGTTAGTAGAAATTATTCAATTTTTTAAATTCTTTTTTTCGTTAACTTACTGGGTCACAAATGTGTAAATGTTTGGTTTATTTTCAAGATTATAAACAAGAAATTCTTGCGATGATGATGACTCGTTTCTCTATGAAAGGGAAATATAATTACGTCGCATTTTTTATTTTTCCAAAAACTTTAATCATTAAAATCGCATGAAATATTTTTTGCAATTATATTATTTTTTTGGTGAAAATATTGATTAAACAATGCTTTATTCAATGATAATATCGCTAATTCAAAAAATTAACTTTTCTTCGAGTTATAGTGATTTTATTAACACGGTATTTACTGGCCTTTTTCGTTCTATATATGAAAAATTAAAAAAAAAAAATTATTTGTTAAAATCTACGATCCTTTATTTACATAAGTAACATTAAAAATCATGCATATTTTTTTATTAATATATAAATATATAACTTTAGTAAAGGTGTATTTTCTTTTAAAAAAATAATACATTTTCACTAAGATTTAAATGAAAATAATGGTTTCATTATATTCCGTGATTGTTTAATAAATATTGAAAATTTCAGTAAAATTGGTTGATTTCCTGAATTTTAGTGTATTTTTAAGTGAAGGGGGGGGGGTCAAAATGTTTTCATTTTTGGGAATCGGCCATTGATTTGCACGTACCTTATATATATATATATATATATATATATATATATATATATATATATTTATATATATTAGGTACGTGCAAAATCAATGGCCGATGCCCAAAATGAAAAAAACATTTGCCCCCCCCCCTTTACTTTAAATACACTAAAATTCAGGAAATCAACCAATTTTACTGAAATTTTCAATATTTTTTAATCAACAATCACGGAATATAATGAAACCATTATTTCTTTTTAAATCTTAGTGAAAATGTATTATTTTTTAAAAAGAAAATACACCTTTACTAAAGTTATATTTTTATATATTAATTAAAAAAAAGCATGATTTTTTAACTGTTGCTTATGTAAATAAAGGATCGTAGATGTTAATAATTAATTTTTGTTTTCAAAATATTTCGTATATATTACGAAAAAGGCCAGTAAATACCGTGTTAATAAAATCACTATAACTCGAAGAAAAGTTAATTTTTTGAATTAGCGATATTATTATTGAATAAAGCATTGTTTAATCAATATTTTCACCAAAAAATAATATAATTGCAAAAAATATTTCATGTGATTTTAATGATTAGATTTTTTGGAAAAATAAAAAATGCGACATAATTATATTTCTCTTTCATAGAGGAACGTGGCATCATCAGCGCAAGAAATTTTTTTTATAATCTTGAAAATAAACCAAAAATTGACAAATTTGAGATCCAGGAACTTAACGAAAAAAAGAATTTTAAACATTGAATAATTTCTACTAACGATGAACTTTCATTAGTATGGTAGCCCCGTTCTGTAATAACCAGGTGGAATTAGCCTTCCAACTCACTTTTACAGCGCACTCAAATTTTTTTTTTTAGAGATTCAACAATTTCGTTCATTTCACAATTCATCGTCAATTATTTTGAAAGATTTGTATTTGTTTTGTCTTATTTCATTAATAACTATTTAAGTTAAAAACAATTATTTATTAATAAATAAAGAGAATTCAAACATGACATTTTCTTTCAAAATTGAATTCCGTTTATCAATAAATAACTGTTTTAACTTTTTTTCAATGAATAAATTGTCAGTGTAGTCATTGACTTTAATTTACTTTTTCACACTTAAAATAAAAAATAAATACCCTTTATTTTTAAAAGAATCAATGTAATTTATCGTTACGACACGTTAAGAATAAATCGAGTAACTAAAGTTTTAAATCATGTAAAAAAAAAATGATAAAATTGACGCAGTTCGTAACGTAAAAATATTTTTAACATTTAAAAAATAGTTTTATTTCAAATTCTAAGGAAAAACATTGGTAAACAGACGTCATCAATAATTTCAGAGTATTACGAAATAAAAAACTGAACCTTTTCAGTTAAAAATAAGTGCGTACACTCACAAATAATTAAATAAGCATTTCCTTTTTAATTATAACAAAATAAGGGTACTTAAATTTGTTTATAACCTTAAAAAGAATAAAGAAATTAATGGATAATAATTTTTCAACTTCTATAAACTATTATTACATTTTTATATATAAAGTTAAAAATGATAAATTATGACATTTTTGTTATCCATATATTTTGCATAGCGATGTCAATTTGTAAACAACGTCCTTTTCCGATGAAGTTATGGCGGATTTTACTCATTTATCACATTTAAAGGGCTAATTTTGCTAATTTTTAGTCAAACGTGGGATTTTTTTTAAAATTCAGTGTCTTATGACTTTAATTTAATATTTATCTTTGAAATAGTTCCCAAAAACTTATATTTATCTTTTAAGGGATTTTTACAAGTAATTTTTTCAAAGTTCAAAATTCATTGAATGTTTGGGGTTTTTGACCGTCGTAATTACATATTTTATAATAATTTATTTTCCACACGTAAATATGCAGTTTTTTTCGTTTAGAGATTAAGTTTAGGCTTTTATCTTTCAAACACAATCAAAGTTTACACGGAAACTAATTAAATAATTAATGATAAGCGCTTTTTAATAAGCATAGTCCTACAAGAAGGCGCCATTTTTGCACGTACCTAATATATATATATATTCAGATTATGACAATAGCAACGTTTTTGAGTAAAATCAATGTAGTATTAATTAATAGAATAGAAAAGAAGATGTGTTAAAGTATTTATCGACTTTCAAAAAAACACCATGGCTATGTTTGTTTCAAGCGTGATTTTCTCAAGTTTACATGCGTAATACTGAATGGATTTTAACTCGAAATGATTCCGCTTTTAATAATGTTTAACAAAAACAACATCATGCAACCATTCTTAATGCATATACAGAATTTTTCTCGCATTCGTGTGCGCCACCGATCTCAGGGATTACCCTATTTTAAACATAAGTTTATTTTTATTTCAATCCAATAAATAAATTGGTGGGGTATCTTTTACGACGCTCAGCAGAGGCGCGAACGGGGTCCAAAAAAAGAACGAGAAAGGGTTTAAAAACATAAATTTGCAACAAGTGAAGTTGACCTGCGACGAGAATAGATATTTTTCTACTGACCTATGTAATTGGTTTTTATTTTTACGTATTATAAATGGGTTTTTATTTGATGTAAAAAAATGTTTCTTGTTTTTTTTCAACTGGTTTTCACAAAATTCAATATGGCGGATTTACGTTCTTTCTTACCAAATGCCCCCCCACAAATCGGCCATTTTTTCCCATGTGCCGGTGACAAAACTATTGATTTCTAATAAATAGCGGTTGTAACGGTCTAAAAATACGAACAAATGCCACAGGCAAGTTTGAAAATAACTTTTACAGCCTACAGTTACTTTTATTCGTTGTATATTTGTTTTTTTAGCGTTTTTACTCTGCTGAGTGTCGTAAAAGATACCCGATTGGTGTTTGTACAGAGACGTATATATGAAAATCGCAGTTCCAATTAAAAAAACTCTTTGAAATACTTATGTAGCAAGCAAAAATAGGTTTGTACACCAAATCGTTTAATCGAGTTCGCCCACTGATTTAAGCGAAAAAAAACCCCACGATATTCAAAGGGAGATAACACAGTCTGTCATATTAACAAGTAATAAATCAATGGCATTCACGAAAATACGATGAAACCGACTTTTATTTTTAATA
The DNA here is from genome assembly GCA_963556195.1 of Sepiola atlantica. Classification (NCBI taxonomy): domain Eukaryota; kingdom Metazoa; phylum Mollusca; class Cephalopoda; order Sepiida; family Sepiolidae; genus Sepiola; species Sepiola atlantica. The sequence goes on along the minus strand of OY744525.1, from coordinate 2,194,478 downwards.
AAAATTCTACTCGATCATTATTCCTACATTTTGGTGATGATATTTATTTAAATCTGCTGTTTTCTTATGGTATTGATACTTTACTACGCATGGGTCTCCGTAAAAGCTCCAAAATTTCTATTCCACCATGCTGTATGACAAAGCTGATTAAAAAAGAAATGTGAACCTCCAATAAAACACAACAACAACAAAAGAACTACATATAACATGTGGCACAAGGTCGAAAAGAGAGACGTGTGGAGTGATTGGTCTTTCTAAATTTAACTGACTCGTTTTTATTTCATACGGTCCCTATAACTATCGCTTTTGACACACTCACACTCCCCCCCCTCTCTCTCTCTCTCTCTCTCTCTCTCTCACTCTGTATTTACATTCTAACGTCATAAAAAAAAGAATAAAAGATTAGAATAGTCGAATATAAACAAATGGGAATATCTAAGATTTAACCTGTAGCAGAGAGAGAGGGGGGGATATAGCTAACAGAAAAAATAACTGGCATTGCAAACTCACTTTGGTACAACTCTAGCATATGACAGGTAAAAATAAAATTACAAGAAACGTAAGTATATAATACTGACTTGTGATGACAAAAATGTAATGTATAATTATTGAAAGAAAATTAAAATTTGAATTTATGTTGGATTGATACTATTTTTATTCTCTATTACGTAATGTCAATGATTGCCTCCGCTGACTTCTGACAGTGGAGGCAATCATTAATATTACGTAATACTTTTCAAGAAGTGACTTTCGCTATTCCTCCGAAAATGGACATTAATTACGTATAATTTAGAGGATTTTTTCAAAAACTTAAGATGATTCCAAATGGATTGATTTCTTTCAAGCAGAGAAACTGCTATCTGCAACGGAGATAAATTGATACCTAAAAATATAAATGATACATTTACACTAACTTGACGCTAACTCTAAAACCCAACTGTTATTTTCCTTTAAAAAATGGTTGAATTATCCTCCTTGAAATTCATGACAATGGCGGCGATTGCTGCATATGATTAAAAGTTTAATTTCTTAAATACTTAAAAAAAATTGGATTACTTTCAATAAATTTTGGTGTATGCTAATATTTCCCCATCACAAGTAAGTATTTCCTAAATTGTCCATGTTTTCTTAGTATCAATCTGATAATCAATGTGATGATTTTTTTATCAGAATGACTTCAACTTAGACCCAAAAGGAACCGTCCCAGGAATTACCCCCCTCTTCCTGGAGGAGGTTGGTTTATTGCCTGTAGCTTAAGAATCACCTAATGGGGAACGCCGCCTAGTCTACTTTCGGCTATTTTCGTACCTTTTGGGTGGTTCTTGTTTTCCTCACATAAAACGAATCTTGTTTGACATCTTTCTGCTGTGGGAGTCAAATGGTAAATAAAGGTGGATCTGTAAGGGGATGATGAGAGGGGTTATCCTTTTATCTTCTCAGTAGAAGTGGTGAACTGAAAGATCTCAGACAGTTAGCTCTAGGTTTTTTCCGAAGGTGTATGATGGAGCTCTGTCTTTATGTCAAACCTATGGCCTTCCTGCAGCCTCCACTAAATACTTAATAACAGACAGCACCTCAATAAAGTCATCTGAATTCTGTTATTCTGAACGTTATGGAACTGGTCCTGTCAAAAGTTCTTCTCTTCTAAGATGAACCAGAGTATCCCCGGTTAGACTGGGTGTTTGACCTGGTTGAGGAGTTTCTTGATTATCATAAGGAATTGCTCTCAGGTCTTAGTTGTGGCTGTGTAAACTCTTGTATGATAAGTAGTGAAGATTCTCGTTCAGTGCTTTCTTCATAGTCACCACTCTGTTACCCATTACTCTCAGCAACGTCTGCATTGCCTTGTGTTTATTTTGCTGCATATTTCGTTCTATGCACACAATCAGAATGCATGTTATCTTATGCTAACACATTACTATCACAAATTACTTGATTTTGTTGTAAAACAAATTTGGAAGAAATAAATTCTGTTGACTTCTTTCAAATAAATGACAAAAATAAAAACATTATTGAATCATTTCAGTTCATACGAATGCGAATATTGTGTGCATTTACTGTCATTCATAGTCAGCATATGACTATTCCGAATTCACAACAGCAAGTCGCAATCAATAGACTGTTTCTCCGGTCATAAATTTTTAAAAGTCAAAATCTTTTTTATGTAAAACTTTATAGTTAAAACTTCTGGTAATTTAAAAAAATAATTAAATATAAAGACAAAATGGAATTGTTTTTTAATATCTGTGATCCGACAGTACTACAATTAGTAGAAAAATTGATATTTCAATGTTCCAAAAAAAATCCACTTCCATGTGCAATGCATGCATTTGTTATTATCATGAGAACAATTGCACTCATTTCTTCATTATTGTTATTGTGAGTTTTATTTATTACATATCTCTCTTAAACGTCTATTGTGTGTCCCCGAAAACATGTCAATAAAGTAAATCTTATTCTATGAAACTATTTCTGCATTGTTTCTTTGTGATGCATGTGGCATATATTATTCATGCAACAATAAAGACATGTGTGCATCACAAACAAAAAGCCCTAACCCTAAACTTTAATTCTAAACCAAACCCATAACCAATAACCTAACCCTAACGTATAATAATCGTTGACAATACTCAATTCCGACTAGTTCCGATGCACTGTTCTCAAGCACTGGGTGATTGTGAGAAGCCGGACTATCATTGTTCTGGGAATAAAACAGAAGTGACTTCAGCAATCTCAGCATCTGCTCGCAACAAGACTGATTACAATGGGCTTATGTGTGGAGTATTACCTAAACCTAACCCTAAACCCTAACCCTAACATTATATGTGGAGTATTACCTTAATAACACAACTTTTACATGCAATAACAGTATTTAAAACAGGGCAATGTTTACTTTAAATTTAAATCAATTTCAGTATAAATTCTTAAATAGATTTTCATTTTTATTTACAGGGAGCAGCAACAATGAAAGAATTTTTGCAGATATGGAATATAACATTTTTTCTAAAATGCATCAATGTCCATTTCCAAATTTTCAAATAAATACAACAATGAAGTAATTTCAAAGTAAAGACCTTGTCTTGTAAAGCGTGAAGATCATCAATTCCTTACGAAAATATCCAACTTAAAAACAGACATGCCTAGACCGACTGAGGAAAGACGTTATTCTTTCGATATGTGTGATGCATTATTTACAAACAAATCAAAGTTAAAGACACACATGCGTACCCACACTCTCGGCAAACTTTATTCTTGTGAAGTGTGTGGTTCATCATTTGCACTAGAATGTAATTTAAAGACACACATTAGAATCCACACCGGAGAGAGACCTTATTCTTGTGAAGTGTGTGGCTTATCATTCACACGAAAATCTATTTTAATCGTACATATGCGTACACACACTGGAGAGAAACCATATTCTTGTGAAGTGTGTAGCTCTTCATTCACAGAAAAGGCTAAATTAATGATACATTTGCGTATCCACACTGGAGACAAACCTTATTCTTGTGAAGTGTGTAGCTCATCCTTCACACAAAAAGGTAATTTAATGACACACATGCAAATCCACACTCGGGTGAAAACTTATACCTGTGAAGTCTGTGATTCGTCATTTACAACATCATCTCATTTGAAGATCCATATGCGATCACACACTGGAGACAAACCTTATTCTTGTGAAGTGTGTGACTTATCATTCACACGAAAATCTATTTTAATCGTACATATGCGAACACACACTGGGGAGAAACCATATTCTCGTGAAGTGTGTGTCTCATCATTCTCAGATAAATCGAGTTCAATAAGACATTTGCGAACCCATACTGTGCTACATAGAAAACAGAACTGTTAAACCCGACATAGTTATATGGAACCAGAAGAAGAAACTAGCAACCCTAGTTTAAGTTAGTGTAACATGGGTAATGCTTGCTAAAACAGAGATAAGAGTGAGAAGATAACTAAATACAAAAGTCTTATGTATGACATTAAAAGAAACTGGAATCTTAGGAAGATCTCCATCATTCCAGTATCAGGCTCATAAAAAAGAAGTTAAAACTACCTGGAGAATATACTCGGTGAACAAAGTGCAAGATAAATCGAAACAATTGCGTTTAAAGGAACAGTTAAAAATCCGAAAAAAGATATTTCGTTTGGAATCTCTGAAATAGTGGAAGAATGTCTGGAATCTGGTAGGATGCCCCATCACCGAGAAAAATAAAATGATTAGAAAATTAGGAAAAACAAGTGAGACGAGTTTGAATTACCTACTAGACACCATCCTCAGTTGTTTTGAGTCTCTCTTTCCAAGTGTTTGTCAGGTAAACCTGATATGAGGATACGTAATCCTAAAAGTAAACTCTTACCAAATATGAAAAATAACTATTTGAAGCCGAAATAAGGTCCCCTCGACGCCCCTGGCTCATATGAATAATGCACCTTCTTATAATGATCAAGTAACAGGACGTAGCTGGATACTGAATAGCACCAGATAAATTAGGGTTACGGTTAGGGTCCTAGAATCCAGAAAATTAAGAAGTAAACATAACTTTAACATAACATAGTAAAGTTGCCAATTGGGGAGATGAAAAATAGTGTTTTTCACTGCTTTACGAACTCAACGTTTGAGACATAGAGGAGAATATTGATTGAACACTCGGATATATATGTATCTATGTGTCTCATATAGAAATCAAGTGTTAGCCCAAGAAAAGGGCCCCTTAATTTCTGAGAACTTCCGGAAGTAAAATGAAAAGAAGAGAATTTGAATGCCTACTAGATACTGTCATCTAGTGTCTAAGGTCTCTTTATACAGGGGTTTGTCAGGACAACCTGACATGATGATATTTCTTCATACAAGTAAACCCTAACCAAATATTGAAAATAACATAGTATTCGAACTCTAAATAAGATCCCCTTGGTATGGTTAGCCCACACTGGTTTATATGAAGAATGGTGCATCTTCAAGTGATGCTAGATGAATTCTTGTCCTTGAATCTGGTAAGACCAAGAGACCAAAAGAAATATATACAATAGCATAGTTAACTGGTCAATTGGAGAAAAAATAATGTTCTTCACTTCGTTACTAACCTAACGTTTGAGACGTGAGGGAGAACTTTAATGGAACATTCGGATATCTCATATAATAATCAATGGAACCCTTAATTTCTGAGAACTTCGACTGAAGTAAAATGAAGAAAAAAAGAAAGAAACATTCTTGTGAAGTGTGTGGATCATCATTCACAGAAAAATCTTGTTTTTGCAAACCCGCCGTGTGAAGTGTGTTACTCAGCGTCACCATTTTGCGCTGTAATCATTTTGTGAAGTGCGTAGCTCAGCTTCCACACAAAAAGGTAATTTAATGACACAAATGCGAACCTACATGGGGGTGAAACGTTTCCCCCAGATAATAGTATAACAGCATGAAACAGGTGTTCAATGAGATTGAGCTTGACTATATAAGATCAGAAATAGAAACCAAAAAGAATCTCATCACAATTCCCATCATCGATGAACTACTCCAACACAAGAACAGCGTCACCTGTGGATCCAGCTGAACAGTCTGGGCTCATGACTACCCACCATAGATCCACTTATCTTTTATCTTTTTATCGAGTGGTTCTCTGACAAGTCTTCCACCACTATCAGCTCTCGATGTACAATAACCATGTGGCCCCTCACTGCACCCTAGTTTATCCTCACCACTATCAGCAAGACCACTCCAAACATGTTTAGCTGAACCACGATTATAGGCAATGTCAGATTACGAACAGTTAGCCTTGGAGAAAGAACTTGCTAACACCATTGAGGAAGTCAAGATGATGAGGCTGGATGAAAAACCAAAACTGCCTAAAATCTAAGACTCAGCACAACAAAGCAGTAATAAAAAGAACAAACGTCGCTCTACATGTGCCAGCCAACCACATCTCTCAGGAAAGTGAATTTTCACCAAACCGTTTTGTTAGCATGAAACTTTTTCCTTTGGGACGAAATCTCTCTTTGTTTTTTGGTAGTTTTAAATTAACATACTTTTTATTGTTTAATGACTGCATTTTCACAGCAATAGCTGAACTTTTTCTCTTCTGATCATGTGAAACAGTTGTTTTTATTTTTGGTTGTTATTTGAAATATGTTGTAAATGTGACCTCTTTTTAGCCTGTACATTAATTCTCCAATTGAGTTGTAACAGAATCCCGGGAAAGTGAGTTGCCTTGGTCACTTTTTCTTGAGAACTTATCTATGAGTTGTGAAAAAGATTTCTCCTGTTAGTCGATGTTGATTTCGAGTCTTTCTCTATTTTCCTACGCTGTTTTCTAAGCCTTTCTTCAATTCTTTCCATGTCTTGACTACCCTTTTTTCGAGTGTTTTAGGTCTTACCTATGCTTTTTATTGCTTGTTGATGTATTAAAACATGAAACTTTTAAAGTCACTCATGTTTTCTTTGTTTTTTGTAACTTGCTTACATTTTCTTTGCGTTTTTGTAAATTTGTAAATAGTGTAAAACTCAATAAAAAATTCAGTTCATCTGTTGCACACCGAGAGTTACATATTTTTCTGGACTTTCTTATAGTAGCGAGGGGTGTTATCACTCTTGATCAAAAATGTATCGTCAGATCATGTTATTATTTATAATCAGTGTCTAATTTACAGCTAAATTCCACTGATTATGACTACCATCACCATCATATCAGGGTTTTAATCAAACACCTTATTGGTGACTCATTCAGGGTTTTTTTTGCCATTATTGCCATACTAGGCACTGCGGGTTAGCAGAACTATTTACCCATAGCCAGGTGTCCACATACAGCGCCTGGTATTTCCAAAGGCTCACCCATCTAGTACTGACCAGGCTCAACGTCGCTTAAGTTCAGTGACCTGATGGGAACCGGTGTCTCAACATGATTATGCTGTATGTTTGTTTAATGATACATTTGCGAACTGCACAGAAACCACATTGTGAAGTGTGTAGCTCAGCTTCCACACCAAAAAAATTTAATGACACAAAAACTTTTAAAGTCTTCATGATTATATTTTAGTTAAATTGTTGTTTTTTTACAAATTAGTATTCCATACACAAAACGAATGCTAAAATATTGCTAAAATGAAGGCAAGGTTTGTACAAAATTTACGCATAATATTCTAATCCATTATCATGATTTGTTAGAATAAAATTACAATTAAAAGAATTAAAATAAAAAGTTTTTCTTATATTATTATTAAGTGAATGTTTAATTTTTATTGTTATGTAAACGAGATATGTCTACTTTTACTTCAATTTATTTTCAATTTACGCTTTTGCGTTGTCTACCCTCTTTACAAAAATATCGTTTACAAAATTTACATACACAAATACGAGTAACAATTTTTTTGTCAGATTAATTAATATTTTGACAAGTAATTAGTTTTTACAAAATATACCTGAGTATAAAATAGCTTGAAGTCATATTTTCTTCATATAAATATGTATACATTGCAGAAGATGGTATATATAAATATCGTTACAGAAATTTACAAATAATAAAAGTAATAATAAGAATAATCTGGCACTATTCACCAAATAACAGAGATTTAAAAAGCGTGACAATATATATATATATAAATATCTATAGAAAATTTAATACATAAAAATAACAAACCGAAAATATAACCCAGTTATATTCACCATCAATAGCGAAATGAAACATAGATTGATAGCAAGAAACACGTGTCATGTACGTATAAAATTTATATATTTATATATATATATTTATATATATATATTTATATATATATATATATATTTATATATATATATTTATATATATATATTGATATATATATATTTATATATATATATATATATATATTTATATATATATATTTATATATATATATATTTATATATATATATATTTATATATATATATATTTATATATAAGTTAGTAACTTACTAACCTTTACTATTATTGTTTATTATTTTAGTTTATAATAATAGTGATTTATATAATTGTACAATAAAAATTATGGTGTCGGTACTTTCTTGATGTTTCCGTAAACCGCCGGTAGTAATTATATGTTTGTTCATAATAATACCAGCTTATATAATTGTACAATAACAAAATTCTGTTAAGTAACACAAAGTTATATACAAATCAACAGTAAATAATAATATTAACAATGAACAGAAGGTATACATAGGTGTCACGGAAAATAATTTCAAATGTATGTATAGTATGATGGCATTCAGGAGTGAAATAGTACTACATGTATATGGAATATATAGGAATATGTATTGGGAATAACTAAAAAATATTAGCTTTATTATCAACTGGGAAATCTGAAAATAGGCTTTTTCCTTCCAATAGAAATAGTAGAAAGTGTGACTATATTTTAATGAAAATAAAACTTATGAACTTCGAAAGGTAAATTAAAGTATAAAGAAATGTATAAACTTCACAAAACAAATAAATTTATAAAAAAGCTTATGAACTTTAAAAGCTTAATTAAATTAATTTTATAAAAATTATAAACTTTAAAAGCCTAATTAAATTGATTAAAAAAAGCTTATGAACTTCAGAAGCAAAATTAAATAATTAAAAAAACTTATGAACTTCAAATGCAAAATTAACTTATAAAAAGCAATACTTTATAGTTATATACTAAAATACATATTTTTTTATTTTTTTATTTAAGCGCTGATTAAAATAACCTTTTGTTTTAAATTCTACTTAAACTTCTGCTAATAATTTTCCGTAGAATGAAATAATTGTCAATTAAGGAAAAATGTTAAACAGTTAATATATAGAAACTACAATAAGAAATATTAAGAATATATAAAACGTATTTATAATAATGGGTGAAATAAAACTTGTACTAGACAATTCTTGTACTAGTATATATGATTAAAAAACGGACGAAACTTGCGGTCAGGTTGATAAATAGTGTTTATTCTTCCCGTTCTGCTTTTCAATTGAGAAACACTTTTTATGATCGTAAAAATGCAGAAAGCATTAAAACTAAATACAGTGTATTATGCTTTATTGATATATTTTATTATGAAAAGACTTAGTAAATTCACAGTTGTTTACCTAAGGACGTTTTTCCTATCACACAAAATGCTAACATATTTGTCAGTTTTAGGAGAATTATATTCTAAACTTTGCCCCGGTTGAAATGAATGGCTTAGGGTTAGTAGTATGCATACCTTTCTCTGTTCTAGGTTTATAAACGTCCGAGGGGAAATACCCCACCTAAAAAGAAAACACTAAATAAAAAAATAAAAAAATTAAGTAAACGAACTTGCTTAAAAACGCTAATCTTAAATTAATCATTACTCGGGATATTTGCAGTAAATAAATGAACAAAATTGAAAAAAAAGTGAAAGAAAAAAAAATCTGCCAAAATCAGAAAAGAATCAGAAATTTGAAAAATAATCTGCAAAAGTACAATTCAATCTGAAAAAAAATCAGAATACAAATTATTATTTGCAAAACAAACAAAAAATCCATAAATTCAGATAAATTATTACTATTAAACCCGATTTTTGTCCGGACCTTTTGTCACAGGGAACGAAATAATGATTGACACCGCTTCATGATGACCTTGCGTTGTTGATCACTCATTTTGTTCTTTAAAGATTTCACGTTAAATCGTGTTTTCATCTTTTAATTTGAGTTCTTTTCAATATTTATTGATTTTATCTTTTAATAGAATTGGACACACAGAATCGATGTATCGATTTACTCTAGAAATCCCAACAAACCGACCAAATCGTCTGGTTTGAACACAAAAGAAGATATCTCATATTTTGTTTCATTTGTGGGTTTATTTTTCGTATTCAATTTGCTGAAATGAAAGGTAAGCTTTTATTTCCAGTTTTGTTTTATAATTCAATAACTTGTAAAACCATTTCAAGTAATCATTGCACAAAGTTCTTCCAAAAATGTGAGTAAAATTAGTGTTATATATATATATATATATATAAGGTACGTGCAAAATTAATGGCCGCTTGCACTGACCCTCGTTCTTAAAAGTGTATTTTCTTAATTTTTTAAAGCAGTTTTCGTTTAACTTTTGATTGTGTTTGAAAGATAAAAGCCTAATGTTATTATATAAAAGAAAACAAATGTATATTTACGTTTTAAAAAAAAATTAGAATTAAAAATGTTGTCAAAAACCCCTATAAACGTTAAAAATTGATCAAAAGTACAAATTCAATAAAATACGTTTTAAATTCGTTGGAAAGATAAATATATAATTTTTTGAACTATTTCAAAGAAAATTATTAAATTTAGTCTTAAGAGAATGAATTAAAAAAAATTAACCTTCATTTTTCTACTAAAACTTGCCGAATTATACAAAATAAAAAATAAAAGATACGTCACGGACGCATTTTGTTGTTTTATGTAAGTGTAAACAAAATTTGGCGACCAAATCTGAAAGTATGGAAGCCCTGAACTGCAGTAATATTTATTTTTATTTAAAAAAATTTATATGGAAGTTATGCTTTATAGAAATTGAAAAATGATTAGACCTTAATTTCTTTATTTTTTAAGGTTACGAAAAATATGTCTACATTAAATTGACAAGTATGGAAGACACGAATTTATTATTTTTTTGAACAGAAGGTTTTTTTTAATAATTTTCCGTTATTTGTATTTTAATGTACTGGTGCAGATTAGGACCCAAGCTAACTCTGACCCTAAACCTGTTACATGTCTGGAGTTTGGTTTCAGCATTTGCCAATTTTTTTTTCATGTTAGATATTCTAGCATGCCACTTTTGTTTTGTACTGTTGAATTTTCTTTTTAGGAAGGAAAGTTCTTTTTTTACTTTTGCTAGTTTTGTTAACAAAAGTTTATTAGTTGGAGAAGTAGAGGCAGAAGCAATGGATGCAGTTGTTGATTTAGTATAAATCCGAGAGGTGTTAGTTGTAGTCGAGAGCATACATGCATGGGCTTCAGTTTTGCACACGTTTTTGAAGGCGGTTAAATGTAAATTATGCCTTTTCTTGAAAAATACTTTCAATTTACAAATCATAGAACTGGTTATTGGTGGGTAACCATTTCGTCTGTTTTCCACAGTAGCCCAATCTTGTATTCTATTCTGTGAAAAATCCTTATCGATAAATTTCTTTACTATGTGCCCAACTAAAACTGGATGAGAATTCTGAACTATAGGATACTGCTCCTGGATATATGATAGCATAGACATCTAAAAATTAAAAGAAAATGTAATGATAAGAAAGTTAATTAATTAAATTTTTCTGTAATGAAAAAAAAAGAAAATCTTATTTAATTATAATATTTTCGAATGTACAGAATTAAGATTTTAATTATTTTATCTACAAAGATTTATATTTAATGTTATAACTTTAAAAAAAACAAACTTTTTTTTAAAACTGAAGAGTGGGGTAAAAATGATTTTAACAGTTTTGGGATCCCCCCCCCCACATTACCAATGTTTTGCAAAATAATTTATGGAAATGTTTAAAAAATAATAATGGTGCTTCTTTAAGCATATCTGTAAAAAAAGCTAAAGAAATTGTTTACCAATGATTTCCTTAGAATTTGAAATAACTTTTTCAAATGTTAAAATTATTTTTACGTTAACGTTACGAAATCCTTCAATTTTATCAATTATTTTTACATGATGATTGATTAAAAACTTAAACAATTACATTACTCGATTTATTTTTATAGAATTAATTTAATTTTAAAATACATTAATTCTTTAAAAATAAAACTTTATGGGTATTTTTTTATTTTAAGCTAAAATAGTATTTAATTTTCAGTGTGAAAAAGTAAATAAATATTCATTGAAAAAAATTTAAACATTAACAAATTATTAACGTTTTAATTTTTTGTTAATAACAATTATTTATAATTAAATAAATATAAAATTCAGTTTTAACGAAAATGTCATATTTGAACTATTTATTTATTAATAAATTTTAAACTTTTTAAAGAATATTTATTAATGAAAAAAACAAAGAAAAACTTACGTTTTATCTTTCCAATGAATTGTGAAATTAACGAAATTGATGAAAATTAAGTGGGAGTGAATGGTGGGAGGTCTAATTGCGCTTGATTATTACATACCGTGTCTTCCATAGCTTTGCGAATCGATCGTTAGTAGAAATTATTCAATTTTTTAAATTCTTTTTTTCGTTAACTTACTGGGTCACAAATGTGTAAATGTTTGGTTTATTTTCAAGATTATAAACAAGAAATTCTTGCGATGATGATGACTCGTTTCTCTATGAAAGGGAAATATAATTACGTCGCATTTTTTATTTTTCCAAAAACTTTAATCATTAAAATCGCATGAAATATTTTTTGCAATTATATTATTTTTTTGGTGAAAATATTGATTAAACAATGCTTTATTCAATAATAATATCGCTAATTCAAAAAATTAACTTTTCTTCGAGTTATAGTGATTTTATTAACACGGTATTTACTGACCTTTTTCGTAATATATATGAAAAATTTTGAAAAAAAAATTCATTTGTTAACATCTACGATCCTTTATTTACATAAGTAACATTAAAAATCATGCATTTTTTTTTATTAATATATAAAAATATAACTTTAGTAAAGGTGTATTTTCTTTTTAAAAAATAATACATTTTCACTAAGCGTTAAAAAAAATAATGGTTTCATTATATTCCGTGATTGTTGATTAATAAATATTAAAAATTTCAGTAAAATTGGTTGATTTCCTGAATTTTAGTGTATTTTTAAGTGAAGGGGGGGGGGTCAAAATGTTTTTTCATTTTTGGGAATCAGCCATTGATTTGCACGTACCTAATATATATATATATATATATATATATATATATTAGGTACGTGCAAAATCAATGGCTGATGCCCAAAATGAAAAAAACATTTTGACCCCCCCCCCCTTTACTTAAAATACACTAAAATTCAGGAAATCAACCAATTTTACTGAAATTCTCAATATTTATTAATCAACAATCACGGAATATAATGAAACCATTATTTCGTTTTAAATCTTAGTGAAAATGTATTATTTTTAAAAAAGAAAATACACCTTTACTAAAGTTATATTTTTATATATTAATTTTAAAAAAGCATGATTTTTTAACTGTTGCTTATGTAAATAAAGGATCGTAGATGTTAATAATTAATTTTTTTTTTCAAAATATTTCGTATATATTACGAAAAAGGCCAGTAAATACCGTGTTAATAAAATCACTATAACTCGAAGAAAAGTTAATTTTTTGAATTAGCGATATTATTATTGAATAAAGCATTGTTTAATCAATATTTTCACAGAAAAATAATATAATTGCAAAAAATATTTCATGTGATTTTAATGATTAGAGTTTTTGGAAAAATAAAAAATACGACATAATTATATTTCTCTTTCATAGAGGAACGTGGCATCATCAGCGCAAGAACTTTTTTTATAATCTTGAAAATAAACTAAAAATTGACAAATTTGAGATCCAGGAACTTAACGAAAAAAAGAATTTAAAAAATTGAATAATTTCTACTAACGATGAACTTTCATTAGTATTGTAGCCTCGTTCTGTAATAACCAGGTGGGATTAGCCTTCCAACTCACTTTTACTTTTACTTTTAGAGATTCAACAATTTCGTTCATTTCACAATTCATCGTCAATTATTTTGAAAGATTTGTATTTCTTTTGTCTTTTTTCATTAATAATATTTAAGTTAAAAACAATTATTTATTAATAAATAAAGAGAATTCAAACATGACATTTTCTTTCAAAATTGAATTCCGTTTATCAATAAATAACTGTTTTAACTTTTTTTCAATGAATAAATTGTCAGTGTAGTCATTGACTTTAATTTACTTTTTCACACTTAAAATAAAAAATAAATACACTTTATTTTTAAAAGAATCAATGTAATTTATCGTTACGACACGTTAAGAATAAATCGAGTAACTAAAGTTTTAAATCATGTAAAAAAAAATTGATAAAATTGACGCAGTTCGTAACGTAAAAATATTTTTAACATTTAAAAAATAGTTTTATTTCAAATTCTAAGGAAAAACATTGGTAAACAGACGTCATCAATAATTTCAGAGTATTACGAAATAAAAAACTGAACCTTTTCAGTTAAAAATAATAGCGTACACTCACAAATAATTAAGTAAGCATTTCCTTTTTAATTATAACAAAATAACGGTACTTAAATTTGTTTATAACCTTAAAAAGAATAAAGAAATTAATGGATAATAATTTTTCAACTTCTATAAACTATTATTACATTTTTATATATAAAGTTAAAAATAATAAATTATGACATTTTTGTTATCCATATATTTTGCATAGCGATGTCAATTTGTAAACAACGTCCTTTTCCGATGAAGTTATAGCGGATTTTACTCATTTATCACATTTGAAGGGCTAATTTTGCTAATTTTTAGTCAAACGTGGGATTTTTTTTTTAATTCAGTGTCTTATGACTTTAATTTAATAATTATCTTTGAAATAGTTCCCAAAAACTTATATTTATCTTTTAAGGGATTTTTACAAGTATTTTTTTCAAAGTTCAAAATTCATTGAATGTTTGGGGTTTTTGACCGTCGTAATTACATATTTTATAATAATTTATTTTCCACACGTAAATATGCAGTTTTTTTCGTTTAGAGATTAAGTTTAGGCTTTTATCTTTCAAAGACAATCAAAGTTTACACGGAAACAAATTAAATAATTTATGATAAGCCCTTTTTAATAAGCATAGTCCGTACAAGAAGCCACCACGTTTGCACGTACCTAATATATATATATATTCAGATTATGACAATAGCAACGTTTTTGAGTAAAATCAATGTAGTATTAATTAATAGAATAGAAAAGAAGATGTGTTAAAGTATTTATCGACTTTCGAAAAAACACATCACGGCTATGTTTGTTTCAAGCGTGATTTTCTCAAGTTTACATGCGTAATACTGAATGGATTTTAACTCGAAATGATTCCGCTTTTGATAATGTTTAACAAAAACAACATCATGCAACCATTCTTAATGCATATACAGAATTTTTCTCGCATTCGTGTGCGCCGCCGATCTCAGGGATTACCCTATTTTAAACATAAGTTTATTTTTATTTCAATCCAATAAATAAATTGGTGGAGGATCTTTTACGACGCCCAGCAGAGTCGCAAACGGGGTCCCAAAAAAGAACGAGAAAGGGTTTAAAAACATAAATTTGCAACAAGTGAAGTTGACCTGCGACGATAATAGATATTTTTCTACTTACCTATGTAATTGGTTTTTATTTTTACGTATTATAAATGGGTTTTTATTAGATGTAAAAAAAATGTTTCTTGTTTTTTTTCAACTGGTTTTCACAAAATTCAATATGGCGGATTTACGTTCTTTCTTACCAAATGCCCCCCCACAAATCGGCCATTTTTTCCCATGTGCCGGTGACAAAACTATTGATTTCTAATAAATAGCGGTTGTAACGGTCTAAAAATACAAACAAATGCCACAGGCAAGTTTGAAAATAACTTTTACAGCATACAGTTACTTTTATTTGTTGTATATTTGTTTGTTTTAGCGTTTTTACTCTGCTGAGTGTCGTAAAAGATACCCAATTTGTGTTTGTACAGAGACGTATATATGAAAATCGCAATTTCAATTAAAAAAACTCTTTGAAATACTTATGTAGCAAGCAAAAATAGGTTTGTACACCAAATCGTTTAATCGAGTTCGGCCACTGATTTGAGCGAAAAAAAAACCCACGATATTCAAAGGGAGATAACACAGTCTGTCATAATAAATCAATGGCATTCACCAAAATACGATGAAACCGACTTTTATTTTTAATAAAAATTCTACTCGATCATTATTCCTACATTTTGGTGATGATATTTATTTAAATCTGCTGTTTTCTTATGGTATTGATACTTTACTACGCATGGGTCTCTGTAAAAGCTCAAAAATTTCTATTCCACCATGCTGGATGGCAAAGCTGATTAAAAAAGAAATGTGAACCTCCAATTAAAACACAACAACAACAACAAAAGAACTACATATAACATGTGGCACAAGGTCGAAAAGAGAGACGTGTGGAGTGGTTAGTCTTTCTAAATTTAACTGACTCGTTTTTATTTTATACTGTCCCTATAACTATCGGTCTCTATAACTATCGGTCCCTATAACTATCGCCTTTGACACACTCACACTCCCCCCCTCTCTCTCTCTCTCTCTCACTCTGTATTTACATTCTAACGTCATAAAAAAAGAATAAAAGGTTAGAATAGTCGAATATAAACAAATTGGAATATCTAAGATTTAACCTGTAGCAGAGAGAGAGAGAGAGGGGGGTATAGCTAACAGAAAAAATAACTGGCATTGCAAACTCACTTTGGTACAACTCTAGCATATGGCAGGTAAAAATAAAATTACAAGAAACGTAAGTATATAATACTGACTTGTGATGACAAAAATGTAATGTATAATTATTGAAAAAAAATTAAAATTTGAATTTATGTTGGATTGATACTATTTTTATTCTCTATTACGTAATGTCAATGATTGCCTCCGCTGGCTTCTGACAGTGGAGGCAATCATTAATATTACGTAATACTTTTCAAGAAGTGACTTTCGCTATTCCTCCGAAAATGGACATTAATTACCTATAATTTAGAGGATTTTTTCAAAAACTTAAGATGATTCCAAATGGATTGATTTCTTTCAAGCAGAGAAACTGCTATCTGCAACGGAGATAAATTGATACCTAAAAATATAAATGATACATTTACACTAACTTGACGCTAACTCTAAAACCCAACTGTTATTTTGTTTTAAAAAATGTTTGAATTATTCTCCTTGAAATTCATGACAATGGCGGTGATTGCTGCATATGATTAAAAGTTTAATTTCTTAAATACTTAAAAAAAATTGGATTACTTTCAATAAATTTTGGTGTATGCTAATATTTCCCCATCACAAGTAAGTATTTCCTAAATTTTCCATGTTTTCTTAGTATCAATCTGATAATCAAGAGATGATTTTTTTATCAGAATGACTTCAACTTAGACCCAAAAGGAACCGTCCCAGGAATTACCCCCCTCTTCCTGGAGGAGGTTGGTTTATTGCCTGTAGCTTAAGAATCACCTAATGGGGAACGCCGCCTAGTCTACTTTCGGCTATTTTCGTACCTTTTGGGTGGTTCTTGTTTTCCTCACATCAAACGAATCTTGTTTGACATCTTTCTGCTGTGGGAGTCAAATGGTAAATAAAGGTGGATCTGTAAGGGGATGATGAGAGGGGTTATCCTTTTATCTTCTCAGTAGAAGTGGTGAACTGAAAAATCTCAGACAGTTAGCTCTAGGTTTTTTCCGAAGGTGTATGATGGAGCTCTGTCTTTATGTCAAACCTATGGCCTTCCTGCAGCCTCCACTAAATACTTAATAACAGACAGCACCTCAATAAAGTCATCTGAATTCTGTTATTCTGAACGTTATGGAACTGGTCCTGTCAAAAGTTCTTCTCTTCTAAGATGAACCAGAGTATCCCCGGTTAGACTGGGTGTTTGACCTGGTTGAGGAGTTTCTTGATTATCATAAGGAATTGCTCTCAGGTCTTAGTTGTGGCTGTGTAAACTCTTGTATGATAAGTAGTGAAGATTCTCGTTCAGTGCTTTCTTCATAGTCACCACTCTGTTACCCATTACTCTCAGCAACGTCTGCATTGCCTTGTGTTTATTTTGCTGCACATTTCGTTCTATGCACACAATCAGAATGCATGTTATCTTATGCTAACACATTACTATCACTATTCTCTGACTCACATCTCATGGCTTTCAAAGTGTACAAAGAACAACACTGAACTGAAACTAAGCGCAAATTATGATATAAGTCACTCTCTTCCAATACTCTTTTGCTTTCTAGGCATCCATTGTTTCCAGCTTTCAAATTTCTTAATAGTATGCAGAAACTGCTAACCGTTGCACTTTATTGTTATCAATGACTTCAAGTTATACTGAAATGAAACGATATCAGATAGGGTTAGGGGTTTCTTAATAAAAACTGATTTCTGATATTATACATTTTCCCAATTAACTATTTTTTCATTAACATGTAAATTAAATCATTAGGTCGAACGGTTATCATAGAGAAAACTGAAGTGTTAAATCATTAGGTCGAACGGTTATCATAGAGAAAACTGAAGTGTTAAATCATTAGGTCGAACGTTTATCATAGAGAAAACTGAAGTGTTAAATCATTAGGTCGAACGTTTATCATAGAGAAAACTGAAGTGTTAAATCATTAGGTCGAACGTTTATCTAAGAGAAAACTGAAGTGTTAAATCATTAGGTCGAATGTTTATCATAGAGAAAACTGAAGTGTTAAATCATTAGGTCGAACGTTTATCATAGAGAAAACTGAAGTGTTAAATCATTAGGTCGAACGTTTATCATAGAGAAAACTGAAGTGTTAAATCATTAGGTCGAACGTTTATCTAAGAGAAAACTGAAGTGTTAAATCATTAGGTCGAACGTTTATCATATAGAGAACTGAAGTGTTAAATCATTAGATCAAACGTTTATCATATAGAGAATTGAAGTGTTAAATCATTAGGTCGAACGTTTATCATAGAGAAAACTGAAGTGTTAAATCATTAGGTCGAACGTTTATCTAAGAGAAAACTGAAGTGTTAAATCATTAGGTCGAACGTTTATCATATAGAGAACTGAAGTGTTAAATCATTAGATCAAACGTTTATCATATAGAGAATTGAAGTGTTAAATCATTAGATCAAACGTTTATCATATAGAGAACTGAAGTGTTAAAGACCCGAACAAGAATAATAATTAAAAACTGATGAATAAAAAAAAAATATTTGAATCAAGACAAAATTTGTTAAGAGAAAAAATTAGCATTTTTTAATGTCTTCAGTTAATTTTTCAAGTAAAGTTATCTTTTAGCCCAAAATACATTAAAACTAAATAAAAAATAACAAGTATTAAAGTTTTGTGTTTTCTTGCACACAAATTGAAAAATAAATCTATTAAAAATAATACTTTTAATAGTTGAGTGAATTCATTTTGTGGCTACACATCTATTATGTACAACTGACCTGAATTTGTCATGTTCCATGATCAGATTGGAGATAGTGGATAATAAGAATGAACAATCAGAAAATAAAGAAAACATGGTTACAACCAAAGAAATAGAGGGTGTTACTTATCGCTAGCACTGTCAAAAACAATTATTGAATACATCGGCCATTCTCTAATACCAAATAATGAAAGCAAACAGTGCTTATTAAAAAAGGAATTAAAATATATGAGAAATATTTTTTCCATTTTTATTTATTTTCGTTACATTAAAACGTTTTTCTGTTTCGTAAACAAGTAATTATGGTCGTTAGTCTTCACATTTTCTTAAGTTGGAGTGCAAAGAGAAGACGACATGAATAAAAAATAAATGACATTCATGTTGGAATAGTTACTGTTTACATTTAACTCAAAATATGATTATTATTTTCTTTTGGGGTTAGGGTTAGAATTAGGAAGTTGGTTAAATATGAAAATCTTGCCAAAAAGACAAGAAATAATTACTTTTTGTCTATTTCATTTAAAAGAATGATTCAAATGTAAGACATTTTTAAAACTATTGTTCAAACACATTTGTATGGGGTTTAAAAAGCGACATTCAGTAATTATGACTAGTCATCGATTCTTACAGTTTCATTGATTATTTCAGTTTCTTTGAAATACATATTACTTGATTTTGTTGTAAAACAAATTTGGAAGAAATAAATTCTGTTGACTTCTTTCAAATAAATGACGAAAATAAAAACATTATTGAATCATTTCAGTTCATACGAATGCGAATATTGTGTGCATTTACTGTCCGTCATAGTCAGCATATGACTATTCCGAATTCACAACAGCAAGTCGCAATCAATAGACTGTTTCTCCGGTCATAAATTTTTAAAAGTCAAAATCTTTTTTATGTAAAACTTTATAATTAAAACTTCTGGTAATTTAAAAAAATAATTAAATATAAAGACAAAATGGAATTGTTTTTTAATATCTGTGATCCGACAGCACTACAATTAGTAGAAAAATTGATATTTCAATGTTAAAAAAAAATCCACTTCCATGTGCAATGCATGCATTTGTTATTATCATGAGAACAATTGCACTCATTTCTTCATTATTGTTATTGTGAGTTTTATTTATTACATATCTCTCTTAAACGTCTATTGTGTGTCCCCGAAAACATGTCAATAAAGTAAATCTTATTCTATGAAACTATTTCTGCATTGTTTCTTTGTGATGCATGTGGCATATATTATTCATGCAACAATAAAGACATGTGTGCATCACAAACAAAAAGCCCTAACCCTAAACTTTAATTCTAAACCAAACCCATAACCAATAACCTAACCCTAACGTATAATAATCGTTGACAATACTCAATTTCGACTAGTTCCGATGCACTGTTCTCAAGCACTGGGTGATTGTGAGAAGCCGGACTATCATTGTTCTGGGAATAAAACAGAAGTGACTTCAGCAATCTCAGCATCTGCTCGCAACAAGACTGATTACAATGGGCTTATGTGTGGAGTATTACCTAAACCTAACCCTAAACCCTAACCCTAACATTATATGTGGAGTATTACCTTAATAACACAACTTTTACATGCAATAACAGTATTTAAAACAGGGCAATGTTTACTTTAAATTTAAATCAATTTCAGTATAAATTCTTAAATAGATTTTCATTTTTATTTACAGGGAGCAGCAACAATGAAAGAATTTTTGCAGATATGGAATATAACATTTTTTCTAAAATGCATCAATGTCCAATTCCAAATTTTCAAATAAATACAACAATGAAGTAATTTCAAAGTAAAGACCTTGTCTTGTAAAGCGTGAAGATCATCAATTCCTTACGAAAATATTCAACTTAAAAACAGACATGCCTAGACCGACTGAGGAAAGACGTTATTCTTTCGATATGTGTGATGCATTATTTACAAACAAATCAAAGTTAAAGACACACATGCGTACCCACACTCTCGGCAAACTTTATTCTTGTGAAGTGTGTGGTTCATCATTTGCACTAGAATGTAATTTAAAGACACACATTAGAACCCACACCGACTATCCTCGAGTGTCTTCGGTCTCTCTGTACAAGGGTTTGTCAGGACAACCTGACATGAGGATACTTACCCCTACAAGTAAACCCTGACCAAATATTCAAAATTACATAGTATCCGCAGCACAAATAAGATCCCCTCATTCGAGGAATAGTGCATCTTCTCCTAGTGATGTTACCTCAAGTAACCCCACGTAGCTAGATACTCCACCAGACTAGATGAATACTTGTCCTGGAATCCGGTAAGACCAACAGACTACAAACAAAGATATACTATGACATACTTGACTGGTCAGTTGGGGAGAGAAGAAAATTATTATTCTTAGCTTTTTTACTAACTCAATGATTAGAAAAATAAATGGATAATTTTAATAGAATATTCGGGTATCTATGTATCTCATATAGAGATCAAGTGTTAGCCCCAGGAAAGGGCCCCATGATTTCTGAGAACTTCGACTGAAGTAAAATTAAACATTAAGAGAGAGACCTTATTCTTGTGAAGTGTGTGGCTTATCATTCACACGAAAATCTATTTTAATCGTACATATGCGTACACACACTGGAGAGAAACCATATTCTTGTGAAGTGTGTAGCTCTTCATTCACAGAAAAGGCTAAATTAATGATACATTTGCGTATCCACACTGGGGAAAAACCGTATTCTTGTGAAGTGTGTAGCTCATCCTTCACACAAAAAGGTAATTTAATGACACACATGCAAATCCACACTGGGGTGAAAACTTATACTTGTGAAGTCTGTGATTCGTCATTTACAACATCATCTTATTTGAAGATCCATATGCGATCCCACACTGGAGACAAACCTTATTCTTGTGAAGTGTGTAGCTCATCCTTCACACAAAAAGGTAATTTAATGACACACATGCAAATCCACACCTGGGTGAAAACTTATACCTGTGAAGTCTGTGATTCGTCATTTACAACATCATCTCATTTGAAGATCCATATGCGATCCCACACTGGAGACAAACCTTATTCTTGTGAAGTGTGTGGGGTATCATTCACACGAAAATCTATTTTAATCGTACATATGCGTAAACACACTGGAGAGAAACTATATTCTTGTGAAGTGTGAGGCTCATCATTCTCAGATAAATCGAGTTCAATAAGACATTTGCGAACCCATACTGTGCTACATAGAAAACAGAACTGTTAAACCCGACATAGTTATATGGAACCAGAAGAAGAAACTAGCAACCCTAGTTTCAGTTAGTGTAACATGGGTAATGCTGGCTAAAACAGAGATAAGAGTGAGAAGATAACTAAATACAAAAGTCTTATGTATGACATTAAAAGAAACTGGAATCTTAGAAAGATCTCCATCATTCCAGTATCAGGCTCATAAAAAAGAAGTTAAAACTACCTGGAGAATATACTCGGTGAACAAAGTGCAAGATAAATCGAAACAATTGCGTTTAAAGGAACAGTTAAAAATCCGAAAAAAGATATTTCGTTTGGAATCTCTGAAATAGTGGAAGAATGTCTGGAATCTGGTAGGATGCCCCATCCACAAGAAAAATAAAATGATAAGAAAATTAGGAAAAACAATGGAGACGAGTTTGAATTACCTACTAGACACCATCCTCAGTTGTTTTGAGTCTCTCTTTCCAAGTGTTTGTCAGGTAAACCTGATATGAGGATACGTAATCCTAAAAGTAAACTCTTACCAAATATGAAAAATAACTATTTGAAGCCGAAATAAGGTCCTCTCGACGCCGTTATATACTGGCTCATATGAATAATGCACCTTCTTATAATGATCAAGTAACAGCACGTAGCTGGATACTGAATAACACAAGATAAATTAGGGTTACGGTTAGGGTCCTAGAATCCAGAAAATTAAGAAGTAAACATAACTTTAACATAGTAAAGTTGCTAATTTGGGAGATGAAAAATAGTGTTTTTCACTGCTTTACAAATTCAACGTTTGAGACATAGAGGAGAATCTTGATTGAACACTCGGATATATATGTATCTATGTTTCTCATATAGAAATCAAGTGTTAGCCCAAGAAAAGGGCCCCTTAATTTCTGAGAACTTCCGGAAGTAAAATGAAAAGAAGAGAATTTGAATGCCTACTAGATACTGTCATCTAGTGTCTAAGGTCTCTTTATACAGGGGTTTGTCAGGACAACCTGACATGATGATATTTCTTCATACAAGTAAACCCTAACCAAATATTGAAAATAACATAGTATTCGAACTCTAAATAAGATCCCCTTGGTATGGTTAGCCCACGCTGGTTTATATGAAGAATGGTGCATCTTCAAGTGATGCTAGATGAATTCTTGTCCTTGAATCTGGTAAGACCAAGAGACCAAAAGAAATATATACAATAGCATAGTTAACTGGTCAATTGGAGAAAAAATAATGTTCTTCACTTCGTTACTAACCTAACGTTTGAGACGTAAGGGAGAACTTTAATGGAACATTCGGATATCTCATAATCAATGGAACCCTTAATTTCTGAGAACTTCGACTGAAGTAAAATGAAGAAAAAAAGCAAGAAACATTCTTGTGAAGTGTGTGGATCATCATTCACAGAAAAACTTGTTTTTGCAAACCCGCCGTGTGAAGTGTGTTACTCAGCGCTACCATTTTGCGCCGTAATCATTTTGTGAAGTGTGTAACTCAGCTTCCACACAAAAAGGTAATTTAATGACACAAATGCGAACCTACATGGGGGTGAAACGTTTCCCCCAGATAATAGTATAACAGCATGAAACAGGTGTTCAATGAGATTGAGCTTGACTATATAAGATCAGAAATAGAAACCAAAAAGAATCTCATCACAATTCCCATCATCGATCAACTACTCCAACACAAGAACAGCGTCACCTGTGGATCCAGCTGAACAGTCTGGGCTCATGACTACCCACCATAGATCCACTTATCTTTTATCTTTTTATCGAGTGGTTCTCTGACAAGTCTTCCACCACTATCAGCTGTCGATGTACAATAACCATGTGGCCCCTCACTGCACCCTAGTTTCTCCTCACCACTATCAGCAAGAGCACTCCAAACATGTTTAGCTGAACCACGATTATAGGCAATGTCAGATTACGAACAGTTAGCCTTGGAGAAAGAACTTGCTAACACCATTGAGGAAGTCAAGATGATGAGGCTGGATGAAAAACCAAAACTGACTAAAATCTAAGACTCAGCACAACAAAGCAGTAATAAAAAGAACAAACGTCGCTCTACATGTGCCAGCCAACCACATCTCTCAGGAAAGTGAATTTTCACCAAAACGTTTTGTTAGCATGAAACTTTTTTTCTTTTGGGACGAAATCTCTCTTTGTTTTTTGGTAGTTTTAAATTAACATACTTTTTATTGTTTAATGACTGCATTTTCACAGCAATAGCTGAACTTTTTCTCTTCTGATCATGTGAAACAGTGGTTTTTATTTTTGGTTGTTATTTGAAATATGTTGTAAATGTGACCTCTTTTTAGCCTGTACATAAATTCTCCAATTGAGTTGTAACAGAATCCCGGGAAAGTGAGTTGCCTTGGTCACTTTTTCTTGAGAACTTATCTATGAGTTGTGAAAAAGATTTCTCCTGTTAGTCGATGTTAATTTCGAGTATTTCTCTAGTTTCCTACGCTGTTTTCTAAGCCTTTCTTCAATTCTTTCCATGTCTTGACTACCCTTTTTTCGAGTGTTTTAGGTCTTACCTATGCTTTTTATTGCTTGTTGATGTATTAAAACATGAAACTTTTAAAGTCACTCATGTTTTCTTTGTTTTTTGTAACTTGCTGACATTTTCTTTGCGTTTTTGTAAATTTGTAAATAGTGTAAAACTCAATAAAAAATTCAGTTCATCTGTTGCACACCGAGAGTTACATATTTTTCTGGACTTTCTTATAGTAGCGAAAGGTGTTATCACTCTTGATTAAAAATTTATCGTCAGATCATGTTAACATATGTAGTTAGACTGATTGTATTATTATTATTTATAATCAGTGTCTAATTTACAGCTTAATTCCACTGATTATGACTACCATCACCATCACATCAGGGTTTTAATCAAACACCTTATTGGTGACTCATTCAGGGGTTTTAGCCATTATTGCCATAATGCTGCGGGTTAGCAGCACTATTTGCCCATAGCCAGGTGTCCACATACACCGCCTGGTATTTCCAAAGGGTCACCCATCTAGTACTGACCAGGCTCAACGTCGCTTAAGTTCGGTGATCTGATGGGAACCGGTGTATCAACATGATTATGCCGTATGTTTGTTTAATGATACATTTGCGAACCGGCACTGCACAGAAACAACATTGTGAAGTCTGTAGCTCAGCTTCCACATCAAAAAAGGTAATTTAATGATACAAAAACTTTTAAAGTCTTCATGATTATATTTTAGCTAAATTGTTGTTTTTTTACAAATTAGTATTCCATACACAAAACGAATGCTAAAATATTGCTAAAATGAATGCAAGGTTTGTACAAAATTTACACATAATATTCTAATCCATTATCATAATTGCTCAAATAAAGGCAAGGTTTGTACAAAATTTACGCATAATATTCTAATCCATTATCAAATTACAATTAAAAAGTTTTTTCTTATATTTTTATTAAGTGAGGGATTAATTTTTATTGTGATGTAAAAGAGATATGTCTACTTTTACTTCAATTTATTTTCAATTTCAGCTTTTGCGTTGTCTACCCTCTTTACAAAAATATCGTTTACAAAATTTACATACACAAATAAGAGTAACCATTTTTTTGTCAGATTAATTAATATTTTGAAAAGTAATTAGTTTTTACAAAATATACCTGAGTATAAAATAGCTGTAAGTCATATTTTCTTAATATAAATATGTATACATTGCAGATGATGGTATATATAAATATCGTTAAAAAAATTTACAAATAATAAAAGTAATAATAAGAATAATCTGGTACTATTCACCAAATAACAGAGATTTAAAAAGCGTGACAATATATATATATAAATATCTATAGAAAATTTAATATATAAAAATAACAAACCAAAAATATAACCCAGTTATATTCACCATCAATAGGGAAATGAAACATAGATTGATAGCCAGAAACACGTGTTCATGTACGTATTAATTTTATATATATATATAGACGCTGCCATTATTTTTCATTTTATTTTATTTTTCTTCCCAACATGTCTACCCTACATGTATCCGTGCTTGCATGATATCTTTTCCCTATATCATCATCCTGATGAAGTCTTATAAATAAAGACGAAACGTTGATGTACACATAAAAAAACATCCAGTTTTTGGTTTTCCTTTTTCATTTTACCATATAATGTATATATATATATATAATGTATATATATATATATATATAATATATATATATATAATTTATATATATATAATGTATATATATATATATATATAATGTATATATATATATATATAATGTATATATATATATAATGTATATATATATATATAATGTATATATATATATAATGTATATATATATATAATATATATATATATAATGTAAATATATATATATATAATATATATATATATATATATATATATATATATATATATAAATCAACGTAAAATACGTCCTATAAAGTTAAGGACGACTAAAATATCAATCTTCTTCATTACTCTTTATCATATAGGAAGTGGAAAATAGAAATGCAGCAAGCATAATATCACCAATAAAAACAATTAAAAAATACATAACTTGTAGAATAATTTATGGTAATAATTAAATAACAGAGACCGAAATACAACCTGGTTTTATTTACCATATAGTAGGAATTGTCTCAGTATTCTTCGGCATAATAAATAAACACTTCTTTTAAAACAATAAATTATCAAAAGCAATTTGCATGAAACTTAGTTCTTGTTGACCAGAAAATATACAATAAAAACAATAAACAATAATAATAGTAAAGTTTAGTAACTTACTAACCTTTACTATTATTATTTATTATATTAGTTTATAATAATAGTGATTTATATAAGTGTACAATAAAATTATGTTTGTTCATAATAATACCAGTTTATATAATTGTACAATAACAAAATTCTGTTAATTAACACAAAGTTATATACAAATCAAAAGTAAATAATAATATTAACAATGAACAGAAGGTATACATAGGTCTCACGGAGAATAATTTCAAATGTATATATAGTATGATGGCATTCAGGAGTGAAATAGTACTACATGTATATGGAATATATAAGAATATGTATTGGGAATAACTAAAAAATATTAGCTTTATTCTCAACTGGGAAATCTGAAAATAAGCTTTTTCCTTCCAATAGAAATAGTAGAAAGTGTGACTATATTTTAATGAAAATAAAACTTATGAACTTCGAAAGGTAAATTAAAGTATAAAGAAATGTATAAACTTCACAAAACAAATATATATATATATATATATATATATAAAGAAGCTTATAAACTTTAAAAGCTTAATTAAATTAATTGTATAAAAATTATAAACTTTAAAACTCTAATTAAATTAATTTAGATAAAACTTATAAACTTTCAAAGCCTAATTAAATTAATGTAAAAAAAAACTTATAAACTTTAAAAGCCTAATTAAATTAATTTAAAAAAAACTTATACACTTTAAAAGCCTAATTAAATTAATTTTAAACACTTATAAACATTAAAAGCCTAATTAAATTAATTTTTAAAAACTTATAAACTTTAAAAGCCTAATTAAATTAATTTTTAAAAAACTTATAAACTTTGAAAGCCTAATTAAATTCATTAAAAAAATATATAAACTTTAAAAGCCTAATTAAATTAATTAAAAAAACTTATAAACTTTAAAAGCCTAATTAAATTCATTAAAAAAAACCTTATAAACTTTAAAAGCCTAATTAAATTAATTAAAAAAACATATAAACTTAAAAAGCCTAACTAAATTAATTTAAAAAAACTTATTAACTTTAAAAGCCTAATTAAATTAATTAAAAAAAACTTATAAACTTATTTGTGTAAAAGCCTAATTAAATTAATTTAAAAAACTTATAAACTTTAAAAGCCTTATTAAATTTATTTAAAAAACTTATAAACTTTAAAAGCCTAATTAAATTAATTTAAAAAACTTATAAACTTTAAAAGCGTTATTAAATTAATTTAAAAAACTTATAAACTTTAAAAGCCTAATTAAATTAATTTAAAAAACTTATACACTTTAAAAGCCTAATTAAATTAATTTTTAAAAACTTATAAACTTTAAAAGCCTAATTAAATTAATTTTAAAAAAACTTATACACTTTAAAAGCCTAATTAAATTAATTTTAAACACTTATAAACATTAAAAGCCTAATTAAATTAATTTTAAAAACTTATAAACTTTAAAAGCCTAATTAAATTAATTTTAAAAAAACTTATAAACTTTAAAAGCCTAATTAAATTCATTAAAAAAATATATAAACTTTAAAAGCCTAATTAAATTAATTAAAAAAACTTATAAACTTTAAAAGCCTAATTAAATTCATTAAAAAAAACCTTATAAACTTTAAAAGCCTAATTAAATTAATTAAAAAAACATATAAACTTAAAAAGCCTAACTAAATTAATTTAAAAAAACTTATTAACTTTAAAAGCCTAATTAAATTAATTAAAAAAAACTTATAAACTTATTTGTGTAAAAGCCTAATTAAATTAATTTAAAAAACTTATAAACTTTAAAAGCCTTATTAAATTTATTTAAATTACTTATAAACTTTAAAAGCCTAATTTAATTAATTTAAAAAAAACTTATAAACTTTAAAAGGCTTGTTAAATTCATTTAAAAAAAAATTATAAACTTTAAAAGCCTAATTAAATTAATTAAAATAAAACTTATAAACTTTAAAACCCTAATTAAATTAATTTTAAAAAAACTTATAAACTGTAAAAGCCTAATAAAATTAATTTTTAAAAAACTTATCAACTTTAAAAGCCTAATTAAAATCATTAAAAAAACTTATGAACTTTAAAAGCCTAATTAAATTAATTAAAAAAACTTATAAACTTTAAAAGCCTAATTAAATTATATAAAAAAAGCTTATGAACTTCAAAAGCCAAATTAAATAATTAAAAAACGTATGAACTTCAAATGCAAAATTAACTTATAAAAAGCAATAATTTATAGTTATATACAAAATACATATTTGCTTTTTTTTTAAGCGCTGATTAAAATAACCTTTTGTTTTAAATTCTACTTAAACTTCTGATAATTATTTTTCTTGTAGAATGAAATAATTGTCAATTAAGGAAAAATGTTTAACAGTTAATATATAGAAACTACAATAAGAAATATTAAGAATATATAAAACGTATTTATAATAATGGGTTAAATAAAACTTGCACTAAACAATTCTTGTACTAATATATATGAAACAAAAAAAACGCACGAAACTTGCGGCCAGGTTGATAAATACTGTTTATTCTTCCCGTTCTGCTTTTCAATTGAGAAACACTTTTGATGATCAGTGATATCGTAAAAATGCAGAAAGCATTAAAACTAAATACAGTGTATTATGCTTTATGGATATATTTTATTATGAAAAGGCTTAGTAAATTCACAGTTGTTTACCTAAGGACGTTTTTTCCTATCACACAAAATGCTAACATATTCGTCAGTTTTAGGAGAGTTATATTTGAAAAATAAACAAAAAACAAACTACAACAACAACCTCCATTTAAATTGTTCTAATAATCCGTAATTCTCAAGTGACCTATCTCTTACTAACTTTACATCACTTTCACCCTTCTCTCATTGTGTATTGTTTGTCCGTCGCACTTATTCCATACGCCGTTGTTTACTTACAGTGCCGTCACACTTTCTCTCTGTGTTTATTGCCGAAGATAATAATCAAAAAAAAGAAAAACGATTGGAATAGTCCATTATAAATACAAGGGGGACATCATAGTTGAGATGAAAACAGAGAAAAGTTAGATCGATAAACAGATTTATATAGTGAGCAGAAAGGGGATTTTTAAAAAACTTTTGCCTTTAATTTTTGCTTTTTAACTTGGAAGAGGCTGTTATGGTATCTCCAGCTCATCCCGGTAGGGCCAGTATGGTCGCATTCTTGTTCCAATCTCTCTGCTCGTATCAGGCCAGCCTCGCAG
Source organism: Sepiola atlantica (assembly GCA_963556195.1). Lineage (NCBI taxonomy): Eukaryota > Metazoa > Mollusca > Cephalopoda > Sepiida > Sepiolidae > Sepiola > Sepiola atlantica. The sequence continues at coordinate 2,164,263 of OY744525.1, read as the reverse complement.
AATCAAGTCCCTCGGCTCACACAGGGTGACATCAGCATTTGTTGCCTGATGTATTTGTGTCAATTTCTCTGCTGAGAATTGTACGAAGTCAACTCTGAGGTCGAGGTCGATTGTTTCCTTTGCTTTCTTGTTGGGTAATCTTGAGAGTCCGTCGGCTAGGACCATCTCCCGGCCGCGGCGATACACAATGGTTAGGTCATAACCCTGGATACGCAGTAGCATCCATTGGAGACAAGGTGGAACTGCAGTCAGGTTCTTCAGATTGATCATCTCCAGTGGTTTGTGATCGCTTTCGACCTGGAATGAGCATCCGTAGAGGTATGTCCTGAAGCGCTCACATCCAAACACAACTGCTAATAGCTCACGTCCGATGTTAGCGTACCGTTGTTCAGTGTCTGTAAGCGATTTTGACGCAAAAGCTATCGGTCTTCCTTCCTGTAGACGAGCCGCACCTAGGCCTTTGTTTGATGCATCCACCTGGAGTACAGTCTGTTTAGTGGGGTCAAAGTATGTTAAAAGCATCTCTTTGCATATGATGTCTTTAATTTGCTGAAGCGATATCTTATGACTTTGAGTCCACTTGTATTGAGCATCATTCTTTAGTAGACCTCTCAGGGATGCTGTGAGATCTGACAGGTGCGGGATGAACGGTGCCATGTAGGTGATGATGCCCAACACCTTTTGTAGGTCGGTGACATTCATTGGGCTGGGTAACTCCTTGATTTCATCCACCTTGTGTGGGCCAGGGCTTATTCCATTTTTGTCGTACATCGCTCCGAAGAAGTGTATTTGCTTCTAGTCGACTGCACATTAAAAACGAGTCCTTCAGCTCGTGCTACTTTCATCAAGTTGTGCAAGCTCTCATCATGCTGTACCTTTGTTTTGCCGTAGATGATGACGTCGTCGACTAGCCCTAGAGTTCCAGGGCATTTTTCCAGTATCATGTCCATTTTTTGCATGAAGACATCTTGTGACATCACTAGACCAAAATGCGTTCGCTAAAAGAAAAATCTTCCAAATGGTGAGTTGAAAGTAGTCAGTAGCTGGGATTCGGTGTCTAGCTTCACTTACCAGTACCCATTTTTGGCATCCAGTTTTGAGAAGTACTTTGCACCAGAGAGCGTGTGTGCAAGCTCTTCCATTGTGGGAGTTTTATGGTGACATCGCATAATGGCTCTGTTTAGATCTTTTGGATCCAGGCAGAGGCCCAGTTTTCCATTGCCTTTGCGAACATACACCAGGCTGTTGACCCATTCTGTCGGTTCATTTATCTTCCTGATGATGCCTTGTTTCGCCATCTCCTCTAGCTCGGCTTGGATTTCGTCTCTCATGTAGATAGGACATTTGCGGGGTGCATGGATTACGGGGTAGCTGTCTTGCCTTAGCACAATATGGTATTCGCCCTCAAAGTTGCCTACCCGATCAAACTGTTCAGGATACATTTTCACTAGCTCTTTGCTGGGGTTATGTGTGTTGGAGTCTTTTGAATGACATAGTGCAGAGTTACCAAGCCCAAGTCTATGAGAGAAGGTAGTCCTATGATAATAGGTCCCTCTGAGGTCACCACGAAGAATTTTAGGGTTTTCCATGTTCACACTGTATCTGTACGGATCCATACTGAGTGATGCCGGAGCCGTTGTACTCAGTCAGTACAGTTGGCTCACTGCAATTTGTACCGGGAAGTGGTTGCCCCACCGTGTCAACTTGCTCTGGGAACATCTTCCGGAACGTACGTATGGGGAGGGTGTTGCCCTCTGCTCCGGTGTCCACCTTGGCTTTTAGTTTATGGGTGCCTTCTCGATTGGGAAGCCTTATACGAAGGTCCGCAAAAGCCTCAGTCCGAGTGTCCCTCTGTCGCTGAATCATATCGAATGACAGTTCCTCGAAGCTTTCATAGAGCTCATCGTTTTCTCTCAGGCGGGTATTTACCGCGTGGACTCGGTTGCTGCGTTTTTGGTCCTGGTAACTGCGCTGGTGCTTACCCTGAGCTCCCGGATGTCCGGTATTATCTCGGGAATATTTTGACGTCGTGTAGGTTTGTGTGGAGTACCTGTCCGTGCTTCCCTTTCTATTAGTGCACACATTTTTCCAATGATTTTTCGGTCCACATGCTGAGCATGTGGTACCCCATGCCGGGCATTTTCCGTTTCTGTGGGCTGGGTGCTGCCACATCGTTTGCAGTTGTTGCATCTGATAGCGTCTACCTCCTGGATTCCTCCTTCCTGGAGTTCGGCCAGTTGTTTCATATGGCTTATGGAAGCCCCGTGTACTCTGCCACTACTCAGAGCTTCTTGGAGTGTGAGTCCCTCACCCCTTGTCAGGAGCTGCTTCTGTAGTTCCGGGTGCCTCGTTCCAGTGATTATTTGCTCTATCAGCTTTTCGTCGGTTTCCTGGGTGTCTCGGAATCTGCATTTCTTTGCCCGCAACTTGCACCTTGCTAGAAAGTCATGTATGCTTTCCTCGTCCGTTTGCGTATACCGACGCAAGTAGAAACGTGCGATGCAGAAATTTACATGGGGCTCCAGTCGTTCCTCGAATTTACTCCAAATAATTATTGGTCATTTCGGTCCGCATCGTTTTCAAACGTCCACGTATTGAACCTTCTCAGGCCTTCTTCTCCAGTCAGCAACAGAATGTGGTCAACCTGTTTTTCTACTGGGATTTTTTAACCGAAAAGTAAAGGTTGTACCGTTGTTTGAAAAAACGGAACGAGTCAACCATATTTGTCGACGTCCAACATAATATAGGCGCACACGTGTACATCGCCATGGTAAATAATAAAATAGATTTGACACAAAATACAGTGGCGTTGGATATTAATATCGTAATTCACGTACTTTTAAAACACAGTATTTTTTTTTCAAGATGGCGTCGTTCATGCCACACGTGCTGTATTTCAATACGCTCCTTATCCTTCTTTGCGTTTCTTCCTCTTTGTGTTTTCATTCTTTTAGTTGCCGTTTCCTGTAGGCGTGCGTGGTTTTCGTTTTGTTTTTTTCCGTTCGCTGCCACCATGTTATGGTATCTCCATGTTAATTGAAAAACAACTCAATACGGCGTAGTGGGTTGTACGTGTGACCGTTTCAGCATCCTTTATTGAACTAACGGGGGAGAGGGGAGTACACTTTATTCGTCCTTCCTCAAACGGAGAGTTCCACCAAGGGGACGTTATTATCAATAACATCACAGAGGCTATTTTGCCGGTCCCGGCAACATAACGAGGGTGTCGTTATTCTGCCGGCTTATGTTTTTTTTAACGTACCTGTTATCGTCTTGTGAAAGAAAGGGTAATGAAATAAATAAGGACAAATATTGAATAACAATTTATTTTCATCGTCATCATCAGTTCTAGTTATTTAAGAAAAAAAGATAGTTTTCATTCATTGATATAAAAAATAAAGTACTCTTGTTAAAAAAAGCGGAAATGTTTCATTTATTTGCCGTATCTAAAAATAGTTAGTTTTAAAAAAGCAAAAAGCTTTTATTTATTGGCCGCATCTAAAAAAAAAGTCGAAATAAAAAAAGCGGAAATGTTTTATTTATTGGCCGCATCTAAAACATAGTTAGTTTTAAAAAAGCGGAAATGTTTTACTTATTGGCCGCATCTAAAAAATAGTCAGTTTTAACTATTTTTAAGATGCGGCCAATAAATAAAACTATTTATCAGCCGCATGTTAAATATAGTTTGTTTTAACAATACGGAAATGATTTATTTATCGGCCGCATGTTAAAAATAGTAGAAATGAAAAAAGCGGAAATGTTTAATGTGTTAGCCGCAACTTAAACATAGTTGAAACGATAAAATAGGAAATGTTTTATTTATTAGCACCCTCTAAAAAAATAGTTGAAATGAAAAAAGTAGAAAATGTTTTATTTATTTCCCGCATCTTAAAAAATAGTTGAAATGAAAAAAAGCAGAAATGTTATATTTATATTGGCCGCATCTAAAAAATAGTTAGTTTTTAAAGTGAAAATGTTTTATTTATTGGCCGCATCTTAAAAAATAGTTAGTTTTAAAAAAGCGGAAATGTTTTATTGATTGGCCGCATCTAAAACATACATAGTTTTAAAAAAAGAGGAAATGTTTTATTTATTGGAAGCATCTAAAAAATAGTTAGTTTCAACCATTATTCAGATGCGGCCATGAATAAAACTATTTTATTTGTTGGCCGCATTTTAAAAATAGTAGAAAAAATGGGAAATGTTTTATTGGCCGCATCTTCAAAATAGTTGAAACGAACAAATGGAAATGTTTGATTTATTGGCCGCATCTAAAAAATAGTTGAAATGAAAGAAGCGGAAATGTTTTATTGATTGGCGGCATCTTAAAAAATAGTTAAAATGAAAAAAGCGGAAATGTTTTATTTATTGGCCGCATCTTAAAATTGAGTCGAAATGAAAAAAAGCGGAATTTTTTATTTATTTATTGGCCGCATCTAAAAATAGTTAGTTTTAAAAAAAGCGAAAATGTTATATTTATTGGCCACATCTAAAAAATAGTTAGTTTCAACTATTATTAATATGTGGCCCATGAATAAAACTATTATATTTGTTGGCCGCATTTTAAAAATAGTAGAAAAAATGGGAAATGTTTTATTTATTGGCCGCATCTTCGAAATAGTTGAAATGAAAATAGCGGTTATGTTTTATTTATTGGAAGCATCTAAAAAATAGTTGAAATGAAAAAAGAGGAAATTTTTTATTTATTGGCCGCATCTTAAAAATAGTTGAAATGAAAAAATCGGAAATGTTTTATTGAATGGCCGTATCTAAAAAATAGTAAGCTTAAAAAACAGCGGAAATGTTTTATTTATTAACCGCATCTAAAAAATAATTAGTTTTAAAAAAGCGGAAATGTTTCATTTATTGACCGCATCTAAAAAATAGTTGTTTAAAAAAAAAGCGGAAATGTTTTATTTATTGGCCTCATCTAAAAAACAGTTATTTTTTTTTAAAAGCGGAAATTGTTTATTTATTGGCCGCATCTAAAAAATAGTTAGTTTTTAAAAAGTGGAAATGTTTTATCTATTGGCCGAATCAAAAAAATAATTAGCTTAAAAAACAGCAGAAATGTTTTATTTATTGGCTGCATCTAAAAAAATAGTTAGTTTTATAAAAGCGGAAATGTTTCATTTATTGGCCGCATCTAAAAAACAGTTATTTAAAAAAAAAGCGGAAATGTTTTATTTATTGGCCGCATCTTTAAAATAGTTAGCTTTAAAAAAAAGCGGAAATGTTTTATTTATTGGTCACATCTAAAAATAGTTAGTTTTTAAAAAGCGGAAATGTTTTATTTATTGGCCGCATCTTAAAAAATAGTTGAAATGAAAAAAAGCGGAAATGTTTTATTTATTGGCCGCATCTAAAAAATAGTTAGTTTTAAAAAAGCGGAAATGTTTTATTTATTGGCCGCATCTAAAAAATAGTTTGTTTTAAAAAAGCGGAAATGTTTTATTTATTGGCCGCATCTAAAAAATAGTTAGTTTTAAAAAAGCGGAAATGTTTTATTTATTGGCCGCATCTAAAAAATAGTTAGTTTTAAAAAAGCGGAAATGTTTTATTTATTGGCCGCATCTTAAAAATAGTTTAAATGAAAAAAACGGAAATGTTTTATTGATTGGCGGCATCTTAAAAATAGTTAGTTTTAAAAAAGCGGAAATGTTTTATTATTGGCCGCATCTAAAAAATAGCTAGTTTTAAAAAAGCGGAAATGTTTTATTTATTGGCCGCATCTAAAAAATAGTTAGTTTTAAAAAAGCGGAAATGTTTTATTTATTGGCCGCATCTAAAAAATAGTTAGTTTTAAAAAAGCGGAAATGTTTTATTTATTGGCCGCATCTAAAAATTAGTTAGCTTAAAACAAAGCGGAAATGTATCAAAAAAATAGTTAGTTTTAAAAAAGCAGAAATGTTTTATTCATTGGCCGCATCTAAAAAATAGTTAGTTGTAAAAAAGCGGAAATGTTTTATTCATTGGCGTCATATTAAAAAAGTTAGTTTAAAAAAGCGGAAATGTTTTATTATTGGCCGCATCTTAAAAATAGTTAGCTTTAAAAAAAGCGGAAATGTTTTATTTATTGGCCGCATCTAAAAATAGTTAGTTTTAAAAAAGCGGTAATGTTTTATTTATTGGCCGAATCTTAAAAAATAGTTTAAATGAAAAAAAGCGGAAATGTTTTATTGATTGGCGGCATCTTAAAAATAGTATAAATGATAAAAAGCGGAAATGCTTTATTTATTAGCCGCATCTTAAAAATAGTTAGTTTTAAATAAGCGGAAATGTTTTATTTATTGGCTGCATCTTGAAAAATAGTTGAAATGAATAGTTAGTTGTAAAAAAGCGGAAATGTTTTATTCATTGGCGTCATATAAAAAATAGTTAGCTTTAAAAAAAGCGGAAATGTTTTATTTATTGGCCGCATCTAAAAATAGTTAGTTTTAAAAAGCGGTAATGTTTTATTTATTGGCCGAATCTTAAAAAATAGTTGAAATGAAAAAAAGCGGAAATGTTTTATTTATTGGCCGTATCTTTAAAATAGTTTAAATTAAAATAGCAGAAAAATAGTTGAAATGAATAGTTAGTTGTAAAAAAGCGGAAATGTTTTATTCATTGGCGTCATATAAAAAATAGTTAGTTTAAAAAAAAGCGGTAATGTTTTATTATTGGCAGCATCTAATAAATAGTTAGCTTTAAAAAAAGCGGAAATGTTTAATTTATTGGCCGCATCTAAAAATAGTTAGTTTTAAAAAAGCGGTAATGTTTTATTTATTGGCCGAATCTTAAAAAATAGTTGAAATGAAAAAAAGCGGAAATGTTTTATTTATTGGCCGCATCTAAAAAATAGTTAGTTTTAAAAAAGCGGAAATGTTTTATTTATTGGCCGCATCTAAAAAATAGTTTGTTTTAAAAAAGCGGAAATGTTTTATTTATTGGCCGCATCTAAAAAATAGTTAGTTTTAAAAAAGCGGAAATGTTTTATTTATTGGCCGCATCTAAAAAATAGTTAGTTTTAAAAAAGCGGAAATGTTTTATTTATTGGCCGCATCTTAAAAATAGTTTAAATGAAAAAAACGGAAATGTTTTATTGATTGGCGGCATCTTAAAAATAGTTAGTTTTAAAAAAGCGGAAATGTTTTATTATTGGCCGCATCTAAAAAATAGCTAGTTTTAAAAAAGCGGAAATGTTTTATTTATTGGCCGCATCTAAAAAATAGTTAGTTTTAAAAAAGCGGAAATGTTTTATTTATTGGCCGCATCTAAAAAATAGTTAGTTTTAAAAAAGCGGAAATGTTTTATTTATTGGCCGCATCTAAAAATTAGTTAGCTTAAAACAAAGCGGAAATGTATCAAAAAAATAGTTAGTTTTAAAAAAGCAGAAATGTTTTATTCATTGGCCGCATCTAAAAAATAGTTAGTTGTAAAAAAGCGGAAATGTTTTATTCATTGGCGTCATATTAAAAAAGTTAGTTTTAAAAAAGCGGTAATGTTTTATTATTGGCCGCATCTTAAAAATAGTTAGCTTTAAAAAAAGCGGAAATGTTTTATTTATTGGCCGCATCCCAAAATAGTTAGTTTTAAAAAAGCGGTAATGTTTTATTTATTGGCCGAATCTTAAAAAATAGTTTAAATGAAAAAAAGCGGAAATGTTTTATTGATTGGCGGCATCTTAAAAATAGTATAAATGATAAAAAGCGGAAATGCTTTATTTATTAGCCGCATCTTAAAAATAGTTAGTTTTAAATAAGCGGAAATGTTTTATTTATTGGCTGCATCTTGAAAAATAGTTGAAATGAATAGTTAGTTGTAAAAAAGCGGAAATGTTTTATTCATTGGCGTCATATAAAAAATAGTTAGCTTTAAAAAAAGCGGAAATGTTTTATTTATTGGCCGCATCTAAAAATAGTTAGTTTTAAAAAGCGGTAATGTTTTATTTATTGGCCGAATCTTAAAAAATAGTTGAAATGAAAAAAAGCGGAAATGTTTTATTTATTGGCCGTATCTTTAAAATAGTTTAAATTAAAATAGCAGAAAAATAGTTGAAATGAATAGTTAGTTGTAAAAAAGCGGAAATGTTTTATTCATTGGCGTCATATAAAAAATAGTTAGTTTAAAAAAAAGCGGTAATGTTTTATTATTGGCAGCATCTAATAAATAGTTAGCTTTAAAAAAAGCGGAAATGTTTAATTTATTGGCCGCATCAAAAATAGTTAGTTTTAAAAAAGCGGTAATGTTTTATTTATTGGCCGAATCTTAAAAAATAGTTGAAATGAAAAAAAGCGGAAATGTTTTATTTATTGGCCGTATCTTTAAAATAGTTTAAATTAAAATAGCAGAAATTATTTATTTATTGGCCACATCTTAAAAATAGTTGAAACGAAAAAATGTGAAATGTTTTTTTGATTGGCTACATCTAAAAAATAGTTTAAATGAAAAAAGCGGAAATGTTTTTTTGATTGGCGGCATCGACAAAAAATAGTAGAAATGACAAAAAGCGGCAATGTTTTATTGATTGGCGGCATCTTAAAAATAGTAGAAATGATAAAAAGCGGAAATGTTTTATTTATTAGCCGCATCTTAAAAATAGTTAATTTTTAAAAAGCGGAAATGTTTTATTTATTGGCTGCATCTTGAAAAATAGTTGAAATGAATAGTTAGTTGTAAAAAAGCGGAAATGTTTTATTTATTGGCTGCATCTTGAAAAATAGTTGAAATGAATAGTTAGTTGTAAAAAAGCGGAAATGTTTTATTCATTGGCGTCATATAAAAAATAGTTAGCTTTAAAAAAAGCGGAAATGTTTTATTTATTGGCCGCATCTAAAAATAGTTAGTTTTAAAAAAGCGGTAATGTTTTATTTATTGGCCGAATCTTAAAAAATAGTTGAAATGAAAAAAAGCGGAAATGTTTTATTTATTGGCCGTATCTTTAAAATAGTTTAAATTAAAATAGCAGAAATTATTTATTTATTGGCCACATCTTAAAAATAGTTGAAACGAAAAAATGTGAAATGTTTTTTTGATTGGCTGCATCTAAAAAATAGTTTAAATGAAAAAAGCAGAAATGTTTTATTGATTGGCGGCATCGTAAATGTTGTGGTTGCAAGGTTGAACCACAATTAGTAAAGAATACAATGAAGACGCAAACAACACGGAGAATGCAATAATAAGTGTATTAAGAAAAGGTATATTTACAGTATGTACAAATGAAGGTGTCGAGTCAGAGAGTCTTGGTGGGAGGACATGTACGCTCTTCGGCGTCACTTCCGGTGGCATTTAGATAACACACACTAAGGCCAACCTAGGCTTGCCATTTATAGTGTAACGTTATTTGTGTATGCAAATGAGTGGTTGCCACCACAACACCCCCCTCCCAAGATTTGAAGTCACACAGATTTCAATATCTTTTTCTTTACGTATACGGTGGGGGCTGCCCACTCGCTGTGTTCTATTTTTGATAGAATTCCTGTCTGTTCAAATCTATCTAACTCTTTATTAATCTTTTCCAACCCAGCGAACGGAACGTTTCGCTTTTTTCTAAAAATTGGGCTGGCGTTTTCTTTAAGTTCAAACGAGGCCTTGAATTTATTACAGCGACCTAAGTTAGTCGTGAATGCTTCAGGAAATAATTATTTTAAATCGTCTTTTATATTTACTGTTGTTGGAGAAGAACATTCTATTTTTTTACAGAATGTATTGATTGGCTTATCCCATAGACCAAATTTCTCAATTAAATCTATTCCAAAAAGATTTTCACTATTTTTCAGTACGAATATTTTTAATTTCTTCGTAATCCCTTTTAATTTTATCGGAAGAACAACTTCTCCTTCAAATTTTATACCCCCACCAGTTACCGTCCGGGCTGATTTACTCGTTTTCATCATGGTTGGTTTTTTACCCAACTTTTTCCATGTATTCAGGTTTATAATAGAAATATCGGAGCCGGAGTCGAGTTGTAACTTTACTGGTGTTTTAAATATTTCCACTTTTACGTATTTTCGCCGATCTTTGTCTAATTTTGTATTTGATTTTGTTTGCTGTACTCTCTTTCTGGTGTAATCTTTATATCTGCAGCAATCGCTTTTGTGTCCTACCTTCTTACAAATGTAGCATTTTTTCTTCTTATAAGGACAATCTGATTCCCAATGCTTTTCTGCACATCTCTTACAGTTATATCTAGGAAGAGGCTTGTTATTTGATTTTGTTTGCTGTACTCTCTTTCTGGTGTAATCTTTATATCTACAGCAATCGCTTTTGTGTCCCACCTTCTTACAAATGTAGCATTTTTTCTTCTTATAAGGACAATCTGATTCCCAATGCTTTTCTGCACATCTCTTACAGTTATATCTAGGAAGAGGCTTGTTATATTCTGTCCTATATTTATGGTTATTAGGATTGTAATATCCCGTTCCATTTTGATTGCTTTTCTTTGTAAAGTTCTTGGTTGGTGTGTATGGTTTTCTAACTTTTCTTACATATGCCACTCCGGATTCTTCTATATTTTTTGAATCCTTTTTTAGTGTAATGGCCCTTTCACAGTCCTCTGCTAGTTTCTGGAGGGTTAAATCGTGCTCAGATTCCAGCTTAGACAACACTCGTCTGCGTATTTCTGCATTTTTCGTGGAAACTAACCCTTGTGCGAAGATTAGACATTTAAAATCTTCTACCGTTAGTTCCGCAAGCTTAAAATTATCGCAGTTTTTATTGACAACTGATGCGTATGTCAAATAATCTTGGTTGTCCATCTTTCTTAGATTCATGCACAGCCATCTTTTATGAAAAAGAGATACATTTGGATTAAATAATTCTTTTAGTAATTTCACAGCTTCCATGAAATCTAATTCCGCAGTTTTTTTAGGTAATATGTAATCTATGAATTTGCTGTGTTCTGATGTACCCAATTTCCTGAGTAAAAGGCTCACTTTCTGGCTATTTGGCCAATTTTTGCAGTCCAGTTGAAAGACATCCTCGTATCTTGTATAGTATGCTTCAAAAGTATTTCCTTCCTCCGGCACATAATTAAATGTGTCCATACTATTAAAGATAGTTGTATGGGAGAAATTAACACTGTCGACATTTTCTCGATTACTCTTAAGTAGTTCCAGTGTTTTAGCAAAACGTTCATTTTGTCTTTCCTCGCTTTTTTCTAAACGTTCATTTTGTCTTTCCTCGCGGTCAGCTTGTGCCTGATTTTGTCTTTCCACGCTTTTTTCTAAACGTTCAATTTGTCTTTCCTCGCGGTCAGCTTGTGCCTGTTTTTGTCTTTCCTCGCGGTCAACTTGTGCCTGATTTTGTCTTTCCTCGCGGTCAGCTTGTGCCTGTAAAAATTGCATGAACATTTTTGATAATTCTTCCATTTTACTTTTTTTTTTTTTTTCGTGACGTTATACTGTATTATCCGTTATCCAGTGACAACTTTAAAAAAAAAATCCTTTCCTTGAGCTTTAATTTTTAGCTATGGTATTTCCTTTTAATACCGCCGCCAAACAAATTATTAATTAAAAGATTCCTTTAGTTGTTGTTTTGCTAACGGAGAGCAGTAACTAGAATCCACCGGTGAACTTCTTTTTTTTTTTCGTAGATTACTTCCTTGCTTTTCGTAATACGAGTCTGACCTGTCGTTTTGCGACAGAACAAAATTCGCTTTTCGTTTGCAAGTTGGTCCTTTAGTAATAAAAAACAGATTTGTCGTTCAGCGACAAAACAAAAATTCACTTTTACATTCGTTTGTAAGTCGGATTCCCAGAAAACGGCGTAAATTGTCGCTTTTGTCACGTTCGATTTTTTTTTTTTTTTTTTTTTTTTTTTTTTTTTTTCACTTAAGTTGAAAACTTTTCTTTAGCGTAAAATCCGTTTGCTCGTCAACACTTTGCATTGTACTTTTTTTTTAATAGTTCTTCGTCAAACTGTTATATTTGACGCTTCATATCTCGTCGCCAACTGTTGTGGTTGCAAGGTTGAACCACAATTAGTAAAGAATACAATGAAGACGCAAACAACACGGAGAATGCAATAATAAGTGTATTAAGAAAAGGTATATTTACAGTATGTACAAATGAAGGTGTCGAGTCAGAGAGTCTTGGTGGGAGGACATGTACGCTCTTCGGCGTCACTTCCGGTGGCATTTAGATAACACACACTAAGGCCAACCTAGGCTTGCCATTTATAGTGTAACGTTATTTGTGTATGCAAATGAGTGGTTGCCACCACAACAGTAAAAATAGTAGAAATGATAAAAAGCGGAAATGTTTTATTTATTAGCCGCATCTTAAAAATAGTTAGTTTTAAAAAAGCGGAAATGTTTTATTTATTGGCTGCATCTTGAAAAATAGTTGAAATGAAAAAAAGCGTAAATGTTTTATTGATTGGCGGCATCTTAAAAATAGTAGAAATGATAAAAAGCGGAAATGTTTTATTTATTGGCTGCATCTTGAAAAATAGTTGAAATGAATAGTTAGTTGTAAAAAAGCGGAAATGTTTTATTGATTGGCGTCATATAAAAAATAGTTAGCTTTAAAAAAAGCGGAAATGTTTTATTTATTGGCCGCATCTAAAAAGTGTTAGTTTTAAAAAAGCGGTAATGTTTTATTTATTGGCCGAATCTTAAAAAATAGTTGAAATGAAAAAAAGCGGAAATGTTTTATTTATTGGCCGTATCTTTAAAATAGTTTAAATTAAAATAGCAGAAAAATAGTTGAAATGAATAGTTAGTTGTAAAAAGGCGGAAATTCATTGGCGTCATATAAAAAATAGTTAGTTTAAAAAAAAGCGGAAATGTTTTATTATTGGCCGCATCTTAATAGTTAGCTTTAAAAAAAGCGGAAATGTTTAATTTATTGGCCGCATCTAAAAATAGTTAGTTTTAAAAAAGCGGTAATGTTTTATTTATTGGCCGAATCTTAAAAAATAGTTGAAATGAAAAAAAGCGGAAATGTTTTATTTATTGGCCGTATCTTTAAAATAGTTTAAATTAAAATAGCAGAAATTATTTATTTATTGGCCACATCTTAAAAATAGTTGAAACGAAAAAATGTGAAATGTTTTTTTGATTGGCTGCATCTAAAAAATAGTTTAAATGAAAAAAGCAGAAATGTTTTATTGATTGGCGGCATCGTAAAAATTGTAGAAATGATAAAAAGCGGAAATGTTTTATTTATTAGCCGCATCTTAAAAATAGTTACTTTTAAAAAAGCGGAAATGTTTTATTTATTGGCTGCATCTTGAAAAATAGTTGAAATGAAAAAAAGCGGAAATGTTTTATTGATTGGCGGCATCTTAAAAATAGTAGAAATGATAAAAAGCGGAAATGTTTTATTTATTGGCTGCATCTTGAAAAATAGTTGAAATGAATAGTTAGCTTTAAAAAAAGCGGAAATGTTTTATTTATTGGCCGCATCTAAAAAGTGTTAGTTTTAAAAAAGCGGTAATGTTTTATTTATTGGCCGAATCTTAAAAAATAGTTGAAATGAAAAATAGCGGAAATGTTTTATTTATTGACCGTATCTTTAAAATAGTTTAAATTAAAATAGCAGAAAAATAGTTGAAATGAATAGTTAGTTGTAAAAAGGCGGAAATGTTTTATTCATTGACGTCATATAAAAAATAGTTAGTTTAAAAAAAGCGGAAATGTTTTATTATTGGCCGCATCTTAAAAATAGTTAGCTTTAAAAAAAGCGGAAATGTTTTATTTATTGGCCGAATCTTAAAAAATAGTTGAAATGAAAAAAAGCGGAAATGTTTTATTTATTGGCCGCATCTAAAAAATAGTTAGTTTTAAAAAAGCGGAAATGTTTTATTTATTGGCCGCATCTAAAAAATAGTTTGTTTTAAAAAAGCGGAAATGTTTTATTTATTGGCCGCATCTAAAAAATAGTTAGTTTTAAAAAAGCGGAAATGTTTTATTTATTGGCCGCATCTTAAAAATAGTTAGTTTTAAAAAAGCGGAAATGTTTTATTTATTGGCCGCATCTTAAAAATAGTTTAAATGAAAAAAACGGAAATGTTTTATTGATTGGCGGCATCTTAAAAATAGTTAGTTTTAAAAAAGCGGAAATGTTTTATTATTGGCCGCATCTAAAAAATAGCTAGTTTTAAAAAAGCGGAAATGTTTTATTTATTGGCCGCATCTAAAAAATAGTTAGTTTTAAAAAAGCGGAAATGTTTTATTTATTGGCCGCATCTAAAAAATAGTTAGTTTTAAAAAAGCGGAAATGTTTTATTTATTGGCCGCATCTAAAAATTAGTTAGCTTAAAACAAAGCGGAAATGTATCAAAAAAATAGTTAGTTTTAAAAAAGCAGAAATGTTTTATTCATTGGCCGCATCTAAAAAATAGTTAGTTGTAAAAAAGCGGAAATGTTTTATTCATTGGCGTCATATAAAAAATAGTTAGTTTTAAAAAAAGCGGAAATGTTTTATTATTGGCCGCATCTTAAAAATAGTTAGCTTTAAAAAAAGCGGAAATGTTTTATTTATTGGCCGCATCTAAAAATAGTTAGTTTTAAAAAAGCGGTAATGTTTTATTTATTGGCCGAATCTTAAAAAATAGTTTAAATGAAAAAAAGCGGAAATGTTTTATTGATTGGCGGCATCTTAAAAATAGTATAAATGATAAAAAGCGGAAATGTTTTATTTATTAGCCGCATCTTAAAAATAGTTAGTTTTAAATAAGCGGAAATGTTTTATTTATTGGCTGCATCTTGAAAAATAGTTGAAATGAATAGTTAGTTGTAAAAAAGCGGAAATGTTTTATTCATTGGCGTCATATAAAAAATAGTTAGCTTTAAAAAAAGCGGAAATGTTTTATTTATTGGCCGCATCTAAAAATAGTTAGTTTTAAAAAGCGGTAATGTTTTATTTATTGGCCGAATCTTAAAAAATAGTTGAAATGAAAAAAAGCGGAAATGTTTTATTTATTGGCCGTATCTTTAAAATAGTTTAAATTAAAATAGCAGAAATATAGTTGAAATGAATAGTTAGTTGTAAAAAAGCGGAAATGTTTTATTCATTGGCGTCATATAAAAAATAGTTAGTTTAAAAAAAAGCGGTAATGTTTTATTATTGGCAGCATCTAATAAATAGTTAGCTTTAAAAAAAGCGGAAATGTTTAATTTATTGGCCGCATCTAAAAATAGTTAGTTTTAAAAAAGCGGTAATGTTTTATTTATTGGCCGAATCTTAAAAAATAGTTGAAATGAAAAAAAGCGGAAATGTTTTATTTATTGGCCGTATCTTTAAAATAGTTTAAATTAAAATAGCAGAAATTATTTATTTATTGGCCACATCTTAAAAATAGTTGAAACGAAAAAATGTGAAATGTTTTTTTGATTGGCTACATCTAAAAAATAGTTTAAATGAAAAAAGCGGAAATGTTTTTTTGATTGGCGGCATCGTAAAAATAGTAGAAATGACAAAAAGCGGCAATGTTTTATTGATTGGCGGCATCTTAAAAATAGTAGAAATGATAAAAAGCGGAAATGTTTTATTTATTAGCCGCATCTTAAAAAAAGTTAGTTTTAAAAAAGCGGAAATGTTTTATTTATTGGCTGCATCTTGAAAAATAGTTGAAATGATTAGTTAGTTGTAAAAAAGCGGAAATGTTTTATTGATTGGCGTCATATAAAAAATAGTTAGCTTTAAAAAAAGCGGAAATGTTTTATTTATTGGCCGCATCTAAAAAGTGTTAGTTTTAAAAAAGCGGTAATGTTTTATTTATTGGCCGAATCTTAAAAAATAGTTGAAATGAAAAAAAGCGGAAATGTTTTATTTATTGGCCGTATCTTTAAAATAGTTTAAATTAAAATAGCAGAAAAATAGTTGAAATGAATAGTTAGTTGTAAAAAGGCGGAAATGTTTTATTCATTGGCGTCATATAAAAAATAGTTAGTTTAAAAAAAAGCGGAAATGATTTATTATTGGCCGCATCTTAAAAATAGTTAGCTTTAAAAAAAGCGGAAATGTTTTATTTATTGGCCGCATCTAAAAATAGTTAGTTTTAAAAAAGCGGTAATGTTTTATTTATTGGCCGAATCTTAAAAAATAGTTGAAATGAAAAAAAGCGGAAATGTTTTATTTATTGGCCGTATCTTTAAAATAGTTTAAATTAAAATAGCAGAAATTATTTATTTATTGGCCACATCTTAAAAATAGTTGAAACGAAAAAATGTGAAATGTTTTTTTGATTGGCTGCATCTAAAAAATAGTTTAAATGAAAAAAGCAGAAATGTTTTATTGATTGGCGGCATCGTAAAAATTGTAGAAATGATAAAAAGCGGAAATGTTTGATTTATTAGCCGCATCTTAAAAATAGTTAGTTTTAAAAAAGCGGAAATGTTTTATTTATTGGCTGCATCTTGAAAAATAGTTGAAATGAAAAAAAGCGGAAATGTTTTATTTATTGGCCGCATCTAAAAAATAGTTAGTTTTAAAAAAGCGGAAATGTTTTATTTATTGGCCGCATCTAAAAAATAGTTTGTTTTAAAAAAGCGGAAATGTTTTATTTATTGGCCGCATCTAAAAAATAGTTAGTTTTAAAAAAGCGGAAATGTTTTATTTATTGGCCGCATCTTAAAAATAGTTAGTTTTAAAAAAGCGGAAATTATTTATTTATTGGCCGCATCTTAAAAATAGTTTAAATGAAAAAAACGGAAATGTTTTATTGATTGGCGGCATCTTAAAAATAGTTAGTTTTAAAAAAGCGGAAATGTTTTATTATTGGCCGCATCTAAAAAATAGCTAGTTTTAAAAAAGCGGAAATGTTTTATTTATACGCCGCATCTAAAAAATAGTTAGTTTTTAAAAAGCGGAAATGTTTTATTTATTGGCCGCATCTAAAAAATAGTTAGTTTTAAAAAAGCGGAAATGTTTTATTTATTGGCGCATCTAAAAATTAGTTAGCTTAAAACAAAGCGGAAATGTATCAAAAAAATAGTTAGTTTTAAAAAAGCAGAAATGTTTTATTCATTGGCCGCATCTAAAAAATAGTTAGTTGTAAAAAAGCGGAAATGTTTTATTGATTGGCGTCATATAAAAAATAGTTAGTTTTAAAAAAAGCGGAAATGTTTTATTATTGGCCGCATCTTAAAAATAGTTAGCTTTAAAAAAAGCGGAAATGTTTTATTTATTGGCCGCATCTAAAAATAGTTAGTTTTAAAAAAGCGGTAATGTTTTATTTATTGGCCGAATCTTAAAAAATAGTTGAAATGAAAAAAAGCGGAAATGTTTTATTTATTGGTTGTATCTTTAAAATAGTTTAAATTAAAATAGCAGAAATTATTTATTTATTGGCCACATCTTAAAAATAGTTGAAACGAAAAAATGTGAAATGTTTTTTTGATTGGCTACATCTAAAAAATAGTTTAAATGAAAAAAGCGGAAATGTTTTTTTGATTGGCGGCATCGTAAAAATAGTAGAAATGACAAAAAGCGGCAATGTTTTATTGATTGGCGGCATCTTAAAAATAGTAGAAATGATAAAAAGCGGAAATGTTTTATTTATTAGCCGCATCTTAAAAATAGTTAGTTTTAAAAAAGCGGAAATGTTTTATTTATTGGCTGCATCTTGAAAAATAGTTGAAATGAATAGTTAGTTGTAAAAAAGCGGAAATGTTTTATTTATTGGCTGCATCTTGAAAAATAGTTGAAATGAATAGTTAGTTGTAAAAAAGCGGAAATGTTTTATTGATTGGCGTCATATAAAAAATAGTTAGCTTTAAAAAAAGCGGAAATGTTTTATTTATTGGCCGCATCTAAAAAGTGTTAGTTTTAAAAAAGCGGTAATGTTTTATTTATTGGCCGAATCTTAAAAAATAGTTGAAATGAAAAAAAGCGGAAATGTTTTATTTATTGGCCGTATCTTTAAAATAGTTTAAATTAAAATAGCAGAAAAATAGTTGAAATGAATAGTTAGTTGTAAAAAGGCGGAAATGTTTTATTCATTGGCGTCATATAAAAAATAGTTAGTTTTAAAAAAAGCGGAAATGTTTTATTATTGGCCGCATCTTAAAAATAGTTAGTTTTAAAAAAGCGGTAATGTTTTATTTATTGGCCGAATCTTAAAAAATAGTTGAAATGAAAAAAAGCGGAAATGTTTTATTTATTGGCCGTATCTTTAAAATAGTTTAAATTAAAATAGCAGAAATTATTTATTTATTGGCCACATCTTAAAAATAGTTGAAACGAAAAAATGTGAAATGTTTTTTTGATTGGCTGCATCTAAAAAATAGTTTAAATGAAAAAAGCAGAAATGTTTTATTGATTGGCGGCATCGTAAAAATTGTAGAAATAATAAAAAGCGGAAATGTTTTATTTATTAGCCGCATCTTAAAAATAGTTAGTTTTAAAAAAGCGGAAATGTTTTATTTATTGGCTGCATCTTGAAAAATAGTTGAAATGAAAAAAAGCGGAAATGTTTTATTGATTGGCGGCATCTTAAAAATAGTAGAAATGATAAAAAGCGGAAATGTTTCATTTATTGGCTGCATCTTGAAAAATAGTTGAAATGAATAGTTAGTTGTAAAAAAGCGGAAATGTTTTATTGATTGGCGTCATATAAAAAATAGTTAGCTTTAAAAAAAACGGAAATGTTTTATTTATTGGCCGCATCTAAAAAGTGTTAGTTTTAAAAAAGCGGTAATGTTTTATTTATTGGCCGAATCTTAAAAAATAGTTGAAATGAAAAAAAGCGGAAATGTTTTATTTATTGGCCGTATCTTTAAAATAGTTTAAATTAAAATAGCAGAAAAATAGTTGAAATGAATAGTTAGTTGTAAAAAGGCGGAAATGTTTTATTCATTGGCGTCATATAAAAAATAGTTAGTTTAAAAAAAAGCGGAAATGTTTTATTATTGGCCGCATCTTAAAAATAGTTAGCTTTAAAAAAAGCGGAAATGTTTTATTTATTGGCCGCATCTAAAAATAGTTAGTTTTAAAAAAGCGGTAATGTTTTATTTATTGGCCGAATCTTAAAAAATAGTTGAAATGAAAAAAAGCGGAAATGTTTTATTTATTGGCCGTATCTTTAAAATAGTTTAAATTAAAATAGCAGAAATTATTTATTTATTGGCCACATCTTAAAAATAGTTGAAACGAAAAAATGTGAAATGTTTTTTTGATTGGCTGCATCTAAAAAATAGTTTAAATGAAAAAAGCAGAAATGTTTTATTGATTGGCGGCATCGTAAAAATTGTAGAAATGATAAAAGGCGGAAATGTTTTATTTATTAGCCGCATCTTAAAAATAGTTAGTTTTAAAAAAGCCGAAATGTTTTATTTATTGGCTGCATCTTGAAAAATAGTTGAAATGAAAAAAAGCGGAAATGTTTTATTGATTGGCGGCATCTTAAAAATAGTAGAAATGATAAAAAGCGGAAATATTTTATTTATTGGCTGCATCTTGAAAAATAGTTGAAATGAATAGTTAGTTGTAAAAAAGCGGAAATGTTTTATTGATTGGCGTCATATAAAAAATAGTTAGCTTTAAAAAAAGCGGAAATGTTTTATTTATTGGCCGCATCTAAAAAGTGTTAGTTTTAAAAAAGCGGTAATGTTTTATTTATTGGCCGAATCTTAAAAAATAGTTGAACTGAAAAATAGCGCAAATGTTTTATTTATTGGCCGTATCTTTAAAATAGTTTAAATTAAAATAGCAGAAAAATAGTTGAAATGAATAGTTAGTTGTAAAAAGGCGGAAATGTTTTATTCATTGACGTCATATAAAAAATAGTTAGTTTAAAAAAAAGCGGAAATGTTTTATTATTGGCCGCATCTGAAAAATAGTTAGCTTTAAAAAAAAGCGGAAATGTTTTATTTATTGGCCGCATCTAAAAATAGTTAGTTTTAAAAAAGCGGTAATGTTTTATTTATTGGCCGTATCTTTAAAATAGTTTAAATTAAAATAGCAGAAATTATTTATTTATTGGCCACATCTTTAAAATAGTTGAAACGAAAAAATGTGAAATGTTTTTTTGATTGGCTACATCTAAAAAATAGTTTAAATGAAAAAAGCGGAAATGTTTTTTTGATTGGCGGCATCGACAAAAAATAGTAGAAATGACAAAAAGCGGCAATGTTTTATTGATTGGCGGCATCTTAAAAATAGTAGAAATGATAAAAAGCGGAAATGTTTTATTTATTAGCCGCATCTTAAAAATAGTTAATTTTTAAAAAGCGGAAATGTTTTATTTATTGGCTGCATCTTGAAAAATAGTTGAAATGAATAGTTAGTTGTAAAAAAGCGGAAATGTTTTATTCATTGGCGTCATATAAAAAATAGTTAGCTTTAAAAAAAGCGGAAATGTTTTATTTATTGCCCGCATCTAAAAATAGTTAGTTTTAAAAAAGCGGTAATGTTTTATTTATTGGCCGAATCTTAAAAAATAGTTGAAATGAAAAAAAGCGGAAATGTTTTATTTATTGGCCGTATCTTTAAAATAGTTTAAATTAAAATAGCAGAAATTATTTATTTATTGGCCACATCTTAAAAATAGTTGAAACGAAAAAATGTGAAATGTTTTATTGATTGGCTGCATCTAAAAAATAGTTTAAATGAAAAAAGCGGAAATGTTTTATTGATTGGCGGCATCGTAAAAATAGTAGAAATGATAAAAAGCGGAAATGTTTTATTTATTAGGCGCATCTTAAAAATAGTTAGTTTTAAAAAAGCGGAAATGTTTTATTTATTGGCTGCATCTTGAAAAATAGTTGAAATGAAAAAAAGCGGAAATGTTTTATTGATTGGGGGCATCTTAAAAGTAGTAGAAATGATAAAAAGCGGAAATGTTTTATTTATTAGCCGCATCTTAAAAATAGTTAGTTTTAAAAAAGCGGAAATGTTTTATTTATTGGCTGCATCTTGAAAAATAGTTGAAATGAAAAAAATCGGTAATGTTTTATTTATTGGCTGCATCTTAAAAAAAAGTCGAAATGAAAAAAAGCGGATTTTTTTTTTATTTATTGGCCACATCTAAAAAATAGTAAGTTTTAAAAAAGCGAAAATGTTTTATTTATTGGCCGCATCTAAAAAATAGTTAGTTTCAACTATTATTAAGATGCGGCCCATCAATAAAACTATTTTATTTGTTGGCCCCATTTAAAAAATAGTCGAAAGGTAAAAATAAGAAAATGTTTTATTTATTGTCCGCATCTTCAAAATAGTTTAAACGAACAAATGAAAAATGTTTTCCTTATTGGCCGCATCTAAAAAATAGTTGAAATGAAAACAGCAGAAATGTTTTATTTATTGGAAGCATCTAAAAATAGTTAGTTTAAAAAAGCGGAAATGTTTTATTTATTGGCATGCGGCATGCGGCATGCGGCATGCGGCTTTAAAATAGTTGAAATTAAAACAGCAGAAATTATTTATTTATTGGCCTCATTTTTAAAATAGTTGAAACGAAAAAATGTGAAATGTTTTATTTATTGGCTGCATCTAAAAAATAGTTGAAATGAAAAAATCGAGAAAAGGTTTTATTGATTGGCCGCATCTAAAAATAGTTAGCTTAAAAAACAGCGGAAATGTTTTATTTATTAACCGCATCTAAAAAATAGTTAGTTTTAAAAAAGCGGAAATGTTTCCTTTATTGGCCGCATCTAAAAAATAGTTAGTTTTACAAAAGCGGAAATGTTTTATTTATTGGCCGCATCTATAAAATAGTTGAAATGAAAAAAAGCGGAAATGTTTTATTTATTGGCCGCACTTAAAAAATAGTCAGTTTTACAAAAGCGGAAATGTTTTATTTATTGGCCGCATCTAAAAAATAGTTGAAATGAAAAAAGCGGAAAGTTTTTATTTATTGGCCGCATCTAAAAAACAGTTATTTTTTAAAAAAGCGGAAATTTTTTATTTATTGGCCGCATCTAAAAAATAGTTAGTTTTAAAAAAGCGGAAATGTTTTATTTATTGGCCGAATCTAAAAAATAGTTTGCTGTAAAAAATCGGAAATGTTTTAATTATTGGCCGCATCTAAAAAATAGTTAGTTGTAAAAACGCGGAAATGTTTTATGTATTGGCCGCATCTAAAAATAGTTAGTTTTAAAAAAGCGGAAATGTTTTATTTATTGGCCGCATCTAAAAATAATTAGTAAAAAAAACATCTTAAAAAATATTTGAAATGAAAAAAAGCGGAAATGTTTTATTTATTAGGCGCCTCTTAAAAAATAGTTGAAATGAAAAAAAGCGGAAATGTTTTATTTATTGTCCGCATCTAAAAAATAGTTTAAATGAAAAAGAGCATAAATGTTTTATTTATTTGGCGCATCTAAAAATAGTTGAAATGAAAAAAGCGGAAATGTTTTAATTTATTGGCCGCATCTTGAACATAGTTGAAATGAAAAAAGGTTACATGTTTTATTTAGTGACCGCATCTTAAAAAATAGTTGAAATCAATTTAGCTGACAGTTTTAAGTTTTTTTCAATATGTACAATCAATTCGTACAAGAAAAAACTGTAACTTTTTATTTTTGACAAAAATTCAAAAGTTGCGTTGACATTGTACTGGCGCGTGTTCGCGCAGAATTTTCTGAATCTTAGTTTAATTCACGCGAACAGTGACACATCTCGTACTTGAGTTCACATGCTTTGTTTAACATATTTTGACAGCCAAGGTTACCACAACAACAGTGTAGTATAGTTTATCTTTTCTCTGTACTTTTGTAGATTAAATAAATGAAATAATAACGTCATATTTAATCAATATTTTCACAAAAAATATTAATTAAACAATGCTTTATTCAATGATAATATCGTTAATTCTTCGAGTTATACTGATTTTATTAACAAGAGTGTAGGAGCATTTTTCGTAATATATACGAAATAGTTTTAAAAGAAATATTTTAAACATATACAGATCTTATTTTCATTAAGAAAAATCATGGATTTTTTTATATATATAAAAATATACGTTTAGTAAAGGTGTATTTTGTTTTAAAAAAATAAATACATTTTCACTAAGATTTTAAAAAATGTTTCACTATATCTCATGTGCTTGTTTATTAAGAAATATTGAAAATTTCATTAAAATTGGTTGATTTCCTGAATTTTGGTGAATTTTTAAGTGAAGGGAAGGTCAAAATGTTTTTACATTTTGGGGATCGGCCTTTGATTTTGCACGTACCTATCTATATAAACAAATTTCAAAGTCTGAATTACTTACGGTTGATTAAATAATGGTAATTCATAATTCAGTTTTTTTTGGCAGTATTTGATCGTGAATTATTATTTTCTTTAAATTTATATTGAATAAAGATCAGTTTCAAGATAAATCGAATCGTGTTCCTTTCTTTTCTTTTTACATGCAATTTTTAAAGTTTTCTAATGCTTTGTTTTAAATATTTACAATATCGTATGGTCAACATGTTTTGATATTTTGAATAACTTTAGTAAAGGTGTTTTTTTGTTTACAAGAAATAATACATTTGCACCAAGCTTTATAATAAAGTAATGGATTTATTATATTCCGTGATCATGAATTAATAAATACTGAAAATTTCATTAAAATTGGTTGGTTTCCTAAATTTTGATGGATTATTTAGTGAATCGAGAAGTCTAAATACCTTCTTATTGTTATTACGACGGCCATTGTTTTGACACGCAATGCAGTGACGTCATTTTCTAGCCAACCGGCCTGTAGTAACTCTCGGTGGCTCCGGTTGTGGTCCGTATACACAACAATAAGTTGCACTGAAGCTGAATTAATCTTTTCAGCTGTCGGACATTACTCTGAACGGGATATTGCTCGCTTCCTCGAATTCTCGCCTCAAGTCTCACTACCGCTCATATGTACTTTACTTCGACATTGCAGAACTTGCTTTTCCCTATGTTTAACCCTAACCCTAGCCATGTCAAACACTCTCCACAAGAGGAAAAAGATGCTCTTCCAAGTATTCGTTAGATATTACGATGTCGTCAATAAAAACGTCGATGCCTGGTAAATCTTTTATGCATCTGGCGGGGCATAAAGCGAATAGATGCAACGCTTTCTCTGAGAGTTGAATTTCTCCGTGATGCACAAACCACAGGACAAAATAGGTTTTGCTTTCACCCGCCACGCAGTAGTTAACAATGTAAAACATGTGCCTTTTTTCTAGTCATCCCCGAATGAAGCTATTGTGATAAGAAAAGGCGGGCAATCATAGCAAGTAAAAAACAAAGCATCTCAAACTGGTCGACATTAAATATATTCGAAATGAAATCCCCCACTCTACAGTAACAGGTCAACGGATGGCGTTTTTTTTAGATCATCAGAAATGATAATAATAATAACTTTCATGTGAAAACTAAATTACTCACGTAATCCGATAATTTCATATGAATATTTTAGCAAAATATCTGGATGAATAGTGAGTGCGAACACTGGCAAAACATAATGTTTTCCGTTATTGTTACGGAAGGTGTTAATGCTGTAATATAATTAATACCCAAATCGATAGTATTGCGATTTTTACCGTTATCAGGTTCTTGAATACTTTTTTTCCATCTTCGTAGGTTGGATTATACATATTGTTGATGATTTGTGAAGCGAACAAATTCTCCAGTAAAATGAAAGCGGAAAAGATCAGCCACACGGAACAGTTCACGGCTGGAAAATAAAGGAAGAAGAAAAAAGATGACAAATATAACAGCAATTCTAAAAGTTATGCGTTTTGTTGTTATTAGTTCTTCATTGACAAATAGTCGATTACAGTCTTTTGTGAATAGCGATAGACACGAATCAAAATGTCTTGCGATTCGGGTTTGCCTTAATTCATATATTCGTTGGACAAAGGTATGAACCCACCATTTGAGCCATGTTAACGTAACTATAGTTTTTTTGTTTCGGTATTAAATGGTCAGAAAATAGGTTGATATGCCGTAAAACAAACCAGCCAGAATAAACTAGCTGGGCATCAGTCCATCACACTCATTTTGTTTACCTCCACCAAGGAGGTTATGTTTTCGGTAGAATTTGTCACAGAATTCAATTGTCTTGGATTACGGATACGGGTTGGCCTACATTCATGCGTTCGTTGCGAAAAAGGTATGAACCTACCATTTGACCCCAGTTAACTTCACTATTTTTATTTAATTTTAATATATCGGTCATGGTCTCACTTAGAACTGATTTAATTTCGTGAAATCTAGGTCAAAGGTAAATGTCAAGGTCACTGAAAGTAAAGGTCACACTTCTGGCGATAACTTCGATTCTGTTCGTCGTGGAGACTGACAACTTGGTTCATATTGTAGACAACGAAGGCCTTTTCCATTGACTTTGGAAAGTTTGCAAATCAGTGTCGCAAATTATCACGGAGTTTTGTTCCAACTTTTCGAAATTTGATGTATGAATCGGATGCTTTTTGATAACAGTAACAACCATACATAATTTTAGCCTGCTCAGATAAAGTTATTTTAAACTATCAACGTTTCCATTGCATAACTTCAGGGATACTTCATACAATATGGAGAAGTAAGGTGCAGATAAAACTGTCTCATCCTTACGTTGTCAGATAGAGCTATGTAGTCTCACGACTGATTGATGTTCTGATTCTCATATCGTTTTTATCGCTTGAAACGCATTGCAGTTTTTTTAGTATTTTAAATATGTCGTAATATCTTTTAAAGAACCTTGTCGCAACAATAGCTTGCTTTGAGCTTATTTGCTCAGCATCGGCATTTCAAGATATCGAACTTTTTAAGAACAGGTTTTAAGCCATTAAATTGTCGAAAAATGACGTACAGAAATGTCATAAACTGTCCGCCCCGCTCTCTGTATGGTGGGTACTGACCGTTCATGTTTTGTTTATATGTTATTTGTTTGAAACCTTAGGGAGTACTTACTGTTTTCATATTGTATATAATATGTTATTGTTCGTTTGTAAAAATGATATATTTTTGTTAGGGACTGTTTCGAAAATTCTTCTATCTGTTGTATCTTGTTACAAAGGCGTGTTATAATGTTTGTGAACGCGTAGGGAATAATATGCAAGTTTAATGTTCTCCCCTTTGAAGGTTTATGTAAATAAACTCTCTTTTTCTTTTTCTCTAGGAGACAATTCTAGTGATTATTTCTAAGCCCTGTTTATTATCCTTTTATTTGCTCGTTTCAGGTTCGTCGGTTTTATTCGGACAAAGAGAAAATATCGATACTATTAACGTGGAAGGTACCGTGGAATTTCAAACACCAAAGATGCAAATTTAAGCCATGTCAAAATCAATTATTCAAAATCGAATAAAACGTCATGAATTAAAATCTGTCGGGTTAAGATTAAAATGTGTAAAATGTGGCATTCGTTTTATTTATTAATAACAACATTTGGAATACAATTTCAGTTAACAACTACGGCCCAGACAATGAAGTTACTTTTGCCTCGTATTTCAGGCGATAATTAGACATATATAATTCATATTGTGAAAACTGGACTGATTCCGAAACGGTTCGGTTATTGGTCCCCCGATTTATAAAATCGGGAGACCTATGTTTTGAGGCATTTCCGTCCGTCCGTCTGTCCGTGTGTCCGTCCGTCCGGATTTGTCTCCGCAACCATCCATTGAATTTCTCTGAAATTTTGCATGAAGTTGTAACTTCGGTCAGGTTAGAAAGTGACATTCTCCGATTTTTGAAAGAAATTTGGTTAGCCTCCCAGGGGTCAAAAGGCCCCGGAATGGCAAAAAATGACATTTTTTGCCCCATAACTTTTCATCCATCCATTCAATTTCTCTGAAACTTGGCCAAAATGTGAAGGCAATTGTTCCTAATAGAAAATAAGTATCGCTGACCTTGTAAAAAATCTGGTTCGCACCCCCAGGGGGTCGAAATCCCCCTAAAATGGCAAAAAATGACCCTTTTCTCCCATAACGTTTGATCCATCCATTCACTTTTACAGAAACTTCAGGCAATTGTTCTGGATATAAAATGAACATCCTTGACCTCAGAAAAATTCTTGTTCGCGCCTCCAGGGGGCCAAACGGGTGTAAAATGCCCCAAATTACCCAAATTTATTGCATTTTACACTCATCACATCGAGTCACATACAGAGGGGGACCACGCACGCGCGGCTTGTTGTTAATGAAATTGGGCACACGCAAGCAGACAGAGTGCCGCCAAAGTCAAAAAATTTGAAGAACAACTCTAAGCATTTTGAACAAAATGTACTCAACCACCACACACAAAGATGACCGGAAAGATAAAAATCAGAAGGAAAAGCACAAAAAAAGATTCGAAAAGATGTTCATTCAAATTGGCAAATGAGTAGCAAATGAATACAGACGAAAGTGCGTTCTCTCACTTGGCGATGCTGATAAAACTATTTCTTGTTCGATTTTTTGTCTTGAATGCGAAATATTTTTAACTACAACCGGGATAATGAGATTACTTTTGCCTCGTATATCAGGCGTTGTGGACACATATAATTCATACTGTGAAAACTGGACTGATTCCAAAAAGGTTCGGTTGCTGTTAATGAAATTGGGCACATACGAAATGGGTACCTTACATTTTACTTCAAAAACAGAGATCTAAAATTTGTTGTCGACAAAATTATTTAGTCCCAAAACATCTATCTTCCACAATGGGTTGAAGTGTTTGAACATTACAAGAAATGATAATGAGGACTATACGACTTTTGCGAGCATAGTAAAGAAGCACTGTGATGACTTCAGGTATTCGGAATTAAGTGCTAATCACTTTAAATTGCTCATTTTTGCACAAAGATTGGTGTCGAACACAGATTTTTAAATTAGAAGGAGCAAACTGGAAAATAAGCCAGATCTTACACTCTAGCTAACAGCCCGGGACTGTCAACAGTTAATTAGCAATCGTCAGGATTCGGATGGTATTGTTAGCATTGTTTGTCGTAAATGACCCACTTTTTTGTACGTTCAATTTTTACCTAAGTGAAAAATCCAATTGTCATCAAAATCATATACAACTCTTTTTTCACAAGTATGGAGTTGAATGAGAAGTTAAAATATAAGTGTTCACACGTCTGAAACTAAACATTAATTGCGTGAGAATATTTTGGAAGAAGTTTGCATATGTCTTCCTCTCTTTCCTCTCTTTCCTCTTTCTTTTTCTGTTTAATGTCTTCCCCTCTTTTCTCTCTCTCTCTCTTTTTTCTGTTCAAAGTCTTCCGCTCTTTTCTCTCTCTCTCTCTTTCGATTTAATATCTTCCTCTCTTTTCTCTTTCCTTTTCTGTTTAATGTCTTCCTCTCTTTTCTCTTTTTCTCTCTCTTTTTCTGTTTAATGCCTTCCTCCCTTTTCTCTCTTTTCTGTTTAACTCGCTTGAATACAGAACAACGAATATAGAATTTGAGCCGTCAATCAAATGATATCAAATTATTGTTGTAAGTCTTCTATCCTGCACAAACCACAACACATAAAATATCAAATGTCCTTATGCCAGACCAAGTTTTTCGATTTAAAGTAATAAATCAGGAGCAAATATCTCAAGTTACGCTGATGTGCCACTCTCTATAAAACAATGAGTGAAAGCAAACAAGTCAGCAGCCGACATATATAACAGAATGATTGATTATACAACAATGGAATCTCTATCCCCGCCCTCTTCACGAGGAATCAAGAATATATTTCATTTGGATAAAGCTGCGTTGTCTTCGTTTATTCGTTCAAGACACTTTTTATGTCCTCGAGTTAAGACTAAAGGTGTGTATCCGTTGTGTCCTTATTCCATAAAACAGATTTCCTTCTAGACAGAGGCAATTTTAATTTTTGTCCCAAACCAGTATGCCAGTTTTGGGGAGCGAGATTTCTCCCACATAAAAAGCCGATCTTGTGTTTATACCTGCCCTTGTAGACAGACAAGTAAAAAGGGAGACTGTCTATAAAAAAGCGTATTGCAAGTTTGAAATAAGATGAAGACTGATGTCTTTTTTATGAAAACTTCACATATTGACTTTTTTATTTTAAACTTTTAGGGAAAATAATAATTTTAGGTAAGATCTGTGAAATGTTACGTTTTAATGTGAACACGTGAGAGATCAAATCCAATTAAAAGTTAATAACGCAATTTATAACTAAAATAAACCATATGTTAAAGTAGATATAAAACATTGGTATTCCTTGTCAAGTACGGAGTGCACGATAGAAATATGATTACTTAAAAACAAAGTAGGATGTCATTTATTATTACACTAAGTGTGAGTTATTTATCTGTAGTAGTCATGAGAAGGAAGATCTATTTTCCAACGCGGAGAACCGTTCTCGCTGGCCGAATTGGTCAATCAGCTTGCTGGGCGTATTTTTTCAGATGATGTTTACAAAGCAGATTTGTAAGTAATGTATACAGGCCAACGTCTGGTTAGAAAAGCTTGTATATGATAAGAAAAAATGTGTTGAGTAGCGTTGGAGCTATGGTGGGCGTATTTGATCTTGTAGATATCTATCAAGTTTTCAATTTGTTTGCAACAGTTTATTTCCTTAGAAGATGCGCTTCTTGCACAGCGCATATCTTCACGCAGTACTTCTAAAAAAGCTGAATAGAGTTTTCTGAATTGGACAGTCATGTTTGGAAAGGCGTAGCAAGTTTTAGTGAGGTCAGATTTGCTGCAATGCAAAAACTCTTTTTTAGAAGCCGGTAGAAATTAATTGCTGAAGTGACACTTGGCTCCCCGGATATGCAAACAACACGAGCACCAGGTGAACACTGGCAGGGCGTAATATAAGTTTTAAAGGCTCACATAACTTTCTACTTTAAGTATCGAACTCTGAACATATTTAAATGTGAAATTATACAAGTGTAGATATATTCATTAATCTTCGAACTGATATCATTTCATGTTTCTGGTTTGGTCTGTTTGATTAAAATGTTTGGATCAAAACTAATCTACCAAATAAACTCAACACAAACTAATTTCTTTGTATGACTCATGAAATATTTGCTTACATAGAATTTAGTTAGGTAAGTCGTGGTAAAACATTAGGAAGATAAGCACAGCTGAATAAATCATCTGTATTTCTTTTGAAAAACAATACTCATTTTTTTCTTGTGGTATTGTTTTCCAATACTTTGACTGTCCAGAACATTTAATATTGTTTATATGGAAATGCTACTTTTGACTCTACAGCTGGTTTTCTGTTAAGTATCTCGTTTTGCCTCAGGTTCCACTATAAGCATCGTTGAAACTTATGAGAATTCGGTGGAAGAACTGGTAAAAATACTAAAGAATCCAGAAGACTCAACGTTGTCTGGCGACACGTCAGTTTACGGATTGTTTCATATGTTGGGGATCTTTGAATCTCGGCATTTTAATTTAAAGACAACGTCGCTAAGATGGATCTTCGTTGTGTTCTTGTGTCAAACTTACCATATCAAATAATAACTGACACGAGAACTCATTGGTTTTTCAGTGTCAAAATTACACTGTGTCTGTGAAAGCTTTCCATTTCAGACGGATTGTATATATGTTCCGTATATAGCATGTGCATATGTAATCACGGACAACGCCGAATAGCCCTGCTAGTTACATCGGCTCTATGTCTGTAAAATCTGGTCACAAAATGCAACCAGTCGGGATTGACTTTCTTCCCACTAATCGAGCACAAAAATAACATAGAACCGACCCGTTAGTATTGCCCTATATAACGCCTTAGCATTTCCTCACGCGATCGGCAATATTCCACTCCCTTTCCGAAGGAGGAGTTAATGCCTGGGATGAAGCACCTCCTACAACCGAATCGCATCCCATAGCTCAATCCGACAAAGAAGGGTTTGATGGTTCAAGTAAACCTCTAGGTTGTCACAATGATGCCAAGTCGAACCTCCTTAAAATCTAATTATCCGATGCGTTCACTCTCTGGTATAAACTTAACGATTTCTGTGTTACAGCATGTTGAAAATGTTTCTTTCTTTTTCGACACCATGTTCATGCCATCCGACCTACTTGAGCAAATGGCCGTTCACAAAGTAGACATCATGATCTTAAGGGTCGTGGGAATCGACAACCAGACGCGAAGACGGACCACAGACGACAAACTGGTTCGTGACAGTCACGCAATTGCATCAAACCGGAGCTAACTTTAGAAAAAACTGGTCTTTTTAACAATAGTTTCCTTATATGAGAATAACATATATTTAATATCCCCAAATCTGTTGTCAGGGAAACGGGTGATGTGATTGATACGTGTGCAGATTAAGTGCAATATCTGGCATAAATAGCTTTTTATAAAAAAATCACTCATATGGTATTACTGGACGAATATTTAATATAATTAGATCCTGCCTAAGTAAAAAAAAAACATCTAGGTTGTCCCCGATGGACGTTAATCCAAGCAACATCACATAAATGCTGGTGTACCTCTACTGTTAGCGATTTTCATGAACGACTTCCTTGATGATATTGAGTCTGAGATGGCGATATTTGCTGACGACACTACGCTCTACTCTATTCATAATGGCCGAATCCTTAGAAAGTGACCTACAGCCTGTAGTGGAATTGAATCATAACTTATAATGCTGCACAGACAAAGCTCCTTTCCTTCAACAACTACAAGAAACCTATTCAATCACCAATTGCCATGGCAAATGACACCCTACCTGAATGTTCAACGTCCAAACTCCTCGACATAACCTTCACGGGTAGGCCCCCTCTACCGTTCTATTGAACTTCTCACACCTGACATTATTCTATATCTCTACAAAGCCACCATCCGCTTATGCATGGAGTATTGTTGTCACATCTGGGATGGTGCATCATCCACTAGTCTCTCCCTCTTAGACAAAGTTTAAAAAATGTCTCCAACTTAGTAAGTCCCTCAATATTCGCCGCAAAGTTGCATCCTTGAGCCTGCTGACAAGCAGCTGAGTACCATCCATTCACTGTAGAGGTCCCCAGATGCTGAAGAACTTTCTACTCCAAAAGCTACTTTCCCGGTGTTGCCTGCTCCCTATTTCACCGACTGTACCGACATGCAACATTTAAAACTAATGTAAACAGACATCTCGCTGCACAGCTCCCAACTTAGGATGACCCCCAAAACTTCCACCCTAATTCTCAGTAGCACCCTACGTCTACAGTGGTGGCCTGCCTTGTTTGGGGTAATCTATGATTAGTAACATCGGATGGTTTACATTGACTTTAGCTGTAATGACATAGGAAAAGGTTTGAAACCCTAAATTCCTCCTCAGTTATAAAATATTAAAAAAATAGCAGCTTATATTTGTTTCCTGTGTGTCGCATGTTGTTAAAGTAGAGTTTCCCACTTTCACTTTGGTGGGAAAGAGGGCAGGCAAGACAATGCAGCATCGTATGATCCTCCTCCCAACATTCACAGATTGTTGGGTGGTTGGTTATGTGGCCATAGCAGCTTTTGATTGCTCAGTTTGTGTTATCGGGCGATGGACCGTCCTCCACTGTATCCACGTTGTTTCCGGTGGATCTCTGGAAGGGGGGATTCCCATGTCAGTAGGAGGGTGGGGTGTGATTCTTTAGCCCACTGATCCACAACTTGTGTTCAATTCATAATTTACAAGAAATCGTTACATTAAATTGTTACATTAAATAACTAAAAAATGATTGATTTGCCGTCAAAGATACCTTCGCTTGATTTTAATTAAGTATGTCGTTCAAGATGGTCGGCAAATGCATAAGAAATGCTCCACCCTTCTTTATTATTTGCTGTAGGTGAGTTTTGAGAAAAGTATAAGCGTTCAATTTACACAGAAAGGAAGAGTTTACATGAAAGATAATATTGTTAATTCAAACATTACCGAAAAACTTAGTTTCACTAAAGGGGAAAAGGAACAAAATATATTTTCTAAATTAAATAAACCCTTTTTTTAAAACTGAGTTCACCCCAAACAAGGCAAGTTGCCATCGTAGACGTAAGGACTACTGAGAAATAGGGTGATATTTTTGGGGATCATCCTGAATTGGGAGCTGTGCAGCTAGATGTTTGTTGACAGTTTTAAATATCTGCATATCGGTACAGTCGAGGAAACAGGAAAGGTGGATCTCTGGAAGGGGGATTCCCATGTCAGTAGGAGGGTGGGATGTGATTCCTTAGCCCACTGATCCACAACTTGTGTTCAATTCATAATTTACAAAAAATCGTTACTTTTTTCGGCATTAAATAACTAAACAATGATTGATTTGCTGTCAAAGATACCTTCTCCTGATTTTAATTTAGTATGTCGTTCAAGATGGTCGGCAAATGCTGTAGGTGAGTTTTCCCATCGTCTTTAATAAGATTAAATAGTTCACAATGTAATAGTTACCTGACAGATCTATTTTGCTTATATGTATGCGCAATATCTTGCGTTATGTTGAGTTGTGATTAGGCTTAGCACTTGCACAATGATGTGTGGACTTATGTAACTGTGGGATGACACGTCTGCACAGGCGCAATTCCAATTCCCGCTCGGAAAGTTTGCGCGTGAGATAATTCCCTTCACACGTAGATTTCGTCACGACAACACGTACTATCCTGTTCTCACCCTTTGCTAGAAGCGGCCAGGCGAGATGGAACTTCAGAATACCACATTCTGTTTTCGACAACTCCTACCAAACTATCTGTGTTTTCGTGGAATACGGTGACCCTTTTCTTATTCGATAGTCAATCCCAGCAGATACTTTCAGACACGGTGAAAGCTACCAGGTGGCTTTCGTGATACTAACGTTCTTCAAAACCAATAATAGTAACACTAAAAATTGATGACGCAGTCTACTGAACACAAACAAAACTTCTATTTTTACATGTCCGCGCACAATGTTTACGCCGACAGACACTGCTAAGATTTTTAAATAAGAGAACCACGCGTTTTTATTTCTCGCTCTACTTTTGTTTTAAAAGTCTTTAATAATTAAAACAACAAAAACAAAGAAATCGAAAAAAAGCCAAATATATTTCGTCTGAATATTATCGTTAATTTACTCAGATATCATTTCTAGATTGTTCCGATAACGTAAGTACATTTACTGATGTGTTATCCATTAGCTTGCATTTTATTCGTTGCACAGCGTTTCATTGTTATCGGAGATACTTAGGCTATTAGATCTAGTATATACCAAAAAGAGGAGAGAGAAAATCGTAATTTATTCTTTATAAAATACAATCTACAATGCTTTAAATCATGGATTAATTCAGAATTTCTTCTAATTATAAAAATATTATACAAAAATGTGATAATTTCCTGTCATGATTTATGTAGTGTACGAGTTCCAACTCGATGGAAACTCAAACATGGTTACTTTGACTTTTCGCACAGTAAAGTGTAACGTGTTGAGAATAAATATTGTTCTACTTCCTTCTGTTGAGAACAATATTTTGGAGCATGAAAATAGCGCAGTAACGTTTTTTTCTCATATTTCTTCTTATATACGTTGTTGCACCTTCGGAATGACGATTTTAACCTTGCCGCGTAATATGTTAATGGCGCAATCGTTTCGGCTGAATGTTTCGCGAGTTTGCTTTTGTCATTGATCATATAAATAGCGTTTAATGCTGCTTCAGTCCCTTATTGATTTCCTGGTCTCACCAAGCGATCATTGTATTCATATTAGGTGTGTTGCCTAACGCAACTCAAGACACAAAATACTTTCTAATTATTTCACAGATTTTTTTTCCGTAAGAAAAATGTTTTCCAGTAAGAAAAATCTGTCTTTTTTATATTAGTGTCTTTAGTGTTCACTTTTAATTTGATCATTTCACCTACTTTAGGTTTTCTTATTTGTAATCATATTTAACGATGCGTTACTTTCTCATACAGTTTCTTCACCAAATGTGTGAATTAGCTGCGGTCGCCCCCGGCGATAGCGGGGTATTGAGACCGTTATTTGTATATCGACTACCATCTACCGTGCAGACCTTACTCGCCCCCCTTATGAAGGAGACGGGTGCGCTCGAATAGCTTGCATCGTTGGTTGACAAAGTCAGAAACAGGTCACCTATGTTTCGACACCATCGTTGATTGTCCTCTCCAGGTATTATAATACTGATTCCTGCAAATTTTGCATGTACCACAGACGCTTCGGTTATTCAGACCTCCGGTTTAACAAACCCTGTGCGTACGTTCCAAGGAACCAAGGAAACGGGAGAATAGAAAAGGTGAGCACGATACTTCCTCCCCATGACCCTAAATCCCATAATCTAAAACTTTAACCCTAAAACCCATAATCTAAAACCCTAACCCTAAAACCCATAATCTAAAACCCTAACCCTAAAACCCATAATCTTAAACCCTAATCCTTAAACCCATAATCTTAAACCCTAACCCTAAAACCCATAATCTTAAACCCTAACCCTAAAACCCATAATCTTAAACCCTAACCCTAAAACCCATAATCTAAAACCCTAACCCTAAAACCCATAATCTAAAACCCTAACCCTAAAACCCATAATCTAAAACCCTAACCCTAAAACCCATAATCTATCCATCAATTGTTCGTTCTATATCAAAGATTTCATTTCTCAGTTTCACTTGTTTTTCGACACGGCGCTGCATGTAGCATTTGACCTCTAAAATCTTTCAAATTAGAAACCTTCTACTTGCTGATATGTATTGGTCAAACTGAACTATATTTCTGCTGAACATGTAACGCGTGCCCTAATATCGGGCTGGATTTCGCGGAATGGTGTCCCAGCAACAATTGCTATTGATCACGGCAGGTAGCTCAAATCCTTCCAATTCCAACTAATACTAAATATTAAGCGTACTAAGACTACTAGTTACCACTCAACACCCAAGGGAATTATCGAGCGCCTTCATCGACAACGAAAGGTCTCATTACGTGCAGTCCTTGATCTGAAATATTAGATGTGAGTGTCAATTGTTCTGCTTGGCCCTTCGTTCTGCTATTAAAGAAGAGGAGAGATACTTTCCAGCTGAACTGCTGTACGTTAACCCCACTTGCATTACAAGATCATATGCTCGTCACAATAGATTCATCTGTAGTGGATATGGTATACAGCACATTAATAGACTTAGATGATACTTCAACACTCGGCATCAAATAGCAAATCAGCCGACCTTAAGGACATTGCATCATAGACTCGTGTTTTCATAAGGAAAGACTCGGTTAAACACCAACTCACGCCACATTATTCCGGTCCATATCGTGTGCTCAAACGTAATGGTATAGGATAAATCAAAAAGACTGTGTCAGTTGACAAACTGACACAGGCATGTTTGGTCAGTGACATCCCCACTCATATTTCCGGAACAAAGTGAAAAGGAACCTCCTCCAGAAACCGCCAATTTATGCCTTCCAACTCACGTAAACACCATAGTTCTGGTAGATATGTTCATTGGCCAAACAAATCATGCAAGACTTTGTATATCGAAACAGTCACATTTTACTAACATAACCTCTTTTAGATGTGTAATTTTAAAAAGAACATTTGTCGCTTTTCAGCAAAATAACGCTTTTCACTTTTCAGCGAAAGAATAATTTTCTCTTTTCAGTAAAAGATTTTCACGTTGCAACAAAGCAAATACGTCACAATGAACAATTATTTACTCTATTGTTACAATTTACATGTTAATTAAAATGTATTCTCATGTGTCACTACTACAGATAAAGTATCTCTTGTTTCTATCGGATAGAAGCATAAGCATTGCGTAATGTAGCAGTTGCATGGCATATCTAGTTTGTATTTATGTACGCAGTATATCTTGCGTTATCCTTACTGTGAAAAGGGATGTCTTAGCAGCGCTCTTGAGGCGTGTTTAGTGTTGTTTTTATAAATCTTACTTAAATGTTATTCGGGAAAATATCTACACAGTCAGTATAAATAAATAAAGTGTTAAAATGAGTATTTCCCGCCAGCAATGACTCCACTGTATTTAAAAGTGTTTTGTCACAGTGTTTCATGCTAGAAAACACCGATGTTGCCCGACAGCAATGAAATAATAGTAATACAGTATTACATTTGGTAAGTGGTATATGTTAATCCAAAAGTTGTTCATATACTCCATATTGCATGTGTATACACCACGTTGCTAGGAAGAAAAAAACTTCACTTACTTTTGTTAGATTTCTTTTACAAAATAGTACTCGGCGTTGCCCGGTATTCACATAGTAATAATACAAAATCCGTAAGCAAAAGTGCTCAATACCCTAGATAGAGAATGTGTTTTCAAACGCCTCATTGTCTAAGAAAAATAACTTCAATGTGTTTTGTTATGATGTTGTGTAAATTAAATACGACTTAATTGAAATGTTTGTGAATTATTCTTGATACAAATTCCGTGACCAGTAGAAATAGGCTATACTAAAATGGGTAAAAGGACTAATGTAGTTGTACCGATCAGTAAATATATATCCGACCGTAAATCGTCAGCATCATCACAACCACTTGAAAACGTAAAGCTAAGTGAACCACATCCATTCAGCTCGAAGTCCACTCAGAAAAAGATCAGGCCACAAATTTAAATCTTGTACGACACACCTGTCAATGTTCTTTGTACTTCAAAATTGAAAAGTTCAGTTTCACTTGTTCCAAGTAATAATGAAGGGAAGATGGCTTTCTGAATCTACTTTGTCAACATTATTATATTATTGGTATTCAATTAATGCTTATAAATCTGCGCCACTATTGTAAAATTGAGCAATACTTATTCAAAAAATAACGTTGTACTTACTTCGGAATCTGTGCATGTTTAGTCTGATCGAAATTCTTGTCTTGTATCTGTACAGCAGATTCGACGACAACGCTTTGATAATTTAAAAAACAGACGTCGTTTGAAAGAAAACGAAGAAAGAAGAAAGAAGTGTTTCTTGCTTTGTTTAGCTCCACCCACTTTTATTATGCCAACCAAACAAAGTGTCCGCCTTCTCTTCCTTTGTTTAGCTCCACCCACTTTTATTATGCCAACCAATCAAAATGCCCGTCTTCTCTTCCTTCTTCCCACACGACGACTAAACTCCACACATTTCCGTTTTTCTTTTTCATTCTTAACAGCTTTTTCTTTCCTTATTTAATTCCTTTTTCAATGACAGTTTATAAAACACCAAGAATGACAGATTCTTATATTGTCTCCTCTTGGAGTTTTACCAGAGCCATGTTAACTATATAGATCCGACATTACCCCGTTGAAACTGCCCCTATAACACCAAGGAAAGGGTTGACTTTGAAGTAGGGGGCTGCTGGTGGTTTTTGTTTTATGAAGTTACGAACGAGTATGACGGAAGTTAGAAATTGTAGAATTTTTGTTTTCGTTTTTTAAGTAGATCCTTGCTTTCATTATATCACATGGATTTTTATTTTAAATGAACTCATTTTTTGCTAACGAGTCTGAAAAGCCACTCGAGAACAATGGTTAATGGTTTATGCCAAGTGGATGGTGAGACAAACTCCATGAAGATTGATAACGATTGATTGGATCTGGGCAAAATTTGATTACTTAAGAGAGCAGTCAACATTGGACTTCTAAACAACCAAGCTGTAGTCAGTTGGGAAGCAGTCCTATCGTATTGTATTCCACGGAGAGAAATTTATTGGAAACAAATTCTGCTTATTGAAAGTTCCGCTTATCTCCCGGTACACAGACAAAGAAAGGAATATTTCTTACGGTTTCTGTAGAGAGACGAGCTTTGCTGTGATTTATCAACCAGTGGGGAACCAGTAATTGAAGTTCAGTCGAGCATATACCATGACAATTAGGATAAGCAGAGAAAGAATAGCAACATCTTTTTAATGAAGAAAGAGACGAGTAGAGGACATCCCCCACTAGATTTCGAAGCCGATTTCATACTTTGTCAAGGCAGGATATAAAACCCTGAGCGACACCTCCCCAATTGTTGAAACAATACTCCATCTTTGGACGTATCTAACTCTCATGCAGATATAGGATTGCGTCACGAGTGAGATACTTTCTAGATCGGTAGAAAGATCCAGCCATTTTTACAGCGATCTGTGCAACATATTCGATGTTAGTCTACACTTCAGGTCTTGAGTCAAGTTACAGACCCTTGACCTCTTGGGCTATTTGGCGAATAGTAATGCGTCGATCTGCCAAAATGTCAGCCTCAGCTTGACGGACAGATGCCTCATCAATGGCAGAAGAGGGACGACCAGGTCTGGGAGCTGTTTCCACAGACTTCTGGCCATGTTTGAATTCACGATCCCAGCTTTTTACAAGGTCATATGATGGGGCATCATCACCATAAATTTCTTTCATTTCATCAAAAGTCTCCTTTGGTGTGCGTCCTTTCAAATACAAAAACCGGATAACTGCGCGACACTCAACTGGTTCTATTTCACACCTGACTCAGTTCAAACACCTGTAAATCAGACACCACAATTAGTTCAGAGATGTTTTTTTGCAACATAACCCATGCAGATATAAATCATTACACATGCAGAATTTCATCTAGACTAGACAACTGGAAGTGGGTTAGGGGCATTACTTATTGAACGCCCCTCGTAAGCCCGAGAAACTTATCGAAAGAGAAAACTTCTTTAACGGATGTGCTATACATTTTAACTGAGGCAAAAAGTGAGGAAAGAAGAGAAGCTTTATTTTAGATGTTTTCAAAGTAATCAGCCATTTTTCCCAATTGCACATGTTACAGATCGGAAGAGAAATAATAAGGAAGATCTTGATCGTCAATGCTCTCGGAAGTGTTGCCATAGATAGTCTCTTGAGGGATGTCAATGACAGACTTAAAAAAAAAACTTACTCATGACACATAAGTGACTGATTAGTCTGTATTCACCATAAAAAAACTGTAAAACAATTGCGTATGGAAACTGAAATATTGTATTAATAATACAAAAACAATTCCCGTCTCAGGATGGTAAATATTTAGACCAGAACAAAACAAAACAATGTTGCACCACTTTTATGCAATTTGAAAATATTAAATTACAGAAATATAGAAAAGGTAACTTAGTTTAAAACAATTATTTACGTGATGTATTTATGTTATGTTAATTTGTTTAAATTCATAAAACATTTGTAAAGTTTAAAAGGGCTTGCGTTGGATTCGAACTCTAGTATGAACAGTGTAAATCCTCAAATTAAACATCGTCTCTCTATATATTTCTCTCGGCTTCATTAGTAATGAGTACTCTGCCTATTCTGTTTTGTAACTACTTATTAGTATATTGATAGATTTCATGTTTGTAAAACAATTTTACATCGTTTTCGTAAGCAACATTATAACAAACAGTAACTATCCGCTTCGTCGGTTTAATGAATTAAATGAATTTTCTTGACGACAAAGATTACGTCTCATTTTACTTTGTATCACGCTTATTTTTTAAATTTTAATTATAGTTTTTTATCAGCTTTTTTATTAAACTTTCTTATTATTGCTTAAGGAAAGACGTGCATTGGTTAAACAAAATCGGACATTTGTATGAACTTTTGATCGGTTCAATTCTTCTGTTGACAATAGTTCCCACAGTTCTTTCTAGAATCAGCTTCTTATTTTTGGCTCGGAGTAAAGTGTAGTATCTGTTCTGATGCTCCACTTAATAGTTTTGTTCTCGGTCAGTGAAAAAAATGTCTTTCTACACACAAGCAATTTTTATTTTTATTCCAATTTACAGTCCTAACCCTAACCCCAATTTTTATTTCTATTCCAATTTAGAGTCCTTTCTTTGGTGATCTAGATTATCCCCATATTAAAACCGCCATTGTGTCTAACATTTCTCTCGTGGAGGAGGGGGAAAGTATTGTAACATCAATAGTTAACATAATTCTATGGAACGGACAGGATTCGAACTGGGCACGCCATGTTCGCTTTTCCATTTTTGTATCTATTTCATCACAGCCAGCTGTCGTCCTTTCGTAATTACGTGTTTCTTGTAAAATGAATAATTGACATCATTTTTCAATCAATCACCATCATCAACGTGATGCTAATGTTTACATTTTACGTCGTGTATTTACAAGGCCTTCACTTATATGTGACTTATTCTTCATAACATTTATAACGAACTAGCAGTGCTACACGGCGTTGCCCGGGGCTATAAAACTATAGAATACGTTGAAAAGTGTTTGTAGTATATTTTTATGAAACCCACTTTTTTATCTTTCTTTCTCTCTATCTTTCGAATATTCGCGATTATTAAGCCCTTTGACATGATATATACAACGTAATTTATGTAATACTGTCATATTATAGCTTTTCAGCAATGCTGAGTACCCTTTCCTGTATACAAAATTATAAAAATACACAATGACGTTCTTTCTCTTAGCCAACGCGGTGTATAAACATACATGCCTATCAAAGGTATTGAGAAGTTTTTCAATCAGATAAACCATTAAAAAAATATAATCAGGAGAAACGCGACGTTTAAAAACAACTGATCTATGTAAGATATTGAGAACCGTTTGATAAACATGTACTACTTTCAAATTGTAATACTGTAGTATTAATATTATTGCTCCCAGGCAACGCCGAGTAGCCTTTCATGTATACAACACTTGAACAGAACACAGTGGACATTTTCCCCCGGGCAAGGTGGTATGTAAATACACTTTCTTTATTTAGTTTCTTTTACCATTTTTGCCATTTGATATACAACTTACGAAATGAAATACTTTATTAATTACTATTATTTCTCTCGGGCAATGTCGACTTCATTTTCTTGTATACATCATAGAAAATCACATTTAATGTGTTTCTTTCCGGTAATGCGGCGTTTGGACACAGCAGCTTTATCTCGGATATGGAGCAGTTTCTGATTAACAGATACCACTCAAATCAATGAAACAACTGATTGGAAAATGAATGAAAAATGAATAAAACATAAATAAAATGAATAAAATAATGAAAGAAAACATGAATGAAAAATGAATTCAAAATGAAGTAAAAAATGAATAAAACATAAATAAAATAATGAAAGAAAACATGAATGAAAAATGAATTCAAAATGAAGTAAAAAATGAATAAAACATAAATAAAATGAATAAAATAATGAAAGAAAACATGAATGAAAAATGAATGAGAAATGAAGTAAAAAATGAATAAAACATAAATAAAATGAATAAAATAATGAAAGAAAACATGAATGAAAAATGAATTCATAATGAAGTAAAAAATGAATAAAACATAAATAAAATGAATAAAATAATGAAAGAAAACATGAATGAAAAATGAATGAGAAATGAAGTAAAAAATGAATAAAACATAAATAATATGAATAAAATAATGAAAGAAAACATGAATGAAAAATGAATTCAAAATGAAGTAAAAAATGAATAAAACATAAATAAAATGAATAAAATAATGAAAGAAAACATGAATGAAAAATGAATGAGAAATGAAGTAAAAAATGAATAAAACATAAATAAAATGAATAAAATAATGAAAGAAAACATGAATGAAAAATGAATTCAAAATGAAGTAAAAAATGAATAAAACATAAATAAAATGAATAAAATAATGAAAGAAAACATGAATGAAAAATGAATTCAAAATGAAGTAAAAAATGAATAAAACATAAATAAAATAATGAAAGAAAACATGAATGAAAAATGAATTCAAAATGAAGTAAAAAATGAATAAAACATAAATAAAATGAATAAAATAATGAAAGAAAACATGAATGAAAAATGAATGAGAAATGAAGTAAAAAATGAATAAAACATAAATAAAATGAATAAAATAATGAAAGAAAACATGAATGAAAAATGAATGAGAAATGAAGTAAAAAATGAATAAAACATAAATAAAATGAATAAAATAATGAAAGAAAACATGAATGAAAAATGAATGAGAAATGAAGTAAAAAATGAATAAAACATAAATAATATGAATAAAATAATGAAAGAAAACATGAATGAAAAATGAATTCAAAATGAAGTAAAAAATGAATAAAACATAAATAAAATGAATAAAATAATGAAAGAAAACATGAATGAAAAATGAATGAGAAATGAAGTAAAAAATGAATAAAACATAAATAAAATGAATAAAATAATGAAAGAAAACATGAATGAAAAATGAATTCAAAATGAAGTAAAAAATGAATAAAACATAAATAAAATGAATAAAATAATGAAAGA
Source organism: Sepiola atlantica (assembly GCA_963556195.1). NCBI lineage: Eukaryota > Metazoa > Mollusca > Cephalopoda > Sepiida > Sepiolidae > Sepiola > Sepiola atlantica. Next base: position 2,121,323 of record OY744525.1, on the reverse strand, counting down.
AAACATGAATGAAAAATGAATTCATAATGAAGTAAAAAATGAATAAAACATAAATAAAATGAATAAAATAATGAAAGAAAACATGAATGAAAAATGAATGAGAAATGAAGTAAAAAATGAATAAAACATAAATAAAATGAATAAAATAATGAAAGAAAACATGAATGAAAAATGAATGAGAAATGAAGTAAAAAATGAATAAAACATAAATAAAATGAATAAAATAATGAAAGAAAACATGAATGAAAAATGAATGAGAAATGAAGTAAAAAATGAATAAAACATAAATAATATGAATAAAATAATGAAAGAAAACAGGAAAGAAAAATGAATTCAAAATGAAGTAAAAAATGAATAAAACATAAATAAAATGAATAAAATAATGAAAGAAAACATGAATGAAAAATGAATGAGAAATGAAGTAAAAAATGAATAAAACATAAATAAAATGAATAAAATAATGAAAGAAAACATGAATGAAAAATGAATGAGAAATGAAGTAAAAAATGAATAAAACATAAATAAAATAATGAAATAATGAAAGAAAAACATGAATGAAAAATGAATGAAGAAAATCAATGTAGAAAATGAAGAAATAAAATAAATAAAAATAATAAGTGCATACTTGATGTAGTTTCCAAACGTGTATCCTATGTAGTTTCTGACTTTGTGACGATGCCATATAACACGCACAGAATTACGACTTTCCTATGTACAATAGCTAATTGACAGGTACCTTCCTATAAATATACCTTGAATAATAAGCATGTATCTTATGTAGTTTCTCAGCCTGTATCTTGTGTAGTTCCGACTTTAAGGCGGCAACACATACACATGGATAATTACAATTTTTACATTTATTACCTTGCTCTATGTAGTATATATTGAGCACTTTATATGAACTTATACCACTTAACAAATGTATAAAGCTGTCCATCTATGCATTTCTCTCTCTTTCACCCTCACTGTTCCCCCCTCCTCTCCTCCACTGCCTTTTCTCCTCCGCCATGCTTTTTTCTCGTTCTTGTTTCAATGTACTGAAAGTAATAATACTGTAAGGAATTGAACTGAACTTTAAGTCAAAAAGTTATTGCTCCCGGGCAATGCCGAGTTTCGGTTGCCCTTTTACTTTAAAATATAAAGCAATCGTAATTTGTTTTGATCTATTCCCGGGCAACGTCGAGTTTCTTATTACTCATTTCTCTTTAATAATAAAATAAAAACAAAATTTGTCTTAGTGTATTCCCGGGCAACGCAGAGTTTATTCTTTCCCCCTTCTCCATCAAACATATACCACATAGGAAATGTAATACTGTATTATTATGCACACCAGCTCTATCTAGGGTATTGAGTACATACAGATATACCACTTAGCAAGTCTAACTGTGTATTATTATTATACACATAGTGTCTATAAAGGATATTGATCACTTCCCCAGTTCAGCATATACATCACTGCCCAAGTGTAATAGTGTATTCTTACACACACCTTCCCTATCAAGCGTATTGTTACCTTTCCGATTTAGTTTATATCCCTAACTTAGTGTAATATTATATATACCAGCGGGGACCCGTATAAATTACACGAAATGATATTTTCAGTACTAATTATCTAGTTCCTAACCTATTCATTAATTTGTAAATGCTTTAGATTAAATTAAATTTGGCTCCAATTCATGATTAGCATACAAAGATTCGGGAGGTCGTTGCTTTTGATGTAAGCATGACACACAAAATAACACACACGCTAGCGTATTAATATGTGTCTACCATGTCATCCCCTCCCTATCTCTCCCTCCGTTTGATGTAGAAAAAAAGTCTTAGAGGTTGGTTGGGATCCAAATATAAACCAGTCGGGCCGACGTCAAAAACAGAATTCACAATCCTACGTCGTTAACCGTTGCACCAAAGAGAAACACTTGAAAATATCACAAAAATTGTAATACTTTTCCAAATCTAGGTGTGGCACGAATGCGCAGAGCTTTTGATGAAAGCGCGACACGAACACACACGCTATCGTATTAATATATAGATTAAAACAACCTGCTGTATCTAGGTTTGGGGAAATTATTTGATTCAACATATTCTACTTACTAATACTGTAGTTTAGCATTCACATGCCCTATCTAGAGTATTGAGCACATTCGGATTCAGAATCTACCAGGTTCCAAGTGTCCTAATTACATACAACCACTCTAGGTTATTGATCACTATAAGATTCAGCATAAACAACTTATCAAATGTCCTAACGCTGTTATTAATTTTCTTGTCTGGCATGCAAAACTATAACAAAACACATTTATCTTATTGCTCCTGGGACACGGAGTTTAGACACACCTGCTCTATCTAGGATATTGAGCACTTTTAGCTAAATATATTCCACTTACTAAATGTAATACTGTAATCGTATATTTATACCTCCCGGGCAATACCGAGATTATTGTCTAGCTGTTATGGTACCCATACGGACTACTTGGATTCTTCAACTCCCCATAAATACTAGGAGCACTTGCTACCCAGTGTTGGGCCTCACCCGATCCTGTTCGGTCTCTCATTAACTTCGGTTGATTGAGGACGTCGGGATGGGGTAATACCAGTCGAGGATTCGTTCTCGACAATCAATCCGGCAGGAACTGGTCCATTTCGGTGGCCTTTTATCTGCCGGGCTGAGGTATATTGTCCTGGGTTTTCCTATGAGGTGCACCCTCCCAGCCCTTGCATTCCTTCTTTAGGAGCGGTAAGTTTATTGCTTGCTGCCTGAGGAGCCCTCACTGGGGAATGCCGACGGGGTTGCCCAGATTATTTTTGATAGGCCAGAGTGCTCCTTCTTTAGGGGCGCTGGCTGGCTTGATCTCCCCACTTTCCGACCTTGTGTCACATATTCCTGCGATGGCAGGGAATTAAATACCTGGGCTCACACCCCATCTTGTTTAGTCTCTCATTAACTTCGGTTGATTGAGGACGTCGGGATGAGGTAATACCAGTTGAGGATTCGTTCTCGACGATCAGTCCGGCAGGAACTGGTCCATTTCGGCGGCCTTTTATCTGCCGGGCTGAGGTATAATGTCCTTCGTTTTCCTAGGAAGTGCACCCTCCAAGGCCCTACCTTCCCTCTTTGGGCAGGAGTAAGTTTATTGCTTGCTGCCTGAGGCGGCCTTACCGGGGAATGGCGACGGGGTTGTCCAGGCTATTTTTTAGGCCAGAGTGCTCCTTCTTTATGGGCGCTGGCTTGATCTCCCCACTTTCCGACCTTGTGTCACATATTCATACGTGGGAGGGAATTAAATACCTGGGCCTCCCCTTTCCTACTCAGTATCTCATTAACTTCGGTTGAGTGAGGACGTCGGGATGGAGTAATACCAGTCGAGGATTCCTTCTCGACAATCAGTCCGGCAAGAACTGGGCCATTTCTGTGGCCTTTTATCTGCTGGGCTTATATATAATGTCCTTCGTTTTCCTAAGAGGTGTACCCTCCCAGGCCTTACCATCCCTTTTTGGGGAGGAGTAAGTTTATTGCTTGTTGCCCGAGGAGCCCTTACCGGGGAATGCCGACGGGGTTGCCCAGGCTATTTTTGTTAGGCGAGAGTGCTCCTTCTTTAGGGGCGCTGGCTTGATCTCCCCACTTTCCGACCTTGTGTCACATATTCCTGCTGTGGGGCGGAATTAAATACCTGGGCTCACATCCCAGGCCGATCAATTCCTCATTAATTTCGGTTGATTAAGGACGTTGGGATGAAGTAATACCAGTCGAGCATTCGTTCTCGACAATCATCCCAGCATGAACTGGGCCATTATCTGCCGGGAGGAGGTATACTGTTCTGGGTAGTCCTAGGAGATGCACCCTCTCAGGCCCTGCCTTCCCTCTTATGGGTGGAGTAAGTTTATCGCTTACGGCCTGAGGATTGGTCAGGCTAGTTTTGATAGACCAGAGTGCTTCTTCTTAAGGGGCGCTGGCTTGACTCTTCCCCCACTTTCCGCCATTGTGTCGCATATTCCTGCGGTGGAAGGGAATTAAATACCCTGGGATCACACCCCACCCTTTTCATTCTCTCATTAACTTCGGTTGATTGAGGACTTCGGGATGGGGTAAGGTGATACCAGTCGAGGATTCGTTCCTGACAATCAGTCCGGCAGGAACTTGGCCATTTCGGTGCCTTTTATCTTTTGGTCTTGGGTAGTCTTAGAAGGTGCACCCTCCCAGGTCTTGCCTTCCCTCTTTGGGGGTGGAGTAAATTCATTGTTTACTGCCTCAGGCGCCCTAACCGAGGAATTCCGAACGGGCTGCTCAGGCTATTTTTGCTAGGCCGGAGTGCTCCTTCTTTAAGGGCGCTGGCTTGATCTTTTCGCACTTTCCGACCTTGTGCCACATATTGCTGCAGTGGGAACCAATTAAATACTGGGTTTACACCAGTCGGTTCGGTCTTCATGCAATGTCAGTTGTGTAGAGGCTTCGGCTGGTCGTTCTCGAAATGAGTCCGGCAGAAACTGGGACATTTCCGTGATCTTTTATCTGTCGGGCTGAGGAAGTCCTATGTGGCCTTGCCTCCTGTATTTGGGATACGTTTATTCCTGACTTCCTGGTCGCCCTGACCGGGGAATGCCGACGAGGCTGCCAAAGCAATTTTTTATAGGCCAGAGTGCTCCTCTTTCAGGAGTGCTGGCTTAACTTTCCTCCGCCTTGCAGCCTTGTACTACATATTCCTGTGGTGGGAAGGAATTAAATACATAGAACCACACCAGTCAATGCTGACGTACAACCATTTTTCTTCTCTGTCGTATTATACATTTTTCAATATACTTGTATTCTCTAAGCGTTGAGATCGTGTTTTCCTTCCAGTCCCTTTACAGGCCCACAAGTGGCGACTATGTACAGTAATGGACTTTTGAGAACCTTAACATGGACGCCACAATAACTGGCAACAGTGTACAGAAAGGGATATTTGAGAACCTGAATATGTTCGCCACAACGACGAAGTATATTAAGGGTATTTTTGAGAACCTTACAAAAAGGAAAAACGTGGTGAAATCAACGTCAATTTTACCCGACAACGTACTAGTTCTAAAATCTGGCATTATCAGCCCCCTCCCCCCAAAAAACACACGTAAAAAAACAACTTAAGAAGAAACGTCAGTGGTTTCTTTTATTGCTATTAACAAGAAGAGAATACATGATATTTTCTTTTCTTCTCCAAAAGAGAAAAGCCGAAAGAAACAAATTAAATCCTCACTTTTTCTCTTGACTAAATTCTACGTGAAAAGCGTACTAAGAAGATAAGTGACCTTTTTGGTTGAAGAGAAAACGATGTTATACCCTTTTTTATTACAACAAAAAATACGTTTTTCAGCGTAATATAAAAGAAAGAATTCTAAAAAGCCGTATTCTATAAATACACATTTTAAACATAGACTATTTTACAAGAACTATGACAGAACTCGTAAAATTCAAAATGCAACAACAATAAGAACAACACTAGAAAAAAAAAACGAAGTTTACAAAAGGTTAACAAACGAAGAAAGATTTCTGAAAAAAAATAGAAATCGATGAAAAGAATTGAAGTATTAATACTGAGAACAAATATGATTTTTCTCAGAATGCTGTTTGGAGTGCAATTGACAATTTAGTCAAACGAGATGGCAAGGACTATGCAAGTTTCGCGTTAATCGTTAATAAAAACAACGATTTAAAACTAGCTGAACTTAGCGCGAATAACTTTAAATGTTTACTTTTCATGTAAGGACTAGTATCAAGTAAAGACGCAGCATCAGACGTAGTGTTCTAAACAAATTACAAAGTGAGCCAAATTTAACATTACAGCCCGAGATTTGTAAGTGTTAAACAAGATTCTAAAGACATTGAAGAGTCAGGCATTGCGCACATCCGAAAGGTAGTCAGAAATCGCAATTTAACTTCCCTTCAAAGAACAATTCAAAACAAAAAGAAGGATTAAAACAATTAGCCTAATAAAAAACAGGTTAATGTAACGCCTAGTCCTGTTTCCGTAGAGGATACCTCTATTGAGTAAGGGATTGCCCATACCGTTTTGAAACCTGTCTAACTTGTAATAATGTCGGACACAAGAGTTCACATTGCAGCACGGATAGAGGAAATAAAACACGGGTTAAATCCATAAAAACGAACAGGATGGAAGAAATATATGAAAATATGTACAGGGTAAAATCCTGGATAAAAATGTAAAATTACAATTAGATTCTGGTTCAGACGTGTCGATTATCAACATGCATACATGGAGATGGTTAAATATATACCCACCATGCTAAGAACCAACAGTTACTTGTGGAAACATTAAATTCGCGAGTGAAATTTTTACCGACATTATTTTGAACAGAACTACCAAAAAAGTAAAAATATTAGTATTAAAAAATACCAACAATGTAGTTGGCACAGACTTAAAGCAGCGGTTTAACCTATGGGGGTTACCAACCCACATTTTTGGCCAGAAAATAAAAATCTGACGACCAAATCAGAAAAACGAGCAGGAATTTTTTCAACCATTAAAAATCGTATAAAATGGACTAAAATTAAATTATCTGCAGAAATTAATATCCACCCTGAAAATAGCTAACGACAAACTGAAAGTAATCAAGTCCAATTAGTGAACTCATAGTTCCAGGGCTATGTCTTAGAAGAGCTAAAGATTAGGAAAGATAAGGTCGAACGTAGAAGCAAAGAAAACATTTTTCAACGTTTAAAATGTGTTTGAAAATCAGTAATTTAGAATTAAAAAGTCTGGAGGATATTAAATCTTATTTTGATAGGGATATAAAGTTCTCTCATAAGAGACACCTAAATCAGATTAGGGAACGACTATCGGAAAACACCGATAGCATTTCACAGGAAGAAGTTACGACACTTTCGACATACAGCTACTTCAAGCATAGCGTCAATCCAAAAAGGAAACAATACTATGACTCCTGAGGAGGTAAGACTCAGGAGGAGCGTGTTATGGTATCTTACCTATACGGACTAACTCTTCCACTCACTATAAATACTGGGAGCACCTGCTTAGAACCAGTCAACCTGTTTTCTGTTGTATTATACTTTTTTTTATAATAACTTGTTCTCTCTAAACTCTGAGTTCGTATTTTCTTTCCGGCCCGTTTACAGGCCCACGACACTAGTATACAACAATATAACAGAGCAGAGAAACACTTCCGGGAAACTGATACCACTTACCACATGTAATTCTCTAATATTACTTTTATGAATCCCAGGTAACGCTTGGTCTTGTTTCTTGTACATCAAAGTATAACAAAATACAGTGAAGTCCTTTCTTTCCGACAAGGCGTCTAGTAAACACTCTTTATCATCAGATCTACCTCTTACTTAATGTAATACTGCATTATTACTCATATTGCACAGAGTACATTTGCTTTTATATAAGAGTACTAGCAGTGCTACCCGGTGTTGCCCAGGGTAGAGTGTGTGATATCATCATATGCAACATCATGGTAGGGAGCAACCTTGATGCTGTCAGCTAGATATCTTACTCACCGAGATGTCAATACTTAAACTAATGCTAATAATTAGATTAATTTCATTGTGTAACATGTTTGAAAATTGTAATTAGCTTTTTTACGCAAAAATACTTTCCTTATGTTCACATGCGAATTGTGCATGTGAATACAATTATATTGAAATAACACTTCCTAGAATGTGTTCGTTTTAAGGACAAACATGCACAGACAGAGAGGTGTTCCCTTTGATTATACAGGGTGTTTCAAAAGTCTTGGGAACATAACGATTTTTAATAACTTAAAAACTATTAGGAGTTGAAAAATGAAATTGGTACCGTTGGAAAGGTTAAAGTTTCAAGCTTTCTGGGGAATCTTCAAAGTTGCTCAATATGAGCACCATTCGTCACACGGCAGACATCTAGTCGATAGTCCATTTCCTGCCAAACGCGTTCCAGCATCTTGACGTCAATGGTTCCCACAACTGCCGTTACTCGAGCCTTTAGTTCGTCAATATCTCTTGGGAGGGGCGGCACATAGACTTGTTGCTTGACAAAGCCTCAAAGGAAAAAGTCACACGGGGTAAGATCTGGAGACCTAGGAGGCCAGGGCATGAGAACGTCATCACCTCGCCCAGATCTCCCAATCCATCTTCCAGGCAGCCTTGTGTTAAGAAACTGCCTTACTCTAAGACTCCAGTGTGGTGGTGCACCATCTTGTTGAAAAATGAAGTCATCAGATTCTGCTTGTTCCAACTGAGCCATTAACCAGTCTTCCAGCATGTTGAGATAGGATTCACCAGTGATAGTTGCCTCTTCAAAGAAGAACGGTCCATAGACACCTTTCTTGGAAATTGCACAAAACACGTTCACTTTTGGTGAATCTCGCTCGTGCTCAAGAAGTTCATGAGGATTCTCAGTACCCCATATGCGAGTGTTATGCTTGTTAACTTTGCCATTCAGATGGAAGGTCGCCTCATCGCTAAAAACAAGCCGGTCATCAAAGCCGTTATCTTCCAACTTCTCTTGCATTGCAATGCAAAAGTCACGGCGAAGTGGCTTATCAGTGTCCTTCAACTTTTGGACCAACTTGAGCTTGTAAGGTACTATTTGCAGTCGTTGCTGGAGCAAGCTGAAGTTCCCTGCTGGCTCTTCTCACTGATTTACAGGGGCTCCGCTGAAAGGCTGTCCGAACTTGCTCAACTGCATCTTCTGAAGTTGAAGGGCGACCTGTTCGCTTACTTGGGCACAAACACCCATCTTTCACAAATTTAGCATGCCATCTGACAATGGATTTCCTTTCAGGGGCTTCTTTTTTAAATTTCCTGCGAAATGCACGCTGAACACATGTCCACGATTCAGTCTTTGCAAATTGGAGGACGCAAAATGCCTTGTCTTGTTTAGAGAACGCCATTACTGCACCTGGAAAGATAACACGAAAATCATTAGTATGACCAAAAACTTGATTAAGCAAGCTTTAAAATGGCACCAGTTTCATTTTTCTACCTGGAATAGTTCATGAGATATACGCATTTGTAATGTTCCCAAGACCTTTGAAACACCCTGTATATATATATATATTATTTAAATCAAAGGGAAAACAGTTTTCAGTGGAGAGGTTGTACCCCGGGGACCATCAACATTTCCTGAAATCTTGGGAATAGACATAATTTTTGGTCATTTACGTATGGTTTAAATTTCATTTAAATCTAAGTTTTAAATCGAACAGTTTTCAGTGTGGGTAGTGCGGGGACTCCCAGCCTTAAAGTGATATATTTCTTATATAGCCTATGACCCTCACTGAGAGGTCAGTTGTCAAGCAATTTTGTGGGTGACACAAGACACAAAGATCAGGCAAACACATATGCAATAGATAACAAAAGACAGTGAAAATATTGTTTCTCTCGAACAACGCAGCGTTTAAAGCACATCTGCTCTATGTAGGATATTGAGCACTTTTGGATAAACATATACAAATTAAAAGAAGAAATAACGAATACAAAATGTAACAAAAATATTGAATGAAAAACTTAATGAAAATTTAACAAAAATAAATGAAATAAGTGCATAGAAAATGAATGTCGTAACTTCTTCCTGTGAAATACAATTAATTGAGATACTATAAACCCAGCTGGCATGTCGCCTGTAAGTGACCCAGGTCGACTAGATAAACAAACCCCTGCATTTTTAGTTATATACTGAGAAAATTTGCTTCTAGACAAATAACACACAAGGCGGCAAATTTTCTAATTTCAAATGAACTTTAGAATAGTTATAATTGAGTAACTAATTGAGATAGAGTTAGGGTAAGGGTTAGGGTAAATTTAGACCATTGTTTATGTTTCAAAAGGATCTGCGAGCAAATAAAAAGCTTGTAGATGAAAAAAAATAACATTTTTTGTTTATGACACAAAGTTTAAATAACGGAATTATGGCAGCCTATAATTTAAATAAGGAATTATTTCTATAAAAGAGCAACTGAAATATCCGGATGTCACTGTAACTCATTCACACATAAAAATAAAAACTTATTTATATATAAAAACAACTGAAATATAAAGATGTCACTTTAATTCATTCAAGAAATTTAAATAAAAACATTTTCCATATAAAAACAACTAAAATATATAGATGTCAGATAAATTAATTCAAGCAATTTAAATAAAAAATATTTCTATATAAAACCACTGAAACTAACGATATACCTTTAATGCATTCTTGTAATTAAAAAAAATGTATTTCTATATAAAAACAACTGAAATATATGGATGTCAGTTTAATTTATTCTAGTAATTTAAATAAAACTTTATTTCTATATAAAAACAACTGAAATATAAGGATGTCAGTTTAATTTATTCTAGTAATTTAAATATAACTTTATTTCTATATAAAAACAACTAGAATATAAGGATGTCAGTATAATTCATTCAACTAATTTAAATAAAACTTTATTTCTATATTAACACAACTGTAACATAAGTATGTCAAATGTATTCCTTCCACTAATTTAAATAAAAACTTATTTCCGTATAAAAGCAACTGAAATATACGGATGTCACTTTAATTCATCAAATAACTCAAATAAAACCTATATCTATTGAAAAACAACAGAAATATTAGGATGTCACTTCAATTGATTTTAGCAATTAAAATGGAAACATATATATATATATAAAAACGAAATATGTCAATCTTATTAATTCAAGCAATTGAAATAAAACGTTTTTCTATATAAAAACGACTGCAATATAAAGATGAAACTATTATTCGCCCAAGGAATTTAGATAAAAACTGATTTCTCTATAAATATACAACAGAAATAAAAGATGTCACTTTACTTCATGAAAGTAATTTAAACAAAAACTTATTTCTATATAAAAACAACTGAAATATAAGGATGTCAGTTTAATTTATTCTAGTAATTGAAAAATAAATTATTTCTATATAAAAACAATTGAAATATAAGGATGTCAGTTTAATTGATTCTAGTAATTACATTAACACTTTATTTCTATATCAAAACAACTGAAATATATAGATGTCAGTTTAACTTATTCTAGTAATTTAAATAAAACATTATTTCTATGTAAAAACAACTGAAATATGAGGATGTCAGTTTAATTTATTCTAGTAATGTAAATAAAACTTTATTTCTATATAAAAACAACTAAAATATAAGGATGTAAGTCTAATTTATTCTAGTAATTTAAATAAACACTTATTTCTGTATAAAACAACTGAAATATAAGGATGTCAGTTTAATTTATTCTAGTAATTTAAATAAAACTTTATTTCCATATGAAACAACTAGAAATATAAGGATGTCAGTCTAATTAATTCTAATAATTTAAATCAAACTTTATTTCTATATAAAAACAACTGAAATATAAAGTTTTATTTATTCTAGTATTTTTAATAAAACTTTATTTCTATATAAAAAAAACTAAAATATGATTATGTCAGTTTAATATATTCTAGTAATTTAAATAAAAATGTATTTCTATACAAAAACAACTGAAATATAATGGTGTCAGTTTCATTGATTTTAGTAATTAAAATAAAAATTTATTTCTATATCAAACAAGTGAATTTCAAGGATGTGAGTTTAATTGTTTCTAGTAATTTTAATAAAACTTATTTCTATATACAAAACTGAAATATAAAGATGACAGTTAAATTTATTCGAGTAATTAAAATAATACTTAATTTCTATATCAAAACAACTAAAATATAAAGATGTCAGTCTAAATTATTCTGGTAATTTAAACAAAACTTTATTTCTATATAAAAAAACTTAAATATAAGGATGTCAGTTTAATTTATTCGGGTAATTTAAATAAAACTGTATTTCTATACAAAAGCAACTGAAATATAAGGATATCAGTTTTATTTATTCTAGTAATGTAAATAAAACTTTATTTCTATATAAAAACAACTGAAATACAATAATGTCAGTTTAATTGATTTTAGTAATTTAAATTAAACTGATTTCTATATAAAAAAACAAAAATATTAGGATAACAGTTAAATTTATTCGAGTAATAAAAATAATACTATGTTTCTATATCAAAACAACTGAAATATCAGGATGTCAGTCTAATTTATTCGAGAAATTTAAATAAAACGTTATTTCTATATAAAAAAACTGAAATATAAAGATGTCAGTTTAATTTATTCGAGAAATTTAAATAAAACAGTATTTCTAATTAAAAACAACTGAAATATAAGGATGTCAGTTTTATGTATTCTTGTAATTTAAATATAACTTAATTTCCATATAAAACAACTGAAATATAAGGATGACAGTTAAATTTATTCGAGTAATTAAAATAATACTTAATTTCTATATCAAAACAACTGCAATAAAAGGATGTCATTCTTATTTATTCTGGTAATTTAAATAAACCATTATTTCTATATAAAAACAACTGAAATATAATGGTGTCAGTTTAATTTATTCTGGTAATTTAAATATGCCTTAATTCCCATATAAAACAAATAAAATATACGGATATAAGTCTAATATATTCAAGAGATTTAAATAAAACTTTATATCTGTATAAAAAAAGTAAAATATAAGGATGTCAGGTTAATTATTCTAGTAATTTCAATAAAACTTTATTTCTATATAAAAACAACTTGAATATAAGGATGTCAGTTTAATTTAGTCTAGTAATTAAATCAAAACTTATTTCTATATAAAATCAACTGAAATATAAGGGTGTCAGTATAATTTATTCCAGTAATTTAAATAAAAATTTATTTCTATATAAAACAACTGAAATATAAGGATGTCAGTTTAATTTATTCTAGTAATTTAAAAAAAACTTTATTTCTATATAAAAACAACTGAAATATAGAGATGTCAGCCCGATTTATTCTAGTAATTAAAAAAACACATATTTCTGTTTAAAAACAACTGAAATACAAGGATATCAGTTTAATTTACTCAAGTAATTTTAATAAAACTTTATTTCCATATAAAACAACTGAAATATAAGGATGTCAGCCTAATTAATTATATTAATTTTAATAAAACTTTATTGCTATATGAAAACAACTGAAATAAAAAGGTGTCAGTTATATTTGGTCTAGTAATTTAAATAAACTTTATTTCTCTATAAAAACAACTGAAATATAAGTATTTCAGTTTAATTTATGCTAGTAATTTAAATAACACTTTATTTCTATATATAACAAGTGAATTATAAGAATGTAAGTTTAATTTATTCTTCTAATTTAAATAAAACTTTATTTCTATATAAAACAACTGAAATATAAGGATGTCAGTTTAATTCATTCAAGTAATTTAAATAAAACTTATTTCTAAATCAAAAACTGAAATATAAGGATGTCAGTTAAATTTATTCGAGTAATTAAAATAATACTTTATTTCTATATCAAAACAACGTAAATATAAGGTTGTCCCTTTAATTGATTCTTGTAATTAAAATAAAACTGTATTTCTATATAAAAACAACTGAACTATAATGGTGTCAGTTTAATTTATTTTTGTAATTTAAATAAAACTTTATTTCTATATAAAGCAACTGAAATATAAAGATGTCAGTTTAATTTATTCAAGTAATTTAAATCAAAACTTATTTCTATATAAAAACAACTGAAATATAATGGTGTCAGTTTGATTTATTCTTGTAATTTTAATAAAACTTTATTTCTATATAAAACAACTGAAATATAAGTATGTCATTTTAATTTATTCTAGTAATTTAAATCAAAACATATTTCTATATAAAAAGAACTGAAATATAATGGTGTCAGTATAATATTTTCAAGATTTTAAATTAAAACTTATTTCTATATTAAAAGAACTCAACTATCAGGATGTCAGTATTATTTATTGTAGTAATTAAATTACTAAAGCTTTATTTCTATATAAAAACAACTGTAACATAAGTATGTCACATTGATTCCTTCCACTAATATTAACTTATTTCTGTATAAAAGCAACTGAAATATACGGATGTCACTTTAATTCATCAAGTAACTCGAATAAAACCTATATATATTGAAAAACAACAGAAATATTAGGATGTCACTTAAATTGATTTTAGCAATTTAAATGGAAACATATATCTATATAAAAAATACGAAATATGTCACTCTTATTAATTCAAGCAATCGAAATAAAACGTTGTTCTATATAAAAACGACTGCAATATAAAGATGTAACCATTATTCACTCAAGGAATTTAGATAAAAATTTATTTCTCTATAAAAACAACAGAAAAAGAAGATGTCACTTTACTTCATTAAAGTAATTTAAATACAAACTGATTTCTATATAAAAACAACTGAAATATACTGATGCCTATTGATTATTCTTGAGTAATTTTAATAAATCCATATTTCTATATAACACAACTGAAATATAAGGATGTCACTTTAATTTATTCAAGTAATTTAAATGAAAACTTATTTCTATATAAAACAACTGAAGTATAAGGATGTCAGTTTAATTTATTAAGTAATTTAAATGAAAACTTATTTCTATATAAAACAACTTAAATATAAGGATACCACTTTAATTTACTGAAGTAATTATAATGAAAACTTATTTCCATATAAAACAACTGAAATATAAATCTACCACGTAAATACCTTCAAGTAAATTAAATAAAAACTTATTTCTATATAAGACAACTGAGATATTAGGATGTCAGTTTAATTTATTCAAATAATTTAAATTAAAACCTGTTTCTATATTAAAACTGAAATATAAGGATGTCACTTTAATTTATTCAAGTAATTTAAATAAATACTTGTTTCTATATAAAAAAACTGAAATATAAAGATGTCACTTTGATTTATTCAAGTACTTTAAAAAAAACATTTCTATATAAAACGACTGAAAAATGCGTCTGTCACGTTCATACCTTCAAGTAATTTTAATGAAAACTTATTTCTATATAAACACAACTGAAATATAAGGATGTCAGTTTAATTTATTCAAGTAATTCAAATTAAAACTTATTTCTATATTAAAACAACTGAAATATGAAAACGTCAAATTAATTAATTCAAGTAAATTAAATAAAAATTATTTCTATATAAAGTAACTGAAATATAAGGATGTCACTTTAATTTATTCCAGTAATTAAAATTAAACCTTATTTCAATATAAACAAAAACTGAAATATAAGGATGTCTATTTTATTTATTTAAGTAAATTAAATGAAAACTTATTTCTATATAAAACAATTGAAATATAAAGATGTCACTTTCATTTTTTCAAGTACTTTAAATAATAACTTATTTCTATATAAAACTACTGAAATATACATCTGTCACGTTCATAGTTTCCACTAATGTACATAAACACTTATTTCTATATAAACACAACTAGAATATTAGGATGTAACTTTAATTTATTCAAGTAATTTAAACAAAAACTTATTTCTATATAAAAAGAACTGAAATATAAAGATGTCACTGGAATTTATTCAAGTAATTAAAACAACCAATTTTTTCTATATAAAACAACTGAAATATGAGGATGTTACTTTAATTGTTTCAAGTAATTTTAATAAAAACTTGTTTCTATATAAAACAACTGAAATATAAGGATGTCACTTTAATTAATTTAAGTTATTTAAATAAAAACCTATTTATATATAAAACAACTGAAATATAAGGATGTCACTTTAATTCATTCAAGTTATTAAAATAAAAACTTATTTCTATATAAAACCAACTGAAATATAAGAATGTCACTTTAATTCATTCAAGTTATTTAAATAAAAAATATTTCTATATAAAAATAACTTAAATTAAGATGTTACTTAAATTTATTAAAGTAATTTAAATAAAAACCTATTTCTATATAAAAACAACTGAAATATAATGATATCACTTTAATTTGTTCAAGTAATTTCAATAAAAACTTTTTCTATATAAAACAACTGAAATATAAGGATGTCACTTTTATTTATTCAAGTAATTTAAATAAAAACTTATTTCTATATAAAAAAACTTAAATATAAGGATGTCACGTAAATACATTTAAGTAATTTTAATAAAACCTTATTTCTATATGAAAACAACTGAAATATAAGGATGTCTCGTTAATACCTTCAAGTCATTTAAATATTAACTTATTTCTATATCAAACAATTGAAATATAAAGATGTCACGTTAATACCTTCAAGTAATTTAAATGAAAACTTATCTCTGTATAAAAACAACTGAAATATAAAAATGTCAGTTTACTTTATTCTACTAATTTTAATAAAACTTGGTTTCTATATGAAAACAACTGTAACATAAGTATGTCACATGGATTCCTTCAACTAATTTAAATATTAACTTATTTCTATATAAAAGCAACTGAAATATACGGATGTCAGTTTAATTTATTCTAATGATTAAAATAAAACTTTCGATATAAAAACAACTGAAATAAAAGGATACAGTTAAATTTATTCTAGTAATTTAAATTAAACTTTGTTTCTATATAAAACAATTGAAATATAAGGATGTCAGTTTAATTTATACGAGAAATTAAAATAATACTTTATTTCTGTATCAAAACAACTTAAATATAAGGATGTCAGTCTAATTTATTCTGGTAATGTAAATAAAACTTTATTTCTATATAAAAAGAACTGAAATATAAGTATGTAAGTTTAATTAATTGTAGTAATTTAAAAAATACTTTATTTCTATATAAAAAGAACTGTAATAAAAGGATGTCAGTTTAATTTATTCTAGTAATTTACATAAAACTTTATTTCTATATAAAACAACTGAAATATGAGGATGTCAGTTTAATTTACTCTGGTAATTTAAATAAAACTTTATATCTATATAAAAACAACTAAAATATCAGGATGTCAGTTTAATTTATTCTAATGATTACAATAAAACTTTATTTCGATATAAAAAGAACTAAAATTAAAGGATACAGTTTAATTTATTCTAGTTATTTAAATAAAGCTTTATTTCTACATAAAAAGAACTGAAATATAATGGTGTCAGTTTAATTTATTCGAGTAATTGAAATATAACTTAATTGCCATATAAAACCACTGAAATATAAGGATGTAAGTCTAATTTATTCAAGTAATTTAAACACAACTTTATTTCGATATAAAAAAGAACTGAAATTAAAGGATACAGTTAAATTTATTCTAGTAATTTAAATAAAACTTTGTTTCTATATAAAACACCTAATATATAAGGATGCCAGTTTTATTTATTCGGGAAATTAAAATTAACTTTATTTCTATATCAAAACAACTGAAATATAAGGATGTCAGTCTAATTTATTCTGGTAATTTAAATAAAACTTTATTTCTATATAAAAAGAACTGAAATACAAAAATGTCAGTTTAATTTATTCTAGTAATTTAAATAAATTTATTTCTATATAAAACAACTGAAATATAAGGATGTCAGTTTAATTTACCTAGTAATTTAAATAAAAACATATTTCTATATAAGAACAACTGAAATATAGGGATGTCAGTTAAATTTATCCTACTAATTTAAATAAAACTTTATTTCTATATATAACAACTGAAATATAAGGATGTTAGTTTTATTTATTCTGGTAATTTAAATAAAACTTTATTTCTATATAAAAACAACTGAAATATAAGTATGTCAGTTTAATTTATTCTAGTAATTTAAATCAAAACTTATTTCTATATGAAAACAACTGAAATATAAGGATGTCAGTATAATTTTTCCCAGTAATTTAAATAAAAATTTATTTCTATATAGAAACAACTGAAATATAAGGATGTCAGTATAATTTATTGTAGTAATTTAAATAAAGCTTTATTTCTATATAAAAACAACTGTAACATAAGTATGTCACATGGATTCCTTCCACTAATTTAAATAAAAACTTATTTCCGTATAAAAGCAACTGAAATACGCGGATGTCACTTTAATTTATCAAGTAACTCAAATAAAACCTATTTCTATTGAAAAACAACAGAAATATTAGGATGTCACTTAAATTGATTTTAGCAATTTAAATGGAAACATATTTCTATATAAAAACAACCGAAATATAAGAATGTCACCCTTATTAATTCAAGCAATTGAAATCAAACGTCTTTCTATATAAAAACGACTGCAATATAAGGATGTAACCATTATTCACTCAAGGAATTAAAATTAAAATGTATTTCTCTATAAAAACAACAGAAAAAGAAGATGTCACTTTACTTCATTAAAGTAATTTAAATAAAAACTGATTTCTATATAAAAACAACTGAAATATACTAATGCCAATTGATTATTCTCGAGTAATTTTAATAATTCCATATTTCTATATAAAGACAACTGAAATATAAGGATGCCAATTGAATTCATTCAAGTAATTTATATAAAAACTTGTTTATATAAAAACAACAACAATGTAAAGAGGTCACTTTAATTTTCTCAAGTAATTAAAAAAAAACGTATTACTATAAAAATTTAAATATAAGGATTCCTTTTAATTCATTTAGGAAATTAAAATAAAAACTTATTTCTCTATAAAAAAAATGAAATATACATCCGTCACGTTAATACCTTCAAGTAATTTAAGTGAAAACTTATTTCTATATAAAGCAACTGAAATATAAGGATGTAACGTTAATACCTTCAAGTAATTTAAATGAAAACTTATTTCTATATAAAACAACTGAAATATAAGGATCTAACGTTAATACCTTCAAGTAAATAAAATAAAAACTTATTTATATATAAGACAACTGAGATATAAAAGTGTCAGTTTAATTTATTCAAATAATTTAAATTAAAAGCTATTTCTATATTAAAACAACTTAAGTTTAAGAATATCACTTTAATTTATTCAAGTAATTTAAATAAATACTTATTTCTATATAAAAAAAACTGAAATATGAAGATGTCACTTTAATTCATTCAAGTAATTTAAATGAAAACTTATTTCTATATAAAACAACGGAAATATAATGGTTTTACTTTAATTCATTCAAGTTATCTAAATAAAAACTTACTTCTATATAAAACCAACTGAAATACAAGAATGTCACTTTAATTCATTCAAGTTATTTAAATAAAAACTTATTTCTATATAAAACCAACTAAAATAAAAGAATGTCACTTTAATCATTAATATTTTTTAAATGAAAACTTATTTCTATATAAAAACAACTGAAATATCAGGATATCACTTTAATTTGTTCAAGTAATTTAAATAAAAACTTTTTCTATATGAAACAACTGAAATATAAAGATGTCACTTTTATTTATTCAAGTAATTTAAATAAAAACTTATTTCTATATAAAAAAACTTAAATATAAGGATGTCACGTAAATACATTCAAGTAATTTAAATGAAAACTTATTTCTATATAAAAAAAACTGAAATATAAGGATGTCAGGTTAATACCTTCATATATTTTAATATTAACTTATTTCTATATAAAACAACTGAAATATAAACATGTCACGTTAATACCTTCAATTAATTTAAATGAAAACTTTTTTCTGTATAAAAACAACTGAAATATAAGGATGTCAGTTTTATTTATTCTACTAATTTTAATAAAACTTTATTTCTATATAAAAACAACTGTAACATAAGTATGTCACATGAATTCCTTCAACTAATTTAAATATTAACTTATTTCTATATAAAAGCAACTGAAATATTCGGATGTCAGTTTAATTTATGCTAATGATTCAAATAAAACTTTATTTCGATATAAAAACAACTGAAATAAAAGGATACAGTTAAATTTATTCTAGTAATTTTAATAAAACTGTGTTTCTATATAAAACAATTGAAATATAAGGATGTCAGTTTAATTTATTCGAGAAATTAAAATAATACTTTATTTCTATATAAAAACAACTGAAATATAATGGTGTCAGGTTTATTTATCCTAGTAATTTAAATAAAACTTTATTTCTATATAAAACAACTTAAATATGAGGATGTCAGTTTAATTTATTCTGGTAATTTAAATAAAACTTTATATCTATATAAAAGTAACTAAAATATAAGGATGTCAGTTTAATTGATTCTTGTAATTTAAGTAAAACATTATTTCTATACAAAAACAACTGAAATATAATGGTGTCAGTTTAAAGTATTCTAGTAAGTTAAATATAACTTAATTTCAATATAAAACAACTGAAATATAAGGATGTAAGTCTAATTTATTCAAGTAATTTAAATAAAACTTTATGTCTATATAAAAAGAACTGAAATATAAGGATATCAGTTTAATTTGATTCTAGTAATTTAAATAAAATTTTATTTCTATATAAAAACAACTGACATATAAATTTGCCACTTAAATTTATTCAAGTAATTTAAATAAAATCTTATTACTATATGAAACAACTTAAATATAAGTATGTGACTTTAATATATTCAAGTAATTTAAATAAAAACTTATTTCTATATAAAAACAACTGAAATATCAGGATGTCAGGTTAATACCTTCAAGTAATTTAAATAAAGACTTATTTCTATATAAAACAACTGAAATATAATGGTGTCAGGTTTATTTATCCTAGTAATTTAAATAAAACTTTATTTCTATATAAAACAACTTAAATATGAGGATGTCAGTTTAATTTATTCTGGTAATTTAAATAAAACTTTATATCTATATAAAAGTAACTAAAATATAAGGATGTCAGTTTAATTGATTCTTGTAATTTAAGTAAAACATTATTTCTATACAAAAACAACTGAAATATAATGGTGTCAGTTTAAAGTATTCTAGTAAGTTAAATATAACTTAATTTCAATATAAAACAACTGAAATATAAGGATGTAAGTCTAATTTATTCAAGTAATTTAAATAAAACTTTATGTCTATATAAAAAGAACTGAAATATAAGGATATCAGTTTAATTTGATTCTAGTAATTTAAATAAAATTTTATTTCTATATAAAAACAACTGACATATAAATTTGCCACTTAAATTTATTCAAGTAATTTAAATAAAATCTTATTACTATATGAAACAACTTAAATATAAGTATGTGACTTTAATATATTCAAGTAATTTAAATAAAAACTTATTTCTATATAAAAACAACTGAAATATCAGGATGTCAGGTTAATACCTTCAAGTAATTTAAATAAAGACTTATTTCTATATAAAACAACTGAAATATAAGGATTATCACTTTAATTTATTCAAGTAAGTTAAATAAACACTAATTTCTATATAAAAACAATTGAAATATTAGGATGTCAGGTTAATACCTTCACGTAATTTAAATAAAAACTTATTTCTATATAAAAACAACTGAAATATAAGGATGTCACGTTAATACATCAAGTAATTGTTATGGTGACTTACCCATGTATAACATGGACTCTTCTTTGCTCAATAAATACCAACGGAAATTAATTCTTGCCGATATGAATCGAGAGTTGAAGAGTACGTTTAGATATTACTTTGGTGACTTTCTTTTTCTCATTAGTGTGCGACAATTTTCTCGTTACTTTGTTTTATTTGTTAAAATTGTTACGACGGACTGTTTTTATTAACGTTGAAGTTTTTTGAAGTTTTTACCCCCACGTTTTTTTCTTTTTTTCTACTTTTCTTCTCCTTTGTTAAGTTATTAGTGCATTATGGCTACGTCTAGCCAATCCACTAATGAAACGACTGAAGTTGGGGGGATCAAACCACCAAAGATAATTATTAATGTCAAGGACCTTTTAGAGAAAGCCAAAGATTATGCGCACTTGATAACCGAAAACGGTCTATTAATTGACATTCCAAAACTGGAAGAGATAAAAAAAGAAGTATGGTTATGTTCGTCGTGGATAAAAAAAATCAAAAAAACTATTCGAACGTCGGCTGATTTGATTTGCAAATTGTTGGCTACAGTCGGATTTAAACCTCAACGAATTATTAGATGTCGCGGTTATAATACGTGGTACACATTATTTCCCGACAAAGAAACGTGCCTGAAACTGTCCTCATGAAATTTGGCGAAATCACCAGTGTTAACTTCGACGAATACCCGGGAACTTGGAACTTTGAGATCCTGCTGGATAAGAAAGCTTTCAATACGATGCTTTATTATATTCAAATTGGGGAAGACAATTTACATGTAATAGTGGCCGAGAGGAAGACGGTTTGTTGGACCTCTGAACAGGTGGGGCATCTGACATATGACTGCCCACAGAGAAAGTCAGTATCCACAAATTCCAAACCAACGTTATCTAAGACAAGAGTCGGCCAGCACTTGGGGGTACATCTGACCCAAAAAGTAGCGTCACCCCCAAAGTCATCTCCAAAGTCACCTGCTCATGTCCCACTTTCGGAGGAGGAGTATCCAGTGTTGCCCGAGACGGAGGGGGTGAATGGTTTTTAGTACCTGGAAAAAACACCTGGCCGGGAAACTTTAGAAAAGATAAGAGAGGAAGAAATGCTCTCAAAGGATCCCGGCAAAGAAAGCTACATCGCCGCTAAATCACTAAAAACAAAGTTAGACAAAGAAGTGGAGAAGGAAAAAGCAAAAATGGACCCCCCCGAAAGTCCGAGCCCACAGTCCCCCACTAGTTCAGCCACTCAAAAAATTAATCCCCAGACTATCCCTACCCCCCCCCGCAAAAGACCTCACACTGTGCATAAAAACCTACCCCCAAACCGATGCCTCCTCAATCACAAGCACTATTAAGGATAGGGAGTACAAATTAATCCCTTTGTCTCCAACCAAAAAGATGATGTCCCCAAGACCTTCCCCCTTTGTCTCCCTTCAGCATACCCCTAAAAGTACTCCTCCTACTTCCCCTAGAAAACAGCCTCCTCCCATTCCACCACAACAGGAAATCAATTCACCCTCACCCTCCCCAATGGAAGACATGCCTCCTCCACCAACCCCTGCAACCCAGAAGAGACAAAGAAGCCCCTCACTTGAAAGGGCAAGAAAAAAACGGCATTTCCGCCTGGCAAGGATTTGTGTGTGGGGACTGAAGGCCTGGTAAATGCCGCAAGAGGCATTACACACGCTAATGTTAAAAAGTTGCTTGACTTTAGAGAAGTGGGGTGTAAATCTGTAGAGGATCCTCTCAACTTTCCCAATGCAAAACATGTATTGACAGTAATAAGAAGGAAATCTGAGGCCAAGGGACTTTGGCAAATGCTGGGGGAGGCAAATAATGTGTTTAAATTAAATAAGCCTATGGCAATTTAAAAAAATGAGGAACTTGATTGTATGAGCAAAGATTGTGTTGGGAGGGCCCCCGTTTGGTTACACCCATCCCTTTACCGAATAGCAAAGCTAACATATCCCTTGGATGTTGGCGGTATCTCATACACCGGAGAGATTACAGAACAGATGGCCATGCATTCTTTTGGGGGAGCCGTCGGCATCCTGACCTCGTCAATGTTCGTTTCTGGAACCCAACCCTAAGATATTCTCAATGGCTCTCCTTCTAGCAAGTGTGAATGTCCGGGGGCTGAGTGCCCACTTACGTAAATTTCGTATTGCACTGGATCTTCAGCAGCTTGGAGTGAATGTATGTTGCATTCAGGAAACCCACTTGGTTTCAGGCGATCATTTGGGTGCGTTGGCTAATCGTTTTCACGTCTATTCAGCGTACTTTAATTCTCGCTCAAGAGGTGTATCCTGGCTGGTAAGTAAATCATTAGATGCGTCGTGTGACCCTTGCTTCATGGATTCGGAAGGAAGGATATTTGTTTTGGATGTTACCATAAAGGATAAGGCATTTCGGCTCATCGGGGTTCATGCGCCAAATCGCTCCAATGAGCGTGCTCCCTTTTTTCGGCGGATTGATCAATTCATGAATACATCTCGGACGGTTATTTTAGCAGGGGACTTGAACGCGGTCTTGGACCCTGATTTAGATCGTAAAACGGATAAAGGATCTAACGATGATAGGGATGCTAGAGTATTTCGCGAATTCCTCGATAGGCTCGATCTTATCGATAAATTCCGGAATGAGAAGCCCCTTGATAGAGTATGGACTTGGACAGCTAGGCGCGGCTCCGGTTCGGGACAGCTCTCGAGTTATCTCGACATGTTCTTAATTAGGAGAGTCGACGTAGAATTATTACAATATCCAAGTTTTCATAATATAGTTTACTCGGATCACAGACTCGTTCGGGTTCGAGTAAACTTAGATAGACCTAAGCCTAAATTAGCGGGTTACTGGAAGCTCAACACTTTGTTATTCGAGGTGAAGGGCTTCCAGGAACAATTAGAACTAACCCTACAGCGGGAATTGACGGGAGCTATCATTGGGAATAGGAGGTGGAATAGTCTTAAGGATTTAATAAGGTCATTTGCTGCCGATTTTAGCAGACGACTCAATCTAACAATTAGGGCAGTTAAAGTGACACTAGAATCTAGATTAGATCGGGAGGTGGAGGTGGGTGATAGCGTTAAAGTTACTATAATTAAGGCAAAGCTGGCGTCCTTGACTACTCAAGAACACCAAGCAGGGCTAGGTTAAAAAGATTGCCCATGGAAACATCAAATATGGCCGCTCAACTGCGTGCGGAAGAACGTAGACAAGCTACCGATCGACATATCGCCCGTGTCTCATTGCCGGATGGGCGTCTCGTGACCACAAACGAAGGTATTCTGGAGCCGTTTCCTTCTCATTTCCAGGATCTTTTTACTCGGGAACCCGGTTTGTCTTAAGCACAATTCGACCCCTATTTAGCCGACTTTTCTCGTCTCGAGGCGACCGAAGCAGCTAGGTGCGAAGGTTGCATAACAGAGGATGAAGTTCGGAAAGCCTTAAAGCGGGTTTGCCTTAAAAATTCCCCGGGATCGATGGTTTGCTCTACGAGGTGTATTTGAGGTTGTCGCCCTTTTTTGTTCCTTTACTGACTGCTTTATTTAACTCATGGTTTAGGAATGGGTCTATCCCCAAGCACTTGACCATGGGTATTGTGAAGTTGTTACGTAAAAGCAAAACTGGTGGGGATGGGTTAGATAATTTTCGGCCCTTAACGATGCTAAATGCAGAGTTAAAGATTTTGGCTAATCGACTGCAGCTTGTCTTGGCTCGTCTTATAAGCCTGGAACAGACTTGTGCTGTAAAGGGCAGGACGATTCAAGATAATTTGCACTTGATACGTTTGATCTTAGATAAAGTCGACACTGAAGCCGCGCTGATCAATTTAGATCAGTCCAAAGCATTCGATAGGGTTGACCATCGTTACGTGGAGGCTGTTTTGTCTGCGGCCGGTTTTGGCCAGCAATTTCGCTCCTGGATTCGCCTCTTGTATGCGAACCCCGTGGTACTGGTAGAGGTGAATGGTATGAGGTCTAGGCCCTTCAGTTTATCCAGATCTCTTCGTCAGGGATGTCAACTATCACCGATGCTCTATGTGCTTGTGTTGGAGACCTTCTTTCACAGGCTAAGGGTAACTCCGGCCCTTAATGGGATTACTTTGCCTGGTGGTTGTACCAGATTGACGTACTCTGCCTTTGCCGACGATTTGAATGTGCTTGTAACGAGCAGTGCCGAGATAAGCGTCGTCGACAGAGAAATCAGACTGTATGAAACGATAACAGGGGCCAAAATTAACTGCTACAAGTCTATTGGCTTGCGCATGGACAGACGGACTTTGCAAACTACTCGGCGTCTGGTTCGGTCCTGATGTTCAGCTGGAGAAAAATTGATCGGAAGTATTGAAAGCGATTCGGGACGCAGCTGGTCTGTGGACCCGTAGAAATCTTTCATTAAAGGAGAGAGCGGAGGTGTGCGCTTCTCACATTTATCCGATCATCCTTTATCGTCTTTCAGTGCTCCCACTCCCGTCGGATACGCTGCTGGAAATGCAGCGGGCTCTTTTCAAGTTCTTATGGCTTGGTAAGGCCCCTATGGTTCGTCGCCAGAGTTATTATCTCCATCCGTCTGAAGGCGGTCTAGGTATGCCATGTATAGAAATCTGTCAGCACACATTGATACTATTCTACCTAGATCGAATGAGGTCACTAACTGACGGAAGCGGTGTTTTCTGGATGGAAGACACCAAGAAAGCATTCCCTGCTTTTAAAAGTGTACAACTGGACGAGGGGGGTACACAGGTTGCCCCGAGGTGAGTGTTCATTTTTTCGCGAATGTAGACACGCTTTGAAGTTTTTCTCAAGCGTGACAGAAAGCCTCTCTGACACCCTGCTGATGTCCCGAAAGGCAATATATCGGGTCATGGTGAGGGGAACCTTTCAAGATGTTAGAATTGAGGGGCTTGGTTTGTCGGGGGGACGTATCTTCTTTTAACCTGGAACCTATCAATGTATGTAGCAACTCGGCTCCGACAAATGACAGGATAAAACGATTTTGATTTTTAAGTTTACTAGCAGTCATGAGAGATACGATATGGAAGACTCGAATGCAGACAGTCTACGGAGCTGAGACCTACGCTCCTCTCGACCTTATTGCAATTTTCAAATATTACCTGAAAGCTCGCATTAGGGCCGAGAGAGTGAGACTCTCTTCGGCAGATTTTGATGAAAGGTGGGTGTGTGGTGCACGACTGTGTAGAGTGACTGGTGCTGGAATAGAGTGGTATTTGGACGTACCTTAGGTAGAGGATTTTGGGTTGCAAAACCGAACATTGACTTTTTAAGTTAAGACTAGGACAGTTTTTTTTAGTTATTATGAGTTTAATAACTTAGCTAGCGTGTGAATGATTTCATTATGGCCCTTTTTTCTTTTTTTTTAGCCCGTCCCCACTTAGGTGACAGAGCACTAGATTTGTCAGGATGCAGGTCACCCTTCGGAATTTTCGAAGGAGGTGTTGTTAATAAAGCGTTGGGCCCTGCATCAAACCTTTTTTCGAGTTTTTAGTTTCGACTGGCAAATCTGCGCATCTGCCACAGTTTAGTAACGGGGGGTCTTTTACTAACTTTTCTTTTCCATTGTATATATTCTCATTTTTTGTACATAGTGTTGCATATTTATAAATATAGGGTTTAAGTAGGTTATTCATGAAATGATCTCTTTTGGTGATTAAAGATGGATGTACAGTATAAATGTGGTATTTTGGTGAATGATGGTCCTGCATGGAACTAGCTAGGTTAAAAAGTTAGAATCGGACCGATCGCTTTTCCCTTCCCCTTTCTTTGGCCTTTTGTATGATTTTTTTAATTGTGCAAATAAATATTTAGTACATTTAGGCACTAGCACTGCCAACACTGACTTGTGCATACTTTCTCTGTTCAATACAGTTCAGTATTATCATCTCTAAACCTGTTGTTCTTTTATTTCATTGTTGGTACCCCTAAACGGGTCCACAACAACTGGCGACGAGTGATTCGTAAAGGACTTCGTTGGAACATCCGTGGACCTTGCAACCTGTGAATGATAAACCAGTGTCTACAACACGGTCAACCTTCGAAACAAAATTCTACCCGTTTGGAAAAAAACCCGTGTGCTTTACAATTTTCGGGAAGATATTGGAAATATCGAATACATTCAAATTTGGGACGAGTCTGCCTTACAAGAAATAACCAGTTTAAACAATTACTGGACGGAAAAAATAAGACAGATTTTACTATTTGTGTACTTCGTATTTCAATACGGGATTTTAGCTCGTGCAACAAATGAAATTGGAATATCATGTGCTTATAAAACTGAAAGGTTTGAGAAAAAGAAACTCCATACTACAAACACCTTTTTTCGTGTCTGATATAGTCAAACGTATTTTGCGAACAGACTTGTCACTGTAAAATCGTATAGTCGAAAAAAAAATCTGACAAGTAAAACCAAGTTACTTTCTTGAATAACTAGTCAATTTTTATATAGCGGTAAAAGCCATTACTTGCTATTTTGCATTTTCAGTTTACACTGAAAGGCAAACGGACTTATTGAGAAAAAAAGAGTTCCAGATGTGAACAAAAATACAAATAATTTATTGTATTAATTACCCAATAAGCCGGATTAATAAAATCGTTTTTTTTCTCAAAGAACTTTGAAAAAAAAAGATTAGCAAGTGCCGGTCGAATTCGAGACGCGAATGACGCAGTGATGAGAAGAGGTTAAGTTTGTTATTAAACAGTAAGCATTTGAAAAGAAAAAATAGTGAAGGACTACTTGTGACTTTAATTCTTTTTCAAGAAGTATTTTATTTTATTTTAGAAGTAGTGAATGACTATTTGACGTTGTTGTTAGTTCTTTTCAAGAAAGTATTTCTTTAATCATGGAAGATTTCTCGAAACAGATATTGGAGATGATTAAATTTCAATCAGAACAACAGAAGGCAAACGATGAAAAACATCTTGCTCTACAGAAGGAATTTCAGTCTCAACAGAAGGAATTGCAGTCGCAGCAAATGAGTTTGTTGAAATATTTTGAGGAAAAGAATTTAGCACAAAAGCGAGAAGATAGAAACTCTTTAGACGAACAATTGATTGGGATAAGAAATTTACAATTAGAGCAACAGACTCAATCAGAAAAGTTGAACAGCTGACACAAGCAATGATAAATACGACGAATGACGACAGCGACGCCTTCAACCAAAATGCAATATGATTAGCTATAGAAACCTTCAACTATGTGCCTGAAGAGGACCTAAACTTCGAATCATGGTACCGTCGATATCAGGATTTTTTCGACATTGACTGTAGCACATGGTCGGAAAAGAAAAAGGTTCGTTTAGTTCTTCGTAGACTAGGTACGGAAGAGCATACAACATTTGTCGATTATATTCTGCCGAAGAAAACGGGCGAACTATCTTTCAATGAAACCATTAAAATGTTAATGGAACTATAATGCCCCAAAACAAGTTTATTTCACAAAAGGTTGAAATGCATGAACCTAACGCGAAAAGAAAGCCAGGATTACCCAACGTTTGCTTCAATCGTCAATAAACATTGTGACGAATTTAAGTTATCATCCTTGACAGCGGACAATTTCAAAGTATTAATATTTCTTCAAGGGCTCGTCCCGCAAAACGATGCAGAGTTAAGAAGACGTGCAATAAACAAACTAGAAACCGAGCCAAATTTAACATTGCAACAACTGGCCGAAAGCTGTCAACGACATATTTCCGAGAAAAAGGAAGCTAAAGAAATAGAGGAAGCAGCAATTTCTAATAGTAAAAATGTTCGTTGTTTTTCAAAAAAATCATACTCTTCTAAACGATAACATTGTGACAAATGCCATAAAATGGGACACAAAGCCTCACATTGCAGAAGTAACACTAGAAAAAAAGTTACATAAAAACAACTAGAATTGATGGTGGCAACCTAAACATACGAAAGTATGTTACGGTAAAAATGAACAATCAAGATGTTAAACTACAGCTTGATTCAGGGTCTGACCTATCAATTATTAATATTAATACCTGGTAAAAGATCGGCAGACCGACTATGCAACGCACAGATAAAGTGGCTCGATCAGTAACTGGAGAAAGAATAAACTTTGAAGGGGAAGTCATTTCAAAAGTGACACTAAAAAATAAGACATTAAAATTACGCATGTTCGTAATGAAAAATACAGGAAACTTGTTCGGTATGGATTGGATTCAGCAATTCCAACTCTGGGATTCGCCGATAAGCGCATATTGTCAACGAATAGAGAACCTTTCTGCTTAAGCAGAAAAATTGAAGAAGGATTTGAAAGAGTCATTCCCCAAGGTGTTTTCTAATGAATTAGGACGCTGTACTAAAATGAAGGCGAGTTTTGAACTAATTAAAAATAAGAATCTCGTTTTTAAGAGAAAACGAAGTGTACCATTTGCCTCACTTGGAAAAATTAATGCAGAAATAGACCGGTTGGTGGAGAAAGGTATTTTAACACCAGTTGACTACTCGAAAAGGGCGGCCCCAACCGTCTACGTGAAGAAAAATCTAGTGAGATCAGAGTGTGCCGATTTCTCAACCGGTTTGAACGATGCGCTGAAAGATCATCACTATCCAGAAGAGGTTTTCACAAAATTAAACGGTGGAAAACTGTTCCCAAAAATTGACTTGAGTGAAGCCTATCTGCAAATACATGTAGAGGGGGATAGCTCTAAGCTTCTCTGTATTTCGACACACAGGGGACTACTAAAGTTCAATCGTCTCCCTTTTGGAATTAAAGTGGCCCCGTCGATTTTTCAGCAGGTAATCGACACGATGTTGAGCGGGCTCGATTTTTCGATCGGCTATCTTGACGATATCTTAATGAAAAGTACGAACGTCGGGAAGCACCGTGAGCACGTAAACAAAGTATTCGAAAGGATAAGCGATTTTGGTTTTACACTCAAGGAGTCAAAGTGTGAATTCTTTCTAGAAGAGATCAAATACTTGGGACATGTCATTGATAAGAATAGAAGACGTCCCGACCCAGAAAGATCTATAGCCATCAAGAATATGCCCGAACCGAATAACGTTACCCAACTACAAAGCTTCCTGGGTCTCGCAAACTATTACTAAAAATTCATTCCCAGTATGCACAAATGGCGAGCCCCCTTAAATGAGTTACTTAAGAAAGATAGTAAATGGGAATGGTCCGCCGACTGTCAATCTGCATTCGACAACCTAAAAACGAAGTTAACTTCAGAATTATTTCTTACTCATTTTAATCCAGAGCTAAAAACTATTGTTGCAAGTGACGCCAGCTTCTACGGCATTGGGGCGTGGATTTTGCATAAAATACCGGATGGCTCGATGAAACCCATTGCGTACGCTTCAAGAACTTTACTTTCTGCAGAGAAAAATTACTCGCAGATTGAAAAAGAAGCGTTGGGTATTGTGTTCGCAATGACCGAATTTTACAGGTATCTACACGGCCGTCATTTTATCCTACAAACAGACCATAAGCCACTTATCACCATCTTTAGATAAAAAAAAGACTTGCCAACTTACACAGCAAACCGCCTACAGAGATGGGGTATAATTCTGTTAAATTATGACTTTGAGATGGAATTTTTACCGTCAAAAAGACTAGGACACGCAGATGGTTTATCGTGGCTAATCCCAAAGTACACGGAACCGCTCGAGGATACAGTTATAGCATCCCTTCGGTCTGAATATGCCTATAGTAAAGTACTGTGTAACACAATAAAAGAGCTGCCAGTCACACTTGGCGATATACAAAAAGAGGCAAGAGAAGATAATTTTATCATCGAAATTAAAAATAAATTACAAACAGACGATGAGCAAACGGCAGAAGCTTTTTCAGTCTGTTGCGACACATTATTATACCGGGAGCGAGTAGTAATCCCAGCTACGCTACAAAAAAAATCCTGAAGGATTTCTATAAGGGGCATCCCGGAGCGACACGCATGAAGAGCCTAATGAGATCT
This sequence comes from Sepiola atlantica, assembly GCA_963556195.1. Lineage (NCBI taxonomy): Eukaryota > Metazoa > Mollusca > Cephalopoda > Sepiida > Sepiolidae > Sepiola > Sepiola atlantica. The sequence goes on along the minus strand of OY744525.1, from coordinate 2,090,106 downwards.
TATGTGTATTGGAAAAACATGGACAGGGACATAGAGACGAAGGTGAAGGCCTGTGTCGGCTGCGCGTCTGCAGCGAAAGCACCACCTATTCAGTACTGTCCATGGCCAAAGGCAGAGCAACCATGGTCCCGGATTCACATAGATTTCGCGGGGCCATTGGAAGGCTTCTACTATTTAAGTATAGTCGACAGCTACTCAAAATGGCCAGAAGTTGTTAGATGTAAAAACTCAACAACGGATGTCACGATATGCGTGTTGCATGAACTGTTTGCCCGATTCGGAGTGGTGGACATTGTTGTATAGGACAACGGTACACAATTTACTTCACGAGAGTTCAAAGAATTTTGTGAAGACTTTCAAATTAAACATATCACCACTCCGACTTACCATCCGAGGTCAAACGGACAAGCAGAAAAATTCGTTGATACCTTGAAGAGAGCGCTGAAAAAATCGACGGGCACTCCGAGAGAAAAGGCACTCCAGCAGTTCATTCTAGTGTATAGAATTACACCCAACAAGAACACAGCAGCCCAGGTACCTCCGGCGGAAGTAATTTTTGGAAGAAAAATAAAGTCGGTATTCGACAAACTTTTACCAAAACAGGTGAAACCGACCAACATTACGGCACCAAAGAAGAGGTACGAGGATGGAGAGAAGGTGTTCTTCCAGGAACACCATGGAAACAAAACCGTGTGGGAAGCGGGAAAGGTACAAAGAAGATTGGGGCGGATGGTATACATTGTAGAGGGTCCTAGAGGCGCCTGTAAAAACACAGTAACCAAATGCGTCGTCGCATTTCGGACGACCCAGGGGAAGGCCCATCGGATCAGAGTGAGACCATCATGGAAGATCTATACGACGCATTTGAGCTGCCAACACCAAAAACGCCTCCGGAACAAAGACGTTCATCAAGAAAACGTAAATTAACCGGGAGTTTCGAGGTAATTCCTAGGAAAAAGATATACCTTGAGATTCCGGGGTAATGAGTTTCGAAACGGGGGTGTTGTGGGTGAACCTACCTACCCTTTAGTAATAACTAAATGGTAGCAACCTGCTACCATAAATACCGGCTTTTGCCGGGAGAATATTATTAGTCCATTTAGGAACAAGCACTGCCAACACTGAATTGTGTATAATTTCTCTGTTCAATACAATTCATTATTATTATCTCTAAACCTGTTGTTTTTTATTTCATTGTTGGTACCCCTAAACGGGTCCGCAACAATAATAATGGTCAAAGTATCGACCCCTGGAACACTGGAGAATAGGATTGTCTAAATCCATACTGTTGGTAAGAAAGAAGATTAGAATTTACGAGGTGATAAACTATTGTTAGATTTATTAATGATTCAAAGATTTTAGTGAAGATCAGGACATTTTCCAGGTTGAAGAGGGCAAGAGCCAGTTCAGCATAATATTTTTTTACTATAACAGGAATTCGATTTGGTCCACATGCTGTATCACAGTTCTTCAGTGTGGCTAGTTTACTTTTTCAGAGAAGGTGCGATATGTGTATACCTACAATGCACACATACATATACACATGATATACACATACATACACACATAGATATACCTATATAGATACATATATATATACATATAATACATATAAACCCTCAATTTAGATTATATAGAAAAACTTCAATGATGTAACTATAAAGACCAGTCAACAACTGGCGAAATATTTAATAGAATAAAGCTCAATATGTATACTATTATAATTATTATTTATAACATATTCCCGATTTAATCAAAAACACTTTATTATCATACAATTGTTTCTGCCTATTCCAAAAATATTTAGTTTCATGATACACAAAATATCATAAACACTTACGAAACGGCTTCATTACTGTACATTCGCCACACTCAGACCGAAGAAAAATTAAAAAGCAACCGTATTTATTTCATTAATGTATACTTAATTCTGTTCTTTTTTCACTCGAGCCAAAAGGGATATACGAGATTAATGGACCACGATATGGCTAGGTGTAGCCGACAAGAAAAATGGAGAGATAATGAAGAAAAAGAAAAAAAGGGTGAGTAAATAGATAAATATCCACCGTTGTGGTGGCTGTTAATTTCTTATCTATTTATATGTGCATTTTAAAGTGTTGTTTTTATTGATCGAGTGTGAATGTTTTGAAAGGAAAAAGTGAAAAAGATTAGATTGTCATGGTATATTTTGAACATTTTACTACGAATAAATAGGATTAAAGTAAGAATTTTCTCAGTGTAAAAAGGGGTATAGAAATTAAATGAATACAGTCGCAATTTGATCTTTCGTCGGCGAATATACATTGATGGAGTCTTTTCGTAACTGTTTATGACATTTTGCATATCATGAAAAAATATTTTTTCGGAATGGGTAGAAACAATTGTTTGATGATAAAGTGTTTTGGGATGAAATCTTGAATATTTTTTGAAGAATTATTATTATATTATGAGCTCTAGTCGCATTGTACACTATTTATCTACTATATAAACTTTTGTATGAACTTAAAGAAATATATATATATATATATATATATATATATATATATATATAGAGAGAGAGAGAGAGAGAGAGTGAGAGAGAGAGAAAGAGAGAGAGAGAAAGAGAGTAAGATTTCGGCGATTCAAAACATTTTCGAAAGCAAGTTCCAAATAAAAATCACTCTCCAATATATTATGCTTGTTTACAACTGTTTCAAACCAGCATTTATTTTAATTCATACAATGCATCATAAAATTATAAATGCTGATACTCCTCAGGACAAAACAATATTTTCAAATCAGAAATATCGTAAATGCAACACAAAATAAAAACATTAAATATATAAAAAGTTTAAGATTCCACCAAAAATAGAAGAAAGTCACAAAAATACTCAGTAATTCCCATTAAGTAGAAGCTCAATTCTTAATACAAAATGTAAAATAACTTCAGAACGAAGGTCAAATAGCACATATGACCGCCATATTGGATAAAAGATGGTTAAAATCAGGAGAAATAATTACAAAAAAGGAAAATTAAAATAAACGTAAAATCATCTTAAAATGCACCCGGATAAGAACAATCATGTCATTTTATTGGTACTATGCCAGAAACATGATGTTTTGCTAGAATCAGAATCATGTAATGGATTTTGATCAAAATTGAAATAAGCATTCTAGAAATAAAGTTTTGCAACATTAGATGTTGATTTTAATATTCGTAACGGATATGCAAGTGGTGAAGAGAACTTCTGTTCGGGGAATTAATTTTACCCGACTTGGGACGGGTATTCTTCTACTATATATATATATATATATATATATATATATATATATATATATATATATATATATATATATATATATATATATAGAGAGAGAGAGAGAGAGAGAGATATTTATATATATGTATATATATATATGTATATACACGGGGGTTTTCTAAAAAGTATCCGACCTTTATTTTTACCGTGCGAAATAGAGAGGATAGGGCGGCGCCACTCTAAACAGTGAAGGAAGACACTTTCATGCACATGTGTGAATTTTATCACCGCCTTCCTGCGCATTAGTCGCTGCCTGTCAGTCACTGAGTGAAGTGCTACACAACGTGTTCTACGAATTACCGATTCTCTCAAGATTACTGAACGTGTTAAGCTTATGTACTACATCAAATTTTGTCAAAAACTTGGTGATTCTCGTAAGTCTCATTAGGTGTTTGGAGAAGAATCGATGGGTGTAACACAAATTAAAGAGTGGTTAAACCGATTCAAAAACGGGCGCGCATCAACAAAGAGTGTCCAGCGTTCTGGCAGGCCCCAAACTGCTCGGAGTGCAGCTGTTGTTGAGAGGGTGCGAAATTTGGTGATGGAAGATCGTCGTTCAAATGTGCGGGAGATCGCCCAAGAGTGAGTAAAGATTCCGCACATGCAATTTTGCGTGATCATTTGAACATGCACAGAATGGCTGCAAAATTTGTGCCCAAGTTGTTGCCGCTGGAACAAAAGGGCCACCATTTTCAAGTTGCACAGGACCTTCTGCAAACCGCCAACAATGATCCTGGGTTTGTGAACATCGTGATAACTGGAGATAAGTCATGGGTGTACGGGTACGGCCCAGAAACAAAAAGACAGTTGTCGCAATGGAAGTATCCCGAGTCTCCAAGGCCAACAAAAAGGTACGAAAGAAAAATCAAAGTGATGTTGACTGTCTTCATTGATATCTGTGGAATTGTGCATCACGAATACGCACCGGAAGGATCACTAGTGATAAAGGAGTACTATCAAAATGTTCTCCGGTGTTTCCGTGACACAGTTCGGCGCAAAATACCAGATATGTGGACGGCGAAAAACTAGCAACTGAATCACGACAGAGCTCCCACACATTCATTCCAATTAGTGCAACATTTTTTGGTAAAATATATAATTCCAGTCGTTTACCAACCTCTCTACTCTCCAGGCATGGCTCTTTGCGACTTCTGGTTGTTTCTAAAATTGAAGACGCCATTGAAATGTTCCCGTTTTGAGACTAGAGAAGAGATAATGCGGGACGCGGCAGTGGAGATGAACACCATTCCAAAAGACGACTTCCAGATGTGTTTCCGCAGTGGATGGATCGGTGGGCTAAGTGTGTGCAAGAACAAAGGGCCTACTTAGAAAGGGATTAGGGTCCCAACCCCGTCACGTATTTGAAATATTTTTTCTGGTTTAAGGTCAGATACCTTTTAGACAGGCTTCGTATATATATATATATATATATATATATATATATATATATATATATATATATATTCAATCTTGGGAAAAACCGGATTCACCAGCGTATGACGACATAGAATGAATCATGTTTTTATCCATACAAAGAGAAAGCGAGAGAGGTAAAGACAGATATTCAAAACAGACCAATAGAAGGAGAAATAGAGAGAGAGGATTGGTTTTAGGAATCATGCACCTTTTCTTTCAATGAAAATAATTATTTAAAATATTTTTTCTTTTTCACCTACACAAATTTGTTTATATCTATACATTAATGATAGGACGATTTAAACATTTTTCTTGATTTCGATACAATTACCGATTCTTTTCTAAATTCCCGATTCCGATACAATTGCCGATTGCAGCTTCCAATAATGAAAGCGCCCGAAAGAACACAGCAACCGCCTAAACCTAATTATCTGCGCAACTATAGATCCAGCCTATCGAAAGACTTAATTAAATGGCATCGATTTAGGGTCGTTTATATAGAAATTCTCCGCTATTTGCGACTATTCTTATCGCTAACTTTTTCCTAAAAATAACAACGTTGATTCCTGAGATTAAAATCAAAATATAACAAAACTATGTTAAAAAAATCAACTAACAATTTGTTTACATCAGTTTTATAATAGAATATTTTATTTTTGTCCCTATTCAGAGTGCCACCTTTTGGAAAGCTGATATTAAAATTACTAACACCCTCGACTAAATCACCTCCATAAACATCGAAGGTTCGATCCTTGTCAAAGTTGGGCATGCTGATGACGGCTGTTAGCCAGAAACACGTGCCCATGTATTACTTTTATGTACGAATAAAACTAATAAATATATATATATATATATATATATATATATATATATAGACAAAACATTATTGCTCAAACAGGCTTTGTTGAACAACACGTTTGCATAACTTCTTTTTAAGGTTTTCGAGGCGTCGAACAATCTTTCGGGTTTTAGGCGCAGTCCATATTATATTTCGTCGATTGTTCGTAATTCAGCCATTTTTCTAGCGTTCTTGGAATTACGAACAATCGGCGAAATATTATATGAAACCCGGACCTTAAAAAGAAGTTATCCAAACGCAACAAATTATATGTTGTTTAACAAATCCTGTTTGAGTAAATATATATATATATTTATATATTTATGTTGGGAAATTTTCATTGTCTTTCACGTAGTCTGAAAGGAGTATACTTGTTTGTTTGTAAGTGAAAGGAACATGTAACAACTGAACTGCCAAACAATTTATATTGTTTTAAATACCTTTTATTTTTTAAATGTGACGACGATCTTTCGTCCTCTCATTTCTTTAAAAGAGTTAGTTGACTTTGAATCATTTTTTATATAAAAACTTTATGAAACCTTTATGAAACCCCTAAATATTAACTCTAGTATAACTTTCCTTTAAATTTGGATTATTGCAAATCGGTATTCGAGAGGCTGTAGGCTGGGTTGATTTGTGATATCCTTCCATTTTTAGGATAGTATAACTATATCCTTTAGTTGAGTTTTTACTATCAATTGTATTGAATTTAGCAAGCAGAGCATAGAATATTTCATTTTATCAATTTTATTTATACTTAACTTCTCATTATTATTGTTGAGTCTTTTCTTTGCTGGGGTCAATTAGGGTTAATGCCTCTACCTTAGTCTCCAATAGTTGTGCATTCATTATTAGGTATGCATTGTACAATGATAGCTTGACTTATCGATCCCTGGGGTTCACTAGTATTTATGTCATGTTGCTTGGCTGAATGGCCATCGAGGACAACTTGCATCTTTTATGTTAGGAAGTATATAATTATATTAAATATTCGTCCATATGAATGAATTTTATGAGAAGTCCTTTATTTGCAACACTTTATGACACTATGTCAAGTGCTACAGTCCTAGCTTCACCTGTGTTGTCCAGTGTATGATATATGTGTTCAGAGATGACCGTTAGAATATCCGCCGTAGATCGTTCTTGCCTAAATCAGACGGTCAGAAATAGGTTTAGCATTAACGACGTTCCGGACTATCGTTAGATCGATTAAGGTTTCAAAGATTTTAGCAAAGATCGGGAGTAGGCTGATGCGGCGATAATTCTGGGGGTCAGTTCTGTCTCCCAAATTCTTAAAGACTGGTACAACAGCGGCAAATTTCCAGCTATCAGGGAAGGAAGATTCAGCGAAGCATTTGTTGTAGAGTTTCGAGAAGATACGGGCCAGTTCAGCAGAGCATTTCGTTATTACTATTACTGGTATAAGATCACGCCCACACGCTTTGGAGGGTCAAGGTTTATAATATTTCCCTGACCTGAAATGGGGTGATGACGAGGTTTTCAAGTGTGGGTTCGGTCCACAATTGGACTTTAGAGAGGGGGTTGTTAGCTGCGTCCAAAGTGGAGTTTAAGGCGAAACACTGAGCAAGTAGTTCAGCCTTATCAGATTACGTGCAAACGTCATCATTGTGCTTTGATATCGGGGAAATTGTTGATTGTCCATTGGTCACCACATTATTGTAGACTTTCCAGAAATTGCAAGTACCTAATTTCTGTGACTGAATGCGTTTTTTGGTTATCTCTGTATACCTTCTCTTTGATTCACCTATCACTACTTTACAATTATTTCTTGACTCTATTAATTTACGTTTATTCGCAGTTGACTTATCGCGGCGTAATTGTCGTAATGCTTGCTGCCTCAGTGCAATAGCAGCTGCACATTCCGATGTGAATTATTGAGGAGAGTGGTGTTTGCTGTAGAATTTTCACACCAGGACATATGCTTCAATGCCTGCATTGACCCATTCGGTTAACTCATTTTCGCACTGATCAGCAAGGAGTGAGAAGGTTTCACTCTATGTGGTGACGCTGATGTGATCTCTGATGGAATTAAAATCAACCTGCTCGTAGTATTTCGTCGTTTTGAACAACGGCTCATCAGATTTGGGGCAGGTTTTTTTTATCAATCATTACCACAATGTGATCGGTTTTCCCGAGTGGGCTATGTTCATTCTTAACACAAGCCTCGGGCAGTGCGGTAAAGAATAGGTCGAGAAGTGAGGCTTGCTGGTCCAGACGATCAGGGAGGCGGGTTGGGCTAGTAACAGTCTATGAGAGAGAATGAGCTATGGGGAAATTATATGTAGAGTTACCAGCTGTATCAGTAAATCTAGAGAATCCCAACCAATCAAGATGGTGTGCAATAAAATTTGCAAACACATGTATTTAAGCATTCAAGTCAAGTGAGAGTGATGTATTCATGCGTTCAGAGACAGAGTTAAGCAGGGTTCAGGCGGGGTCAAAAAAGAACTGTATAATAAATATAAGTAACTAACGCTGTGTTGTAATGTCAATCTAAAGCACATGTAGGCTTTGTCATCTGATGCTAGCCTATGTCCTCTAGTAAAGCGGATTGTTTTACGAACATGAACTCCTAGCCCGTGCATATGTTCATCAAAGTCTTTTCGTTAGAATGGCAGGTAATCAGTCACGTCAAATTGGTGAGAGGAGATTGAGGATTGACGGTTTGTTTCACTTAGCGCTAGGATATCCGTTTATGTTGGTTTTAAGTCCCTGTATATTGGTGAAAGATATTTTCTGTTGGGTGCCTGTGCTTTATGCCCGACAAGGCTTTTTCAAGCCGTTCCATTACTGTCGTTAGGAAATCAAAAGTTAGATGTTTACGTTTGAATTTTATATACAATATGACTCCTCAGAATTGATAAAAACCCAATTTCCATCTATACAAATTGTAAAAGAGATCATATCTCGCGATACAGTTTGGCTGGGATCTTATTTCAGAACGCGGTCTAGGTAACAAAATCAAAGATGGCGGACTTGTAAACAGTATTTTTTGACCAACAGCACGTCTACTGTCTGATCCATTTATATCTTCGTCCAACATTGAATATCTGACAAGAAAAACTTATATATTAGATGAATCACTATAAATATGAAACAAGGAATGTATGGAAGAAGGCAGTCAGCTAGAGGAAAAAAGGGGGTAGAGACGAGAGAGGCACACATATATAAAGGCATACAAAGAGAGGGATAAGAGATGGAGAAAGAGAGAAAAAGAGACTAAGGGATATACAGCGGGAAGAGAGACGAAACTAGAGAGTGAGAGATATTCAAAGATATAAAGAGAAAAACTGGGTGTGTTTCTATGAATTAGAGTAATATGTCAGACAAATAAGTATAATAGACTGGTTGTGTGAGCTTATTGGCACCAAACAAGTACCCACCTTGGCCAACCCACTCTATAATCAAACTAAACATGTCATTACAAAGAAATAAAAGCAAACCTAAACCAGACACCCAACAAAAAACACTTTAACCTCCGCCCTTGAGGCTCGCATTCACAAATATCCGGGGACTTAGAACTAACATCAACGACGTAGAAACTTTTCTCCTGACAAACTCCCCGGATATCCTAGCTCTTAGTGAAACTAACCTTAAATCCTCAATCTCCTCACACCACTTTGACATGACAGACTACCTCCCACTCTACCGTAAAGACTCTGACAAACATATGCACGGGCTAGGAGTTTATGTTCGGAACACCCTCCCCCTGACTAGAGAACATATGCTAGAATCGGATGACCACGACTACATGTGCTTTAGATTGACTTTACATCACAGCGTCAGATACATATATTTCTTATACCGTTCCCCGTCGACCCAGGACTGTACTCTGCTAAACTCTGTCTCTGTAAACATACATAGAGCACTCTTAATTGACTCGAATGCCCAGATACATGTATTTGGGGATTTTAATGCCCACCACCGTGACTAGTTGGGATTTTCCAGCCTTACTGACGCAGCCGGCAACTCTATGTATAATTTCTCCTTAGCTCACTCCCTCTCTCAGACTGTCGATTTTCCGACCCGCATCCCCGATCGAGTGGACCAACAAGCCTCACTTCTAGACCTTTTCTTGACCTCAATGCCCAAGGGTTGTGTTACGAAAGCTCATAGCCCACTTGGGAATGCTGATCACATTGTGCTAATGGTACATATCACCCTAAAAAGTCGTCCAAAAGCTGATGAACCGTTGCTCAAAACAACGAGATACTATGAGCAGGCTGATTTTGAGTCAATCAGAGATCACATCAGCGATGCCCCATGGAGGGAAGCCTTCTCACTCCCTGCCAACCAGTGTGCGAACGAACTAACTGAATAGGTCAAAGCAGGCATCGAAGCCTATGTCCCCATGCGAAAATTCTTTAGCAAGCCTCACTCTCCTCAATGGTCCAGCTCGGAATGTGCAGCTGCCATTTCTGAGAGACAACAAGCATTCCATAAATTCGGCCGCCATAAGTCAGCTACTAATAGACATAAATTCATAGAGTCAAAAAATAATTGCAAGGTCGTGATAGGTGAAGCAAAGAGAAGGTATAATGAGTTAACAACAAAACGCATCCAGTCACAGAAACTAGGTACTCGTGATTTCTGGAAAATCTACAATAGTGGAGTGAATAATGGTCAATCAACGATTCCCCCACTATCAAACCACAATGATGTCGTTTGCACGGCCACTGATAAGGCTGAACTACTTGCCCAACGCTTCGCTTCTAACTCTACTTTGGACTCAGATAACCACCCCATCCCCAAATTCCCTTTGCTGACCGAATCCACACTTGATAATCTGGTCATCATCCCATCCCAGGTCAGAGACATCATAAAAAACCTTGACACCTCCAAAGCTTGTGGGCCTGATCTTATACCTGTAATAGTAATAAAGAAATGCTCTGCTGAACTGGCCCCTGTCCTCTCCAAACTCGTCAATAAATGCCTAGCTGAATCTTGCTTTCCCGATAGCTGGAAAATTGCCTCTGTGGTACCAGTCTACAAGAGTTCTGGGAATAGTACCGATCCTCAGAACTATCGCCCAATCAGTCTGCTGCCGATCTTTGCTAAAATCTTTGAATCCTTAATCAATCTGGCGATAGTATGGCACCTAGTTAATGCTAAACTTCTTTCTGATCGCCAGTATGGATTTAGACAAACACGATCTTCTGCAGACATCCTAACGGTCATCTCGGAACGTATGTATCATACACTTGACAAGGCAGGTGAAGCTAGGGCAGTAGCGCTTGATATATCCAAGGCCTTCGACAAGGTTTGGCATAAAGGGCTTCTCCTGAAAATACGCTCATACGGTATTACTGGGCAATTACTAAATATAATTAGATCCTTCCTAGACAAAAGAAAAATCCAAGTTGTCCTCGATGGTTGTTCATCCAAGCAACATGACATAAATGCTGGTGTACCCCAGGGATCTATCCTTGGACCGTTACTGTTCCTGATCTTCATAAACGATCTCCCTGATGACGTAGAGTCTGAGATTGGTTTATTTGCTGACGACACCACACTTTACTCTCGCCATGTTGGTAAAACAGACGCGATCATATCCAAGGTAATGGCTGAATTTTTAGAAAATGACCTCCAAGCTGTAGTGGATTGGGGTCATAAATGGTTGGTAACTTTTAATGCCGCAAAGACAAAGCTCCTTTCCTTCAATAACTACACGGAACCTATTCAACCACTGATTGTCATGGCAAATCACACCCTACCTGAGAGTTCATCATTCAAACTCCTCGGCCTAACCTTCACAGGTAACATGAATTGAAACAAATACATTGAAGACATTGCCAAGGCTGCCGCAAAGAAGGTTGGCTCCCTCTACCGTGCTAGTACACTCCTCACATCTGACATTATCCTGTATCTCTACAAAGCCACCATTCGCCCATGCATGGAGTATTGTTGTCACATCTGGGCTGGTGCATCATCTACTAGTCTCTCCCTCTTTGACAAGGTCCAAAAAAGAATCGCCAACCTAATTGGACCCTCACTGTCAACCAAGCTTCAGCCTCTGTCCCATCGCCGCAATGTAGCATCCTTGTGCTTGTTTTACAAATACTTCAATGGATTATGCTCCGATGAATTGGCTACTCTGGTGCCCCTTCGACGTAAATTCACTAGACTAACTCGACAATCAACTAAATCTGATTCATTCACTGTGGAGGTCCCCAGATGTCGGAGAGGCTTCTACTCAAATAGCTTCTTTCCTCGTACTGCTGGCCTCTGGAACTCTCTCCCTGCCCCCTGTTTCCCTGACAGAACAGACATGCAGAAATTTGAAAAACCAATGTAAACAGACATCTCGCTGCGCAGATCCCAAGTTAGGTTGACCCCCCCATACCTTCTCTCCTTTTCTTTTTCTCAGTAGCCCCTTACATCTACAGTGGCGGCTTGCCTTGTTTGGGGTAAACTATGTTAAAAAAAAGTATATGGATTAGAATTAAAAAATCATCCGAAAGAATATGACCGTGGCAGGTAAAAACGTTCAGACTAAAAGTTAAAATTTGTATATTTTAACAAATAAATTATAATTTAATTTTGGGACAAAACATAACATTTTTTTCAAATAATCGATTTCATCCAACATTTAGGCGAATACAGTCGCTTATTATTTACGGAAAAATGGGTTTGGCCAGGCTGTCACTGTTCTCAGGAATTTCTATTTAGGGAAAAACTAGTTGACCAGTGTTATCTTTCTGTGCCTGTTTCTCTTTTCCTCATATCTTTCTTACATATGTATCTTTCTTTTGTGTATGTGTGTGTGTGTGTGTTTGAACCCACCATCTAAAATAAAAATAATATAGACAAATATAGTTTGGGTGAATAGTTTCCAGTATTTATTTTAATAGTGCTCAGTACACCAAAATAAAATAATAATAATAATAATAATAATAATAATAATAATAATAATAATAATAATAATAATAATAATAATAATAATAATAATAATAATAATAATAATAAATATTTCGTTATGACATCTATGTTCATATATAATACAGTTTGATTATATTAACCTTTTACTGTAGTTTTATGTCTTATCCATTTTCGAAAATGTTTTCATATATTCCTGAATGGTGTTATAAATTTGAATAGACATTTGAATTTGTATCCACTTATAACACCGTTGAGGAAATAACACTCTATGTAAAAAGCCATTACTATGTATAAAGTGTGTTCTTTTTGGGGGGTTTACCTCGACAGAAATATTAATAGACCAAAATGATGGCAGATAGATAGATAGATAGATAGATAGATAGATAGATAGATAGATATAGACAGATCAGGATATATATATATATATATATATATATATATATATATATATATATATATATATATATATATATATATATATATATATATCCACAAACAAGATGGTCAGTTTTTCCTCGAGTGCTCTTCCGCAATGTTTGTACACCTCAATAGGGATGCAATCTCTGCCCAGTGCCCCTGACGATAGCTGTTTTTTAGCTTGAGATACTTCCTGAACAATAGGTGGAAAAGACAGTTCCGGAATTTCGGGATGCTGTTGAAGAGAGGAAATTATGTTTTCGTCAGTCACCGATGCAGAGTTAAGGACAGTTTCAAAGTGCTGCTTCCAGCGCTTAAGGATAGCAGATTTGTCAGTTAGCAGTGTTTCTCCATCCTCAGCAAAAACTGGGGCAGAAACATTCATTTGAGGACCAAACACCTTTTTCAGGCCAGAGTAAAATGACTTAGAATCCTTCCTATCGGCTGCATCCTGAAGTTCCGCAGCCTTGGATGACCACCAAGCCTCTTTCAATGCCCTAAGTGCCTTCTGAACTTGTGCTTTGTGAGCTCTATATGCCTTCTTTATCATTGTGGAATTTTTGTCCTCGACCCATGTTTTGTGGCAAACATGCATTTGGTCGATAAGCTTCTGCACTTCAGTGTTGTTTTCATCAAACCAGTCTTGATGTTTCCGCAAAGGGAAGCCCAAAACCTCAGCAGACGAGTCATGAACAGCATTGCGCAATGAATACCAAGAACTTGAAACGTCACTATTTACCTCTACAGAAGCTATAGCGGTCGTAACTTTTTCCTTCAGCTCATTTTGTGTATCTGCCTGTTTTAGAGGCAGAACATTTAGGCGTTTTGGAACAGAAGACTTTTTCACTCTCCTCTTGTCTAAATGGAAGATGGTCTTTCCGACTATAAGCGCATGATCTGATAAACAACAGCTACTATGGAAAGAGCGTGTTATCTTAAAATCTTTGAGGTCGCGCTTTCTGGTAATTATGTAGTCAATGAGATGCCAATCTTTTGATCGGGGGTGCATCCATGATGTTTTTCGACAATGCTTCTGTTGGAAGTACGTGTTTGTCACACTGAAGTTAAATTCTTTGCATAACGTCAGGAGTCGCAATCCATTTGAATTCATTTTTCCAACACCATGGTGACCCAGAACACCAGCCCATGTTTGAAAGTTGAGCCCCACTCGAGCATTGAAGTCTCCCATCAAAGCAACCTTATCCTTATGCTGAATTTTTTAGATTAAGCTACGCAAATCATTGTAAAGATCAGCTTTGCATTGATCTGAACTATTCATAGTAGGGGCATAACAGCTGATAAGTGTTGCGAATGTGTTGTTTTTTAGTGGAAGTCTTAGGGTCATAATGCGATCTGAATGACTTACTGGGAGTGTTGGAAGTGATCTAGCAATGTCCGTCTTCACTGCAAACCCTACGCAAGATTGACGTGGTTCGTTTTCTGGTTTACCAGCCCAGAAAAACGTGTATCCACCTTTTACCTCACACAGCTGTGAGTGACCAGGCAGACGCGTCTCACTAAGGGCAGCAATATCTACATCATGTTTCCTTAATTCCATTGATACGAGGGCCGTTTTCCTTTCTAGTGACGCATCACTATCCTGCAATGTGCGCACATTCCAAGATCCAATGTTTAGCTTCATAAATTTCTTTGTTTTCTGACTGCTGTATTGGATAACTAGACAGCTGCAGTAGGCTGACAAGTCAAAGAAGGGCATGCAATGTTTAGGGCTCCTTTTATCGCCCCCTCCCTGAAATAGGGAAAGCAGTGCTGATCCTAGATAGGCCTGCTTTGTCACTGGTGGAGGACACGAACAGCACAATTGCCGAAAGGTTTGTGCCAAACGGCCATCACCCACCAGCCGCCACTGTGTAGAGCGCCAGCTAGAGACTTCCAGCAATATCCTTTGCCTGTCCCCGTCGCCTTTACTCTCTCGCCAGTGGACCCAGAAATACTCATGTCGATTTTAGAAAAGTTGCTAGAAAACCCACACGAATGATTTGATTTGAGTGGTGAAGGCTTGTGTAGGACCATCCACACTTTTTGGAATTGTTGATTACACAAGATCGGTGCAAATGAGTGCCACAGAAAAAGTCAGCAACAACCCTCAGGTTATACATCAGAGTTTTCCATCTCCGAGACACCTGCCTTAACAAAGGCTTAGGGGGCATCTCTCCTAGTGGGTTAAACGCGCCCCCAGATACCAAACTGGAAATTTCCCTGATCCGGCGCCATATACATATACATATACATATATACACACATATATATATACAAAGAGAGAGAGAGAGAGAGAGAGAGGTTGAGACAGACCACTACCCAGTGGCAGGGGGTTAGATTGGTGAGTGCCGGGACGTATCTGCATGCCAGCAGGCCCTGCACACTGCACCTCTGGGGTTCTAACCTACTCCGAAATCTCTAGTCTATTAGCCTGGGGCCGCAAAGCACCCAGTTACCATAGTGTACCACGAGGAGGTCAGACTAGAGTCTTGTCTGGGGATAGGCTATATACCAGCAGGGGAGACTTACTCACTCGGCTCCCTTTTCGCACAACTAGTGGGCTATCTAGCGGCTAGTAGGAAGCCCATGCAACTACAAGTACGCTCCGCTGTAGCACTAGACGCATCACACAGACCTGTGGATAACAACTCTACCACACCACAGGACTTTAAGGATAGTAATGTCAAGCATCTTTATAAGAGCAAGGGAAGCAGGAATTCTTGCGATAATCATCGCGGGATATCTCTGCTTTCTGTTGCAGGTAAAATTCTTGCAAGGTTGATTCTGAACAGGATCATCAGACATCTTATTGATGAGATTTACCCAGAGTCCCAATGTGGGTTTCGCTCTGGTCCAGGTACAATCGACATGGTATTTGCCCTTCGTCAAGTTGCGGAAAAAGTTCGTGAAAAAAATCGGGAACTGTACATGGTTTTTATTGATTTGACAAAAGCATTCGATACGATCAGCCGCGTAGCACTTTGGAAAGTTCTTCATAAGCTTGGAATCCCCAACAACATGCTTGATGTCATAATCTCTTTTCATGAAGGGATGAAAGCACAGGTCGTTTCCAATGGGGAAACCTCAGAGCCTTTTGAAGTAACCAACGGTATGAAACAGGGTTGTGTGATGGCACCTGTGCTGTTTGCATTGTTCTTCTCGGTGATGCTTCGGCACGCATTCGCTGATGAAAGCACAGGTGTTAAGTTTCAATTCCGAACCACAGGTGGGCTCTTTAACCATCAGCGTGTTAAAGCCGAAACCTTGGTTCGAGAGGCCATCATTCGGGACCTTCTCTTTGCAGATGATGCTGCCCTGGTCGCGACTTCTTTTGAAGAAGCTCAGAATCTTTTGACAAAATTTTCAGGTGCATGTAGAGCTTTTGGTTTAACAATCAGTTTAAAGAAGACTGAGGTGGTCCATCAACCATGCCCTACCCTAAACAAGTTCAAGGAGTGAAACAAAATCAGCCTGTCCATGAATTTCTATTAGAAAAACTCAAAGTGGATGGCAGACCAATGAACTATGTCAAAAACTTTACCTACCTAGGTAGCAAAGTTAATTCTGCTGCTTCACTTGATGATGAAATCGTAAACCGAATTGCAAAAGCGGCAAATGCCTTCGGCAAGCTGAAACATCGTCTTTGGAGTAGCAGAGGCATTAAGTTGAAGACAAAAATCAATGTGTATAGGGCTGTAATATTGACAGGTCTTCTCTATGGATGTGAGACGTGGACGCCTTAACGGCATCACATTCGCCAATTGGATGTGTTCCACAGGAGCTGCCTTAGGACCATATGCGGACTTAGTTTGAAGGAAAAGTCGCTAACACCGATCTTTACAACAGATGCTATATTGGTGGAATTGAAAGTTTCCTGTTGCAGTCTCAATTGCGATGGGCTGGTCATGTAGCAAGAATGGACGAAGGGAGGATACCTAAAGCACTGATGTACAGTCAGTTAGCTTGTGGTAACAGAAATGTTGGTCGGCCCTTGCTGAGGTACAAAGATAAATTGAAAGATGCGTTGACGGCAATTGGAGTACCCCCCAAAAACTTTGAAGACTGTACAAAAGACAGGAAGGCATGGCGAGCAGCTTATTGCATTGGACTGGAAAGATTCAACGAGACCTGTGTGGATAATATGAGAACTGCCAGAGTGAGGCGAAAAGCTAGAGAGAGTGCTCCACACCTGGCATCCGATTACTCACACTCTTGCACTGTCTGCGGCTTTCCTTGCGGGTCTCTTGCCGGACTCAGGTGTCATGAACGATCTAGACACAAATGAAAGCTGTTTGAACCTCATACGTCGCAATCGACGGGAGAGTCCATCATATATACAGAGATAAATAGATAGATAGATAGATAGATAGATAGATAGATAGATAGACAGCCAGATACACACACACAAATATATATATATATATATATATATATATATATATGAGAGAGAGAGAGAGAGAGAGAGAGAGGGGGGGGGAGAGAGAGAAAGAGAGAGAGAGAGAGAGTGTGTCAGGTTGTATATGAAAAGAAATCAAATAAAGAGCTCGATCATATAAGAAAGCTAATATAATTTATTTAGATACTGTATATTACATATTTCAGCAATGTACCGCTGTTTCATCCAAAAGGGCAGATTTAGACATCTTTACTAAATCTTCGTGCCCAGTGGAATCATCGGCAAGCTGAAAGGATTGTAGGCACGCCTGACAGGGAATGGCGTCAACAATGACAGAAAAAACGGTGCATCTCTGAGGGTGTCCCCGAAAAAAATCCAGTGTGGGAAGCGATTAACTAGGGCTCAAGGGGGGCCTTCATTTTTTAGGAGGTTTTATTTATTATTTATTTATCTGTTAGCAAGTTTTATTTATTTATTTAATTATCTGTTCTTTTGTAATGTTATTATTATACCTGAAAAAATACGAAAGGGGTGGCTTTCACTTGTTTTAATGAGACAATCCGATTTTCAGTTTTTTTCTTATTTTCACTTGTTTTAATGAGACAATCCGATTTTCAGTTTTTTTCTTATTTTCACTTGTTTTAATGAGGCAATCCGATTTTCATGTTTTTTTTTGTTTTTCACTTGTTTTAATGAGGCAATCCGATTTTCAGTTTTTTTTTGTTTTTCACTTGTTTTAATGAGGCAATCCGATTTTCAGTTTTTTTTTGTTTTTCACTTGTTTTAATGAGGCAATCCGATTTTCATGTTTTTTTTTGTTTTTCACTTGTTTTAATGAGGCAATCCGATTTTCAGTTTTTTTCTTATTTTCACTTGTTTTAATGAGACAATCCGATTTTCACGTTTTTTTAAATTATTTTCACTTGTTTTAATGAGACAATCCGATGTTCATGTTTTTTTTATCTTCACTTGTTTTAACGAGACAATCCGATTTTCATGTTTTTTTCTTATTTTCAGTTGTTTTAATGAGACTATCCGATTTTCACGTTTTTTTCTTATTTTCACTTGTTTAATGAGACAATCCGATTTTCACGTTTTCTTCTTATTTTCACTTGTTTTTATGAGACAATCCGATTTTCGCGTTTTCTTCTTATTTTCACTTGTTTTAATGAGGCAATCCAATTTTCAGTTTTTTATTATCTTCACTTGTTTTAATGAGGCAATATAATTTTCACGTGTTTTTTCTTATTTTCGCTTGTTTTAATGAAGCTACCCGATTTTCACGTCTTCTTTGCATTTTACACTTGTTTTAATGAGGCAGTCTTCATTCACTACGAGAAGGTGCACCATTCCCCGTATGAGCCAGTGTATAGCGGTGTTGAGGGGATCTTATTTAGGCTTCGAATACTATGTTATTTGGAATATTTGGTCAGGAATATCCTAATGCCAGGTTGTTCTGAAAAACCCTTGTACAGAAAGACTGAAGACATTCAAAGTGTTGCATAGGCCCACTCGTGCATGGACCGCGGCAGTACGCGTTTTGTACACTCCCACCCGCTACGGCCGTGGCTTTTCTCGTTTGTTATACTCGTCCCTGAAAGGGCCGTGGCTCTTCACATTTAATACTCGTCATTTTTTAAAACATCATAAATCACATAGTTCATATATTGGTTGCATACCTTAGATTTCTCCCTCGCCTTGTAGAGGGTGATCGTGTCGTCTAGTGGATGAATTCGTTCTTCTTTCCTTCCTGCCGTGAACCACGCCATCCGTTGTCTGCAACAAAAGCCTCATGACGCACTCCGAAGACAAACTCTTCTTTAAATTTAATTCATTTTATTACAAGCGTTGTTATTTCAACTGGGAGTCTTTCACTACGTCGAGAGAGAGGGAGAGAGCAAATCACTACTTTATCGTAGTTAGTTAACAATTATTTTCTTAACCATTCATAGAGAGGGGGGAAAGGATTTCTCTCGCTTGTGTTTCCTTATCTGTTGTAAATTACATTTTAACAATCATGTCTCATCGGTTTGCTTCCAAAAACCCAGACTGACGAAACTCGCTTTTCACGAAGAACGAGTGACGTCACGGATCCCTCTGTTTTCCACGCAAGGCCTGTGACGTCACAGAGCCTCTCACAGGTTCAGACTGACCCTTGATCTCGGGTCTCGTCACACGGTAACCTTGTCACGTATGTTAGCTCTGACTGTGAGAACAGGCCCTAATCTGCACTCGACTGCACCCGCGTTAATTCGCGCAAGTCAAACCAACGATTTCCAACAGATACGTCCATTCCCATAGAGGCATTATCCAACAGAAGTAAGTAATTCAAACTCTCCCAATATATATATATATATATATATATATATATATATATATATATATATATATATATATATATATATATATATATATATAATTTCAATTTTACTTCAGTCGACGTTCTCAGAAATCAAGGGTCCCCTTACGAAGCCTAACACTTGATTTCCATACGAGATAAATAAATATTCAAATATTCCATTAAATTTCTCTTCTATCTGGACCATTAAAATATATTATAGTACATTTTTCTTTTGGTCTATTGGTCTTACCGGATACCATGACAAGAATTCATCTAGTCTGGTGGAGTAACCAGCTAAGTGCTGTTCCTTGAGGTAACATCATTAGGGGGTGCACAATTTCTCGCATGAACCAGTGTATAGCCGTGTCGAGGGGATCTTATTTGGGCTTCGAAAAGTAGGTTATTTTGAGGGGGACATATCCTAATATCAGGTTCTCCATTGACATTGTAAAATAAGACCGCAGACACTCAAGGATGGTGTATATTAGGTAATTCAAACTTTCGTGTAGGTAATTCAAACTCTTTTTTGTTTCGTTTTACTTCAGTCGAAGTTCTCAGAAATCAATGGACCCCTCCCTGTGGCTAACACTTGATCTCTATATGGGTTACATAGAGATTCGAATATTCCATTAAAGTTTTCCTTTACTTGTCAAACGTAGAGTTAGTAAAGAAGTTAAGAACATTAATTTTTCCTCTACTCCATTGACCCATGAACTATGTTATAGTATATCTTTGTTGTGGTCTATTGGTCTTACCGGATTCCAGGACAAGAATTCATCTAGTCTGGTGGAGTATCCAGTTAAATGATGTTACTTGAGGAAACATTACTTGGAAAAGGTGCACCATTCCTCGTGTGAGCCAGTGTATAGCTGTGTCGAGGGGATCTTATTTGGGCTTCGAATACTATGTTGTTTTGAATATTTGGTCAGAGTTTACTTGTAAGTGTCATGTCAGGTTATCCTGACAAACCCTTGTACAGAGAGAGCGAAGACACCCGAGGATAGTGTCTAGTAGGTAATTCAAACTTCCCAGTAGGTAATTCAAACTCTATATATGCGTGTGTTTGTGTCGTAAACTAGAAATGTTCAGGTTGGTGTATAAGTGTGCGTTAAGTCGGAGGGATGTCCCCTTCAGCCTTTGTTAAGGCAGATATCTAGGAAGAAGAAACTACTATAACACATGCGGCGACTGTTACCTCCAACAATGCAGACTGTCTCTTCTTTATGGCTGAGACTGGCAGTCGTTTATAAAGTAGGCTTGGTTATATGCAGATCATTAGCTAATTAAAAAAAGAAATTCCCAACAGCTTGAGATGTTTTAAAGGAGACAGGTTAGTAGGATAATTGAGGGTTGCCGTTCAACTGGCCTTTTCCGCACTAAACGCGCAGATTGAATGACGCATCTTCAGAATATTTGTTCGAACGAATCAGTTTAGTTTTAGATATTTATCTATATCTCCCCTGCTATTTCTATTTCTCTCCCCAACTATCCCCCTCTCCACCTATCTCTCTCTTTCTGTCTCTCTTCCTTTCTTTCTTTCTGTCTCTCTTCCTTTCTTTCTCTTCCTCTCCCTTCCCTCTCTCTTCCCCTCTTTCTCTCTCTCTTTCTCTCCTCTCTTTCTCACTCTTTCTCTTCCTCTCACTTCCCTCTCTCTTTCACTCCCCTCCCCTCTCTTTCTCTCTCCCTTTCTCTTTTCCTCTTTCTCTTTCTCTCCCCTTCTCCGATTTTTCTTTCTGTCTTTCTCACTTTCTGTCTTTCTTCCTTTCTCTCTTCTGTGGGTGGCTGATTGCGACTTCTTCAGAATTCCCGTGAAAAGTGTAAATTCGGCGGTGACGTCACTATCTGTGCATCCCCAATATTTTTGTAACTCCCCGTAATGGTCGATATCTGCACATCCCCAACATTTTCATAACTCTCCGTAATCGTTTATATTTGCAGATCCCTATTAAATTCAGTACCTCCACTAAAGTGTCGATATCTGCACATCCCCAATATTTTATTTACTCCCCGTAATGGTCGATAGCTGTATTTCCTAAAATATCTGTGTAACTCCCCGTAATGGTCGATATCTAAACATTCCCAACATTTTCATAATTCTCCGTAATTGTTTATATCTGCACATCCCTATTAAATTCAGTACCTCCACTAAAGTGTCGATATCTGCACATCCCCAATAATTTTATAAAGAAACAAAAGCCGGCTGTATGTAATGAATTCTTGTAAATTGACTGCAATGGCAAAGGGTAACTCATTTGATTTGCAATTCAAACTTCAAAGGTTGTCAACGTTCGACGAGTCGTATCGTCAAATGGTGACCTCTTCACTCTTCACCTCATTCGAATTGGCGAAAGACAATCAATAAAATCGAACATTTTTGAAAAAGTACAAATCAGAGAAAGAAAGACAGAGAATAAGAGAGAGAGAGAAAAGACAGAATGTGGGAGAGAAAGGGAGAGTGGGAGAAAGAAATTCAGAGATTGAGAGAGAGGGAATGAGAGAGAGAATGAGAGGGAGAATGATAGAGAGAAAGAAAGAGTATCAGAGAGAGAATGAGAAAAACATAATAGTGTTAGAAACACATGCAATAAATGTCACCAATCGTGGTAAAATCTAATGTTCTAGCAGTATTTTGCTTAATTTTCGATGTTTGAGCGATTATCGAAACAATATGTCTGTTCATGAACCCAGCATGTGGACCCTTGATAATCAGTAAAAATAGAAAGAAAAAAAAAAAAAAAAAATAGTGTTAAAAACACATGCAATAAATGTCACCAATCGTGGTAAAATCTAATGTTCTAGCAGTATTTTGCTTAATTTTCGATGTTTGAGCGATTATCGAAACAATATGTCTGTTCATGAACCCAGCATGTGGACCCTTGATAATCAGTAAAAGTAGAAAGAAAAAAAAGACATAAAATAGTGTTAAAAACACATGCAATAAATGTCACCAACTCTTGTAAAATCTAATGTTCCAGCAGTATTTTGCTTAATTTTCGATTTTTGAGCGATTATCGATACTCTACGTGTCAGTCCTTTTCTTATTTTCGTTTTTAACTAGATACATTCTGTTCGTCTTAAATTTTAAGTGACAGTCCTTTGGTGGTTTAAGGTTCAATGTTCGGTGCGGACGATACTAATTGCGAATTACTGAAAACGTCTCCCCGATCATGGCTACACATGTGGATTAAATAAAGAGTTCCGTTCGGGTTAGACACTAAAAACAAAAACAGTTCGGTTCAAATTCTGTAGAAGTAATTTTTTTCCGATTATGCAACGTAAATACCTAAGTGATAGTAATAATAGAAAGGCTGTTCATAAGCCCAGCACGTTGACCCTTGATAATCGGTGAAAAATCGAAAAATAGACTAAATAGTGTGCATATGAAAAACGCGGAAAATCGCAGTTCCAATTAAATTAACCGGAAATCTCTTTAATATACTTATCTATCAAGCAAAAATAGGTTTGTACACCAAAAATTAACAAAAACTATCAAGTAGAATTTTAATTAAAATAAAAATCCGTTATATCGTTTAATCGGGTCGGCCATTTATTCGAGCGAAAAACACGAAATTCAGGGGAAGGTAACCCAGTCTGTCATATTAACACGTAATAAATCAATGGCAGTAATCAAAATATGATGAAACTGATTTTTATTTTTACTAACAATTACTTAAGACGTCTCCTCGATTATGGCTACAACTGTGAATTCATTTAAAAGTTCCGTTCGAAATCCGTTCAAATTGCCGGGTTTGACAAAAAAACAGAAACAAATAAATGTTACCAAAGGCAAGATAAGTTACTTTAAATTCTGTTAGACAAAAAAAAACGTTTGGTTCAAATTCTGTAGAAGTAATTTTTTTTACGATTATACGACATAAATATCTAAGTGATAGTAATAATAGAAAAGCCATTTTCAACGACAGCTAACAGAACGAAAAAGGGGTAAAAAAACAAATAGGAAACAAATAAATGTTACCAAAGGCAAGATAAGTTACTCTTCTACTAAGTTTATTTATGTTTTAAGTTATTTTAAAGAGTGTTTTTTGTTCAAAACAAACCCGGTGTGTTTTAAATTGTTATTCAAAAAATAAATATGGTCACTACGTCAGCAAAAAATTGCAGAATTCTTGTGTGAATTTTGAAGCCATGTGAAAAGCCATGTTGAAAAATAATAAAGCGAGTTTTTACTGTACACGTGGTAATGGGCTCGAATCGATTCCAAAAAGGTCTGATAAACATAAGTGAACTCTAGAATATTCACCTTTTTTTATTATAGTTTACAAAAAAAACAAGCCAATCTAGGAGTGGGATCCCCTCAGTGCAACCGTTAGAACAAGATAAATATTTGATTTTTTCCCTTTCAATGACAAATGTTCACAGATATTTATGTCAATTCTGGACGCTGGAGCTATTTTTCTCATGCAAACCCATGAATCGAAAAAGATAAAGCCAAAATTTTTAAAAAGTCTACAAGTTTTGAAATACAAACTGCTTTAAAGTTACTTAATTATAACGTTTTCTTTAATAATTACTATCAAGTAAATTACTTAAGACGTCTCTTCGATCATGGCTACACCTGTGAATTAAATGAAGAGTTCCGTTCGAAATCCGTTCAAATTGTCGGGTTAGACAAAAAAACGTTTGGTTCAAATTCTGTAGAGTAATATTTTTTTTACAATTATACGACATAAATATCTAAGTGCCTGTTTTGAACCGCTTTCATCACCTCTCTGACATCCATGCCCTTTGGGGTTCATATTTTGCCGGGGTCTTTCTTTTTTCGAGGACTTAACATGGTTACATGTTCGCGTAACCGGCGTCGGTTCATGCCGGTGGTGATGTGTGGTTTTCGAGGGTACCCTGGTCTTTCTGTTTCTGGGCTTGAAGTTATTTACTTCTCCCTCAGATGACCTCGCCGCGGTCTCGTAGATTTCGCCGAAGCGTACCCACAAAACTTACTCCTTACAGCGTTTGTGGCTTTGCTACAACTGTAGCAACCATGGGTTTTCTCTGACCCTTCCTCGCTGTAGAATTCGGTCTTGGGTATCCTAAATCTATTAGAGGTCCCCCTAGGTCCCTGCTGCCAATGAACGCCTTTGAACAAGCTATCATTTAGATAAGTTTGTTCCTTTCCGTAGCCACTTTGGATTCGCTCGTAGAGCTTTTCACTTTGTCTCGCAGCAGATAAAGCTTCCGATAGTGTTGTCCGATTGGATCTGACCACATCCTCCTTAATGAAAACTTCAGCTAGATGCACTTGCACAGCTGAACTTTCTCTCATATCTGCATCTCTGTATGCTAACTTAGCAAGTCGGTTCATCCTATTAGCCAAGTTAGCGAGTGCTTCACCTCGATTTTGCCTTATTCTTATTAGGGCCCTGGCGGCATCGGCGGTATTTATAACCTCGCCATACTGTGCCGCTAACTCATCGAGCAGGTATTTACTTGTTGTATCTGGATGGTTGTCGAGATATTCTCCAATCAATTCTGAAGGTAGACCATCTGAGTAGTCATAGGCCAGATTCACTAGCTCTGGGCCTGTTAGGTTATAGACCCACTCTTTCTTTTTCAGAGCAGCTAGCCATGGCCTTAAGTCAGACGATCTTCCAGTAAATATTGGGATCTTCAATCCACCTGTGAGCACTCTATTTAAGGGGGTTGGATTAGTGCTAGCCATTTTGTCTATTTCTTTTTTTTTCTTTTAGTAGCAGACGTTAAACAAAAAGCTCTATACACAAATAATTTTCATAAATTATTTACCAACAAATTCAGAGTAAATGAGAGCAGAAGAAAATGGTCACCTACCTTAGCTTGTGTGGTTTTACGGTGTGTTGTCTTTGTTTCTTCTTCCTGATGATGCTAGGATGATCGTTCCGGTCAGAAGTAGCTGGGTTTTTTTTTGGATTTTGTCCGTGCGTTTTTCTTTGGATAGTTTTTTTTCAACTGTGGTTGCGATCGTTTGTTTGTTGGGTCCGTGGATTTTTTGGAAATGTGATTGTGATCGTCTTGCGTGTGTTTTCAGTTGTGTCCGTGGCAACGCTGGGTCTTGTCCTGGTCACTCTGCATCAATCTGACAAAATATGTATTTAGACGTAGTGTTAATCTTGGGACCGGCACCAATGTGATACCATCGTTTGCCTGGACAGCTGGGGACCGTAACCAATGTGGCAATTGATTCTTTCTTCCTCTCTCTCTCTCTCTCTCTCTCTCTCTCGCTCTCTCTCTCTCTTTCTCTCTCTCTCGCTCTCTCTCTCTCTCTCTCCCTTCTTTGCAAGCAGACAAGAAGAAAGCGCGGCGTGTTATTGGAACGTGTCGTCAACTGCCCGCCAAACGTCTTTCTTTTTTTTCTTTCTTTATTTCCCTCTTTCTTCGTCAACGAGCCCAGCATTTTATCATTTTGTTAATAGTTAATCATTTTGTTAATAGTTAATTATTTTGTTAATAGTTAATTATTTTGTTAATAGTTAATTATTTTGTTAATAGTTAATTATTTTGTTAATAGTTAAGTTTTACCTTCTCTTTGGTTCGTTTATTGGTAATCGCCCGAGGCGCCACTATTAAGGAATGCGACGGGGCTGCTCAGGCATTTTTGTAGGCCAGAGCGCGCTGATCCTAGTGCGCTGGCTAATCACACCCGACCGTGTGTCTAGCTCCCTGGGAGAGGAGATAAATAAAAGTACTTTGACCTTGTGCCTAACCTCCTGTTTATGTGATCTTATGTGTATTAAAAAATATATATATAATGATAATTTAATTTTTATGGGGTAAACGTGACTATTGGCGACATAAATTATGTTCAAGGAAATACAGTTGAGAAATTAGTTAAAACAATTTATCATTTCCAGGAATCGTCGACGATTTTTTTTGTTGATTTTAATACAAAAAAAAACATCAGTAAAATTCAAGAAATAAAACAAAGTATAATTAAACAGACGAATTCTGTTATTGATTTTTAACAATTTGCGTAATACATATAATAATAATATATATGTAATATAATAATATGATATATATATATATATATATATATATATATATATATATATATATATATATATGTGTGTGTGTGTGTATCGAGGCAGCATTTTTTCTTTAAGACACGTATTATTAAAAATAACCGACAATTTTTGTTTAGTACACTATGGCAGTTTCATCAGCCAATTTCCTTCGGAGATTAAGATTTTAATCCGGAAAATTGAAGGGATCAACACTAAAATAACCAGACAAAAATTGTCGGTTATTTTTAATAATATATATATATATATATATATATATATATATATATATATATATATATATATATATATATATATATATATATATATATAATTCGCTTAAATATATATATATTTATTTAAGCGAATACATATGAATACCCTCAAAACTTGTTGGAAAGAAGATAAAACGCTTAATTCAGAATTTAGAGTGGGGATCAGTTTCGACACAAAGTTAGTAAATTAGATTTTACTTTTTTAGGCGATTGCATGTAAACAACCTGAAAAGGTTGGTAGAAAATAGAAATAATACAAATAAAAACAATATCTTGTTTAATCGATTACGTACAGTTTTACGACCTAGTCACTCGGACGTAGGGTTAGTGGTAGCAAATTTGTTTAACTGCTCTAAAAATTTAGAATGGTCCGGAAATAGGGGATCGCTTTACGTTAAATTTATATACGAAACTAATCCCCTACTCTAAATTCAAGTTTTTGAGGGTGTTCACGCGTACTCGCCTAAAAAAGTAGTACCTCATTTTTTAGACAGGGAAGGGAATCAGTGGAAGAAGTTAATCTATGGCTGCGGTGGAGGTGTTGTTTATGGCGGCAGATTCGAAAGAAGAACAAAGGATTATGGATATTAACCACAGTGGCGAAGGATGCCGCCAATGGTTTTGCGATAATGAATCCCCCAACCATAGGTAGTGTGATAGATGCCTTTGTGACGGCACGTAATCTCACTGTTAAGATTCCACCATCGGACCACGTGTAGATTAAATAAAACAGTTAAGACAAACAAAGAAGAAAGGAAGAAAATATTATTTAAACTTACTTTAAAGAAAGCGAAGGAATGAGGAAGCTAAACAACATATATGAATAGGCATTTTTATAAAGGGAATAAAACGTAAAACATTTATACTTAACAAAAACAATTTATTTATTTAATATTTTATAAGCGATATATATACGAGCGAGATGAATGTCTTTTTGTGTGGCAATTTGTGAATGTGCGAAGAAATGTTTGTCAAATTGAAAGATTTTAGAATGTTCGTCAAATTGAAAGATTGTAGAATGTTCGTCAAATTGAAAGATTACCTTTTCTTCTTCCTCCCTCCCCACCCAGCTCGTTCGAGCTGGTGGGGGGGGGTCGTTTGTCGACGAGCGTTCTTTGCATGCGTTCGTTCGTCTCAGAACGCTGAGGGAACAAAAGAGAATGAGGAAGGGAACGCGTGTTCTTTTATTGACCCCAACTCACGCGTGGTCAATTTGGCCGGAATCTTACGGCAAACGTGAATCTGCGTGACTTCGTAGGTTCCCTACTTCGGAGACAAAGAAGGCTTAAGTAAACAAAGAAAGAAAGGGAGAGTGTACCTAATTGTGGTGTTCACCACAAATCTTCTATAAATTTAGCATGACATTAGAAAACGTAAACGCGAGTTGCATCGCTTACGTGAAAATGGCCATTTTTATAAACAAGTCAAGAAAGAGGCTAGACGAGAAAGGACGATAACTCAAATTGTGCTTATACGGATGAAGGCACATATGAAAAACGCATTTCCAAATAAAAACTTTTTTTTATACTTACATATCAGGCAAAAATAAGTAATCTCACCAAAGTTTAGGAAAAATTATCGAGGCGAATTGAAAATAAAAATCAATTTTATCGTATTTTGCCGACCGCCATTAATTTATTACTTGTTTATATGACAGACTGAGTTATGTCCCCCTGATTTACGTGTTTTTCGCTCGAATCAATTGTTGTTATCTTCACAAAGTTTACTAGTTATCCGATTCGAACCACCAAAAAAAAGAAAAGAATTCCGAAAAATAAAGTAACTCTCTATTATTTAAATGTCATTTGTCAGTGTGTGTGTGTGTGTGTGTGTGTGTGTGTGTGTGCGCGCGCGTGATTGTGTGCGTGTCCAGC
Organism: Sepiola atlantica; assembly: GCA_963556195.1. Taxonomy (NCBI): domain Eukaryota; kingdom Metazoa; phylum Mollusca; class Cephalopoda; order Sepiida; family Sepiolidae; genus Sepiola; species Sepiola atlantica. The sequence goes on along the minus strand of OY744525.1, from coordinate 2,061,355 downwards.
TAAAAGTCAGAAACTACACAAGACGAGAAATGGGAGTGTAGAGAAAGATAGAGGTTTTAAAAGAAAGATGGGTGCATCTACAGAATTTGAACCGAACTAACCCGACTTTTGCTGAACTAAACCTGACACATAAGTTAGGGTTAGTTTAGGGTTAGGGTAAAAAAAAAAGAACCAGTTCGATTCAAATTCTGTAGAACCACCGAAGATGTTGCACAGACTTTTTAACTCTATTTTGTTGTCCATGCCTCCGGGCAACGCCGGGTAGCCATGCTACTTTACAATGATTCCCAGATTTTTATATATGTCATAAAACTTTTCCGTCGTCCTTGGGAGAGTGAGTGAGTGAGTGAGTGAGTGAGTGTGTGTGGGGGGGGGGGTGCGGGTGTGTGCGTGTGTGTGTGTGTGTGTGTGTGTGTGTGTGTGTGCGTGCGTGCGTGTGCGTGGTAGAAAGAGGTGACGTATAGAGTTAACATAAGCGCGCGAGATAAGTTCAGACACTATTATTTTCTGAAGTCAGATTTCAAAAAGAATCTCTTTCAACTTTCCATTTCCGTTCGGCAACACTTTGATCTAACGTCTTCCTTGGCGCCGCCTTACTTAGTTTGTTCGTCAATCGGTGCGTTTAAATGAAATGAGTTTAAATGAAATGAACTTCGGCCTTGATTTGACAACGGAAAACTGACACACGTGAATATTTAGTAGTTATTTTTTTTAAAACGGCCATGTTAGAAAATGAATGTATTTGGTTTAGAGCACAATTAAATCAAAATACTTGGCTTCTGCATTTTCAAGCCGTTAAATATTAACATAAATCTCTCTCTCTCTCTCTCGCTCTCTCGTCCACATGCACTCTCTCTCTCTCTCTCTCTTTGTTTACTAGCCGTAGAATTTAATAAATAAAGGAAAGAACGAAAAGATTGGAATAGTCCATTATAAACAAAAGGGAATATCATCACAAGCTGTAATACTACATCCCAATGTTCCAGTGACGAGAAGATACCAGTACAGCTTTTAAACCGGACAAAAACCGAACTGTTTTGTTTTATTATTTAACCCTAAACTAACCCTAACCAAACCCTAGACTATATCCTAACCTAATCATAAGCTGTCACTAACCTAGTCGGTTTTTGTCCGATTCAAAAGCTGAAGACGACTTCGTCAGTGGCTTAAATGTCAATAAAAAAATTCTGTATTTTTATTATTATTAATTTAATTATTTGATGATTAAATATGTTTATTAACTTTCTGTACATTGCTTGAACAACCATATTAAACTGCCAGCACAATGCTTCTAAGGTACAAGTACCACAAACAAAATTGAGCTGTACCCGACTCCCTTTTCACAAACGGAGCTTCTTTTTTAAAGAAAATAAAAACGACAATTTTAATTTAATTTTTGATTTATTATACAAACAATATTTTATAAAAATATGAAAATATAAAAATAAAAACGACAATTTTAATTTAATTTTTTATTTATTATACAAACAATATTTTAGAAAAATATGAAAATAAAAAATAAAAACGACAATTTTGATTTAATTTTTGATTTATTATACAAACAATATTTTATAAAAATATGAAAATAAAAAATAAAAACGACAATTTTAATTTAATTTTTGATTTATTATACAAACAATATTTTATAAAAATATGAAAATATAAAAATAAAAACGACAATTTTAATTCAATTTTTGATTTATTATACAAACAATATTTTATAAAAATATTAAAATATAAAAATAAAAACGACAATTTTAATTTAATTTTTGATTTATTATACAAACAATATTTTAGAAAAATATGAAAATAAAAAATAAAAACGACAATTTTAATTTAATTTTTGATTTATTATACAAACAATATTTTAGAAAAATATGAAAATAAAAAATAAAATTTTCTCAGATTTAATTTGATTTCGTTTTTTCATTAAAAAAATAATTTATCTGCTTTTTACAAAAAAATATAATCATTGAAACTTTTGTCGGATGAACTAGTGGATATAACCGGCACGTTCGGAGGACATCTTGGAACGGGTAACGATCAACGAGACAGAACTAGATCAGGAAGAAGATATAAAAAAAAATATTCATCAATCATCCAAAAAATACATAAAACATATTTGAGTGGGTGGCACTTTTAACCCCCCCTCCCCGGCACCCGCCGACACACCTCCGCGACCCCCGGCTCCAGCATTTTGGCTCACGTGACTCAATCGTAGTCACTTATAAACAGAATAGTCTTCCGTATTAACAATTAGCATATATCCTCCACCCAATACATTTTTTTTGTTTATTATTTTGTTACCTTACGAAATAGAATGAAGGTTGAAGGATTTTCCGCAAACTGCCAAAAAAAACTCGCACTCTCGCTGCCGCCAGCATTTTGGCTCACGTGACACAATCGCCGTCATTTATAAACAGAATAGTCTTCGTTATGAACACTTAGCATATATCCCCTCCACCAATGCATTTTTTTAAATTTATTATTTTGTTACCTTACGAAATAGAATGAAGGTTGATGGATTTTCCGCAAACCGCCAAAAAAACTCGCACTCTCGCTGCCGCCAGCATTTTGGCTCACGTGACACAATCGCCGTCATTTATAAACAGAATAGTCAGACGACACTAAGCATGCGAATGTTTAGTTTACGGTAAAACACAGTTTTTGTCACTTAACAAAAAAGATTTTAAAAACTTCCTCAAAATGGCTTTCAAATCGTAAAGGGCTTCGATCATCTTCGGGACTTACTCTAGATTCTCCGTCAATACTCGGAACTAACTCTGTAACAACTGAAGTCCTATGGGAGCCCATTTACAAAAAAAAAAAAAATTTCCCACCCGTTCATATTATAAGCATAGAGAAAAAAACTTCCTTGTTTAAATGTTTAGTGGTGTGTTCAGTTTTCTGGGGGGACATTAGAGGGATTTTTTCCATCGACCTGTTATCTACTAGCGAGTCGGTGCTTATCAAGTTCCAAAGGCCACTCGAGGACGAGTGTGGCGGCAGGTTTGGTAACGATGGTTGACACTGGGCAGGGTTTGATCATTTAGAAAGACGGCTCAACAATAATTTGTTAATATTGAACTTGTAGCAGTCCCGTGGTATGGTGTTCCGTAGACGAGTTATTCTGGGAAAGAAACTGTTCTCGTGGAAGATTCGTTTTGTTTTGGGTACAAAGCGGAAAGAAATGAAAATAATTTTCAGTGGTTGTAGCTAGACGAGTTCTTGGTGTGAATGTTTTACAGGGTTGGGCATAGATGAAAATACCGATAGAGTAGAGAAAGACTAGTAATATCTGTTTAGAGAACATCTCCCACTAGATTTCAGTCGTTATTGTCCTCTGTCAATTCACAAAATGGTTGTTTGTGCGTCACCTCCCCAGATGTGACAACAACACTCCATCTTGAGACGCATTTGACTCTTATACAAGTAGAGAATTGCGTCAGAGGTGAGATACTTTCTGGAGCGATAGAATGATCCAACATTCCGGCGACCTTGGCAACGGATTTGAGGGAAGTCTGCCATTTCAGGTCTGGAGTAAATGTCGTTCCTAGAAGCTTATATTGTGAAAATCGAATTGCGTCAGTCTAGAAGGATTTCTCCTTCACTGACCTAGGACAGATAAGATAAAGTAGTCAGAAAAGATAACGTTAATTCCGTTTTATTTTTGATTGTTTGAAAATACTTTTTTAAATAGTTTATTTAAAAAATATTTTTAAAGACTTTATTTTTTAAATAGTCTGATTTTTTTTATACATTGAAATGTAACAAGATTTAAATATATTAAACATCTTAGTAATAAATCTAGCTTTGTAAGACAGTTAACCAAATCTTTTTTTTAGGTACGTTAACCCCTATTTATCTACTTCCCACAGAGTAGAATGTGACACAAGGTCGGAAAGTGGGAATTGCGCACTCTAGAGGAAGAGTACTATGGTTGATTTAAAAAAATTGCCGTTGTCATTCCCCGATAGGGGCGCTTCAGGCGATTAGCAATAAACTAACCCCTTCTCAAAGGGTGAGAAGGCAAAGCCTGGGAGGATCCCATCGACCGGCGTAAATCAAGCCCGCAGGCCAAGACAATACCAGTCTAGGGGTGCAGTATCCATCGGATGCGTTTTGCTTATATTAGAGAGAGATAGGGAGGGAGATATATGAGCACGCACGCATATGAGCTTACAGAGAGATCACCGCACGCATACACACATATCAGCACGCATACACATATTTCCCCCTCTCTCTCTACTCTCTCCCTCTCTCTCATTCGCTCTCCTCCCCATCTCTCTCTCCCACTCGCTCTCCTCCTCCTCCTTTCCCTCTCTCTCTCTCTCTATATATATATGATGAGAAATGAAAGAGAGAGAAACCACTTACATTAGAGAGAGATAGGGCGGGAGATATATCAGCACTCACGCATATGAGCTTAGAGAGAGATCACCGCGCGCACACACACATATCAGCACGCATACACATATTTCCTCGCGCTCTCTTTCTCTTCCTCCCACTCGCCCTCCTCCCCCTCTCTCTCTACATGAGAAGACATAAAAATAGAAGCCACATATATGAGCGAGAAACATCCAATCAAATTGCTTGAAATGATCACGGGTGTCTTTCCCAATGCCACGCCCATCATTGCCTCGCCACTCATACTCGCCATAACATTGAACAGTAAATGTTGTCCTTCTTGAATCTTCTCCAAAAATCGACGAAAATCTTAACCTGTAAGTAATGTGATTTCAAAATATTATATATCTTTAGATAAAGAAAAAAAAGATAAAGACGACCACGCCCTGTTTAGTAGAATGGTGCTGGTGTATTTGAGCGGTACCACATTTCGTTAGATAAAATTAAAAAATAGATTGAAACTTTTAGACGACGACGCGCTGTTTTTTGTCGCATTTTAATGAATTCCTTTTTTTTACTTCTACAATTTATTTTCACATGAAAATAAATCAGACATTTACCCCCCCCCCTCTTTTTGCCTCTTCTGATATTATTGTACTATAAAAACCACTGATTAGAAAAAGATTCTACTTTTATAAGGCGGTTACGTGTCAGAACCCTGAAAAAAAACACTCTTAATTTCAAGTCGGGGATCAGTTTCTTACATAAATAAAACGTAAAATAATCACCCATTTCCTGGCCATTCTACCATTTTAGGGCAGTTAAATTTATATATAAAACTAATCCCCCACTCTAGTTTTTCGATTTTTGTTTTTCCTATTTAACCAATTTTGTTCATTTTAGGGGAGGGCGCTACGTTTTTTAGCAATTACGTGTGATTTTACGATATTGTCACTCGGATTGCCACTCGGACTGTGTAGAAGTTTCAACAAGAAAAATAACTTTTCTATTTACCTTTTTTAAATCGATGGCTTTGCAGCCTTGTAAAGCCGTATTCAAGATGGCACCATATTTTACTCGATGTGAAACCTCGATGTTTTAGATTTAACAACATAAAATACACCTGTCACCGATCGAGAGAGGGGGGGGGCTTATATCAACACACACACACACATTAGAGATAAGTGCACACACGTACACATATCCACTCTCTCGCTCCCCCTCTCTATTTTCGGCTAGGAGCAAAGTGTAGTATCGGTTTTTGATACTCTTCATCTTTTCTGTCCTCAATTAGGGTATAATAAATCCTTCTAGACTAAGGCAATTTTATTTTGTCCACCTTAAAGACCTATCTGTGTCTAACTCTGCCCTCGTGGGGAGGCAAGTAAACAGGAACAACAGGAACTAAAAAAGGGTCCATATTAGGGTGCACAGATTTACACAGTCAGAAAAGTCAATAGTTTATATATATATATATATATATATATATATATATATATATATATATTTATATACTTATACCAACTGTGAATTAATGTTGTTTTCTCTAAGGCTTTCTTATTCCTATGCTAAAATGTAACTTAGTTATGGGATTGAGTTATGTTTGAAAAAAATGTTTTATTATTCTAATTCCATCTTAATCTGTATATATATATATATATATATATATATATATATATATATCAACAAATCCGAAACCTAATGCCTTCTATATTTTGTTGGTTTTTCAGCGTGTTTTCAACAATGGCTTCGAATCAATCTGAATCCCTCTACAAATGTGTGGGCTACGACTGCCAGCTAACTAGACTTTCCAAATCGCTTCCATGTTTCCATGGCGTATGTGAATCGTGTTTCGTCAATACTTTAGACGAAGCGAAGAAAAGTTGCAAATGTCCGAAATGCGAAGAAGAATTCGCGAATTGGGAAGAATTTGTCATCTCACCGATTTTGCGGAAGGAAATTTTGCGGAAAGAATTCGCTTCATCGGAATGGTCCTGTAATTGGTGTTCCGAGGATGGCGTATCATCCGCGGCGAAGTATTGGTGCGCGGAATGTAGGCAGTTATTATGCAACAATTGCAACAGATGCCACAAAAGATTTCACAAGATGCACATTTCCAAAGATTTGGACGCAATGGAGAAGTCGGATGCGATCGCGATGATGATGGATCGGAATAATAATTGCGCTTTTCATGGGGAAAAGTTTGAATTGTTCTGTGAAGGATGCAGCAATTGTTATTGCGCGAAATGTTACGCTGCTCATCCGAGTGAGTCGTTGATCCCCGACAAGTGCGCGAATGTGGCTCCCTTGAAGGTGAGGGAGGCAGCTTTGAAACGAGAGGAGCAACTCCCCACGGTGGAGAGAGAAATGTCCGAATTTGAGGCACGTGTGAAGTTGTCGACTGAAAGTGTTTGTGGATTTTTGTCGGACTTAACATCGAAATGCGATCGGAAAGTTTCGGAAATCTGGTCGGATTACGAATCGATTGTGGAAAAGGCGAAAGAAGACGCTTTCCATCTGTGCGAGCGAATCGAACGCGAAAGCGAAGAAGAGATGCAAAGATGGCGAAGAATCTTGCAGGAAAATCACCAAATTCTGCGAGAAATTCAAACATGGCGGATGAATTTCCAACATTTCTTCTTGTCTTCTTCTCGTGAAGATCGGAAAGATGTCGACATTCTTGATGGAATTAAATTCTTGGTCGACTCGCCGCGATTTCCATTATTCCGACATTCGTTGCGACGACCGACGGAGACGAAGTGTGAATTGTCCGTCACATTTCCGGATTATTGACGGAAATCATTGGAAAGCCGAGACATCGGATCTGTCTCGTTAGTCCGGGGAACAGCTGAGAAATTAATCAAAGAAAATCGATTCAATTTGCCAGAATCAATAAATAATCAATCAATAAATAATCAATCAATAAATAATCAATCAATAAATAATCAATCAATAAATAATCAATCAATAAATAATCAATCAATAAATCATCGATTCATAAGTTCGATTTAGGTAAATAAAAATGACAAACACATATTTATTTGCGATGAAAACAATTATTCGTTGATTGAATTAAATGAAAATGGCGAAATTCTGATTGAATTTCCATTTTTTAATGTGACAGATGGAAGATTCTATCCCCGGGACATTTGTTTCATTTCATCGGACAACATTTTTGCCGTTTGTGGTTTAACAAAGTTTTCAAATCTGTTTTTTTTTAAACGACAAAAATTTTTGTAAAAACACAAAAATGTTTTTGGTCTTTGTGTGAAAAAAATGGAACAATTTTTGTTATTGATTCAAATTTAGAAATTGATTCATTTTCAAAAAAAGGGGAAAAATGGGGACGTTTAAAATTGAGGGATTTCACAAAAGTGAATTAAGGGGCTGCCACCCCGCGGATTCGTGTTGATCCCTCAAGTGGGGATTTTTGGTTGTCCCATTTGAAACATCCTGAACTGATTTGTTTTGATTCCAAATGGAAAAAAAATATTCGATGAAAAAAGAAGAAGAATTTTTTTATTCTTCTTTCAACGAATTGCGAGAAATTTTTTTGGGGGGTTTAAGAAAAAATGGAATTTTTCCGAACAAAAACTTGTTTGAATTTGAAGAAGAACAAGATTATTTTAATTCAATTTTTGTTTTTGAAAATAAAATATTTGTTTCTGTTAGGAAAAATAAAAAAATTGGAATCGAAATTTGAAAAGAAAATTGTTACAAAAAATAAAAAAATTGAAAGTTCTAAATTCGTTTATTTTTTATTTTTACGAAATTTTTTGTTTGATTTTATTTCTTTTTGTTTGTTTATTTATTTGTGTGTGTGTGTAACATATGGTTTAGTGTATGTGTGTTGAGTTGTTTAGTTACTTATGTGTGTAACATACACACACATGTTTGTTTGTAACGTGTATGTGTGTGTATATAGAATTCATTATTTATATGTGTATATTTTTTATTGTGCAATGTGTGTATATATTATTATGTATATTATGTGTGTGCATATATCTTTCATTTTTTATGTATATGTGTGCATATATTGTTCATTATGTATATTATGTGTATATATATATATATATATATATATATATATATTTAGTTCATGTCTATATGTGCGTGTATATGTGACATTGTTCAATAAGTGTGTGTATATATATATTATTCATTATGTGTGTGTTTATATATAGTTACTTATTTATGTGTGTGTAACATGTATTGTTCATTCTGTTGATGTGTATATATACAGTTTATTATGAATACGTATGTGCTACATATATTGTTCATTATGTGTGTGTATATGTTTTACGTGTGTTTATTTGTTTAGTTACTTATCTGTGTGTAACATATACACGTGTGTGTAACACACACAAATATTTCTTATTTGTGTATAACGCGTATATATATTTTGTGTGTGTATATTGAGTTCATTATGTATACGTGTGTATATTTGGTGTGTATATCATATATACACATTGTTTGTGTGTTACGTGTGTTTACTATCATGTGTGTGTATATTACGTGCGTATATTTGGATGTATGAGATTTTTGTGATTACTGTAGTTTAAATGTGTGTGTGTGTATACTGCCATTTATTAATGTATGTGTGTTTGTGTAACACATGCTGTTCGAAATAAATTTGACACTTTTTTGAAATGAAACAACAACAAAATATTGATCAAATTTGCCCCGAACAACTTATATACACACATACACTTTATTATTGTGTGTGTTTCGTGTTTATTATGTATGTGTGTATATGTTATTTTAGTTGTGTATATGTGCGTGTGTGATCATGTATGTGTTTATGTGATCTTTTTATGTGTAATTATTTGATGTTGTCGTGGGTCTGTGTTTCTCGCCTAAGAAATAACTCTAATAATTTGTGTGACTCAAATAGGATTTAATCAATACTTAAATTATTTTTGATAAAAAAAATGGAGGACAAATATTGATTAATGATTTATTTAAAACTTCCAACGCAAAAAATGTGAATTTCTTTAATTTTCTCTCATTTTTTGAATGGAAAAAGGAACTGGATTTTTTAAACGAATGGAGGATTTTTTTATATTTCAAACGAAAAATTGTACAAATTTGAGAAACAATAAAAAATAATTCATCCTCATTTTTTTTTAAAGATGTAAATTTGGAATGAAAATGTACACACGTATACATAATGAAAATGAGAATAAGTTTGAAAATAATTAAATAATTATGAAAAGTTTGAATAAAAATATATGTTTTCGAATAAATATATAATTATGAAAAGTTTTAATTAAAAAAATAAGTTTTCGAATAATTAAATAACATATGAAAATTTGAATAAAAAAAAAGTTTTCGAATAATTAAATAATTATGAAAATTTGAATTAAAAATAAGTTTTCGAATAAATAAATAATTATTAAAAGTTGGAATTAAAAAAATAAGTTTTCGAATAAATAAATAATTATGAAAACTTTGAATTGAAAAATAAGTTTTCGAATAATGATAAAACTCATTTCACTCTAAATAATTTGGGTGACTGAAATAGGATTAAAACAATATTTAATTGTTGATAGTAAAAATGAAGGGAAATATTGATTAATGATTTATTGAAAAGTTAAACTATTTGATGTCAGTACTTGTGCAGTTTACGGACCATGCTCAAATAATACCGTTATTATTTAGAAGCCATTCTTAACATGGGAAGGGGAGCTTCGTTAACTATTCTGTACTTTCAACTAACAATTTAATAAACAAAATATACCGCAAAAATTGAATTTAATTTGAAAATCTTATTTTTTTAAATAGTACGGTCTGTAAACTGCACAAATTACCACATTTAAAAAAAATTTAAAATTTAACCAAATTTTGTTATATTTATTTTTCTTTTACTTGTGTTTATTTATTTTTGTGAGTGTGTATAACATATATGCACACATATTGTTTATTATTGTGTGTCTATATGGTACGTGTGTACATTTTTTGTTTATTTATGTATATATACGTGTGTATATTATTTTACTATTTAGTGTGTGTGTGTGTATACGTGCGTATATTTGTGTGATTTTTGTTTTTATTGAATGTATATATATATATATATATATATATATATATATATATATATATATATATATCGTTTACAATTCATGGGTGTATGTGTATGTAACGTGTGCACATTTGGTTGTTTATTTATGTATATATATATATATATATATATACTTTACTATTTTTATGTGTGTGTTACGTGCGTATATTTGTATGTGGTTGTTTGTGTTTATTTATGTTTAACCGTGTGTGTGTGTATACGATCATTTATTTCTATGTTTGTGTTCTGGTGCTGTACCTACCTACAAAGAACTAATGGACTCGTCCACCTTATAAATACGGGAAGCACGTGACACTTGTTCTCTTCTTCCCAGGCAAACCAGCAATGGCGGTTGAGAGCAACATCTCCTTGTAATATCTTTCTTTCTATTATATAATATATACCTTTGTTCATTTAAACCATGTGTTCTTGTGTCATTCATTCAGCTTTACCCAGGTCCACAACAAATGGCGACGAGGCAATTCGAACTCTTGGGTCAAAAAAACTGAAAATACCACGTGAAAATGCTCTCACACGGGTAATACAGGAAGCCGCACGCAAAAAACAAAAACAAACAAAAAAAAACAAAGGTTTTTGCCGTACGGTCGAGAGAAGAAAAGAGAACTCAACTGAAAAAAAAAAACAAAAAAAAAACACGTTGAATTCTTAAGTGCGAGAAAATTGTTTTCTTTTAAGAAAAAGAAAACTGAAATGAACATGTTGTGCTGTAAGTTTTAAAACTGCTTATCGGAGAAAAAAAACAGCTTGAAATTGAATGCGCGTTTTTTCTCTGGGTTGGAAAACTAAAAAAAACAAAACAAAAGAGATATCGAACACCAAGATTAAGCGAGTATTGTTTTTTTTTTAGACGAACGTCACAGCGAGTTTATTTGACGAACACACAAAAAAAAAATGAAACCGACACCACGTGCTTCATTTTAAAAACAGATTAGAAACATGAAATGGACACGTGCGTTACTCCATAAAAAAAAAAAAATGACGCACGATAAAAAAAAGGTCAGTTTTATTTTCTCTCTCTCTTTTTTCCGACTTGTACTGAAATATTTTAAAATGCAGAAAGAATTAATTGTGAAACAGATTTTTTTTCTCTTCGTTAAAATTAAAAACGTGTATAAGAAAAAAACATTACATAATCTTTTCATAACTAAAACTCAGCGTCTTGCAAACGCTAATTTAAAGAAAAGAACTTCTTATAAATTCATTAAATAACGAGAAAATATTAATTTTCAAAATAAAAAATAAGTGAATATACGCGTATATAGAGAAAAGGAAAAGTTTCATAATCTTTTCATAATTAAAACGGCGCCTAGCAAACGCTAATTAAAAGAAAAGAACTCTTATAAAATCATAAGATAATAAGAAAATATTAATTTTCTAAATAAAATCAGAAACTAAATGGTTCAATATGGAAGATATTAAGTCTATAATCGCCGAACTAATGAAATTCTAAATCTCCCAGCAACAACAAACTGAGGAAAGATTTCAAAAGCTTTTATTACAACAGAACCAAAATATTTTATTACACAAAAAGTAGTATGATGAAAGATTGGAATTTCTGATACAAACAATATCGCGCAGTTATCAAAAAAATGTAAAACAGGACTCAAAAGACATTGAATTGTCCGGCATTGCGCACATAAAAAAGGTACATCAAAAAACAAAAGCTCAACCTTATAGAAAAATAAGAAATAATAATTTTGATGTAACAAAGACAAACCAAACCAGTAAAAAAATAAATAAATTGCCACCAAGCCCTTGTTCACGCTGTGGTAATCCACATTGGTACAATGATTGCCCATTCCGTTTTAAAACCTGTATGAAATGCAAAAAAGTTGGACATAAAAGTTCACACTGCAGAACGGGCAGAGGAAATAAAATGCGGATTCAAGCCACTAAGACAAAGAAGGAAACTCGCGGGAACATAAGAAAATATGTACAGGTGAAAATCCTGGATAAAAATATAAAATTGCAATTGGATTCTGGTTCAGACGTTTCCATTATAAATTTACATACATGGAGGAGATTAAATAAACCTACTCTATCAAGAACAAACAGGCTGGCAAGCACAGTTACTGGTGAAAGAATTACATTTGAAGGAGAATTAATCACAAATGTATCCCTAATGGGAAATACTAAAAACTCAAACTACTGGTACTGAAGGATTCGAATAATCTTTTTGGTTCAGATTTTATGCAGGCATTTGATTTATGGAAGTTGCCGATAAATACATTTTGTAAAAAATAAATAGTCGCGCAACAGAATCGGAAAAACTACAACGAGAATTAAAAAAATCGTTTCCAGAGGTTTTTTCTGGCGGTCTTGGATGCTGCACTAAAATGACTGCAAAATTCCGTCTAAAAGAAAATGTACTGCCGGTATTTAGAAAAGAAAGGAAAGTACCCTTCGCCTCGATTGAAAAAATAAACGCTGAATTAGACCGACTGTTAAAGATGGGTATTTTATCAAAAGTACAACACAGCCAGTGGGCAGCACCCACGGTTTATGTAAAGAAAAAATCTAATGAGATTCGTGTATGTGCAGATTTTTCAACAGGACTAAATACTGCCCTCGCGGACTATCACTACCCACTCCATACCCCGGAAGAAGTGTTTACAAGCTTAAATGTAGGAAGATTTTTTTCAAAAATAGACCTAAGTGAGGCATACCTACAAATACCGGTGGATAAAGATTGTTCTAAGCTGTTATGTATAAACACACATCGTGGTTTATATAAATTCGAAAGATTAGCGTTCGGAGTTAAGGTCGCGCCAGCCATTTTCCAACAAGTAATGGACACAATGCTGCGGACTCGATTTCGCAATAGCGTATCTCGATGACATCTTGATTAACAGCAAAGATATCGAACAACACCAAAAACATGTAAATCAAGTGTTTGCGAGAATCCAAGATTATGGGTTCAAAGTAAAAGAAGAAAAATGTGATTTTTTCCTGGAGGAAATAAAATATCTGGGTCATGTGATCGACAAGGACAGCAGAAGACCAGACCCAGAAAGGGCTACCGCAATAAAAAAACATGCCGGCGCCAGAAAACGTCATGACATTACAGAGTTTTCTGGGCCTAGCAAATTACTACCAGGCTTTTATCCCAGAAATGCATAATTTGCGGGCTCCATTAAATGAGCTATTAAAAAAAGGTAAAGCCTGGGTATGGACACCTGAATGTCAGGATGCATTTAATAAAATCATAGAAAGACTTACGTCAGAGTTATTTCTAACACATTACAATCCAGAATTGGACATAATCGTAGCTAGCGACGCTAGTTCATATGGTTTAGGAGCATGTATCCTTCACAAAATGCCTGATGGAACCCATTGCACATGCATCAAGGACCTTGCTCCCAGCGGAAAAACAGTATTCTCAAATCGAGAAAGAAGCCCTAGCAATAATATTTGCAGTAACAAAGTTTCACCGATACATACATGGTAGACAATTTACCTTACAGACAGACCATAAGCCGCTAATTACAATTTATGGATCTAAAAAAGGCCTACCTGTATATACAGCTAATAGACTACAAAGATGGGGAACTATCTTATTAAACTACAACTTTAAAATGCAACATTTGCATTCAAATAAAATCTATCATGCAGATGGATTGTCGAGATTAGTGCCAAAACAGAGAGAGACTCTAGAAGACACAGTGATTGCGTCTCTTCAAACAGAAGGAGATTTTAAAGAGATTTTGTGCAACGCAGTGAGAGAGCTCCCGGTGACACTATACGAGATAAAAAAAAAGCTCAAGAGGATGAATTTATCACCAGAACAAAAATGAAATTGGTAGATAAGGATTTACATGCGGCAAAGAGTTTCTTACTCTGTGATGACGTACTCATGCATAACGAAAGGGTGGTCATCCCAGAAAAACTACGAAAGCAAATTCTGAAAGAATTTCATGTTGGCCATCCAGGGATAACCAGGATGAAGGGGTTAATGAGGAGTTTTGTGTACTGGCCAGGTATGGACAATGACATTGAAAAAGCAGTAAAGCTTTGTAAAGGCTGTGCCTTAGCGGCAAAAGCACCGCATATAAAGCATAGCCCATGGCCAAAGACCGACCGTCCGTGGGAAAGAATTCACGTGGATTTCGCGGGACCATTGGAAGGATTTTACTACTTAATCGTAGTCGACAGTTTTTCAAAGTGGCCCGAGGTACTACGTTGCAAGAGTCCCACGTCAGAGGTTACGATAAGATTCCTACATGAACTATTTGCCCGTTTTGGGGTAGTGGATTGTTTGGTGAGTGATAATGGGACGCAGTTTACGTCATCAGATTTTGAGGAGTTCTGCGCGACGTTTCAAATCAGACATATAACGACGCCCCCGTATCATCCTAGGTCAAACGGCCAGGCGGAACGCTTCGTAGACACATTAAAAAGAGCATTAAAAAAGGCCGGTGATACTCCTAAGGAGAAGGCTTTACAACAATTCTTACAGGTATATAGAATTACAAAAAACATGAACATAGCATCATCATTATCCCCCGCAGAGATGATGTTTGCGCGGAATGTGAAGTCCGTGTTTGATAAATTATTACCTAAACATAATAATTATGACCGAATCTCTACGGTACCGAAGAAAAAATACAACCCAGGAGATAGGGTATATTTTAAGATGTTCAAAAACAATGCATCGTTCTGGGAACCCGGTACAATTGAAAAGAGGATCGGATCGATGGTCTATATCATAAAAGGACCACGGTTCTCGCATAAGAGACATCTAAATCAGATCAGAAAAAGACTGTCAGATGACACTGACAGCACCCCACAAGGAGAAGACGTGATGGACGTGATATATGACACCTTCAACTTACCAGCACCCCAGGTAGTCACACATAAACGACAACCAAAAAGAAAACGAATGGCTCCGGACTACCTAGAGATAGATCCGAAAAGGAAACGTTATTAAGACTCCTGAGGAGGTAAGGCTTGGAAGGGGGGTGTTATGGTTCTGTACCTACCTACAAAGAACTAATGGACTCGTCCACCTTATAAATACGGGAAGCACGTGACACTTGTTCTCTTCTTCCCAGGCAAACCAGCAATGGCGGTTGAGAGCAACATCTCCTTGTAATATCTTTCTTTCTATTATATAATATATACCTTTGTTCATTTAAACCATGTGTTCTTGTGTCATTCATTCAGCTTTACCCAGGTCCACAACAGTTTGTGTGTGCTGTTCGGACTAAATTTGACACCTGTCTGTGTTTTTCGCCTATACGTAACTTTGATAATATTTTGTATTTTACTAAAACATGATTTAATTTTTTTTTAAATAAGTTGTTTGCGAAAAATGTGTTGAAACTCTAAATAATTTTAGGATTTAATCCATATTTAATTAATGTTTAATTTTTAAAAATGAAGGCCAAATATTGATTAATTATTTATTGAAAACTTGTGAATTTCTTTTATTTTCCCTCATTTTTGTGTTGAATGAAAAAATAAACTGCATTTTTGGAACGAATTCAAAATGGTGGATTGATTTCCTTTCAAACGAAATATTTGTACAAATTTGAGAAACAACAAAAATTAATTTATCCTCGAATTTTTGTTTCTGTGTAAAAAATGGAAAAACTGCAATTAAACATTTTAAAATATTTTATTGGAAATAAAAAATAACATTTTTGAATGACATCTTTTTTTTCGTTTTTTAATAAAAAAAGTTCAAATTTGTTTACGTGATATTTTTTGTTTATTTATCTTTATTTGTTGAAGTGCGTATATTTGCTTATTTACATGTGTGTGTGTATATATAAGATGTATACACACATTTATATATGTGTGTAATTATACGTTAGACTATTAATTGTTATCGTTTCTGTGTTTCTCGCCTATACGTAACCAATGTTATTAATTCATGAAAAAAAATGGAGGAAAGACGGTTAATGATTTATTGGAAATGGCTGGTGATCCCGTAATCGTGTTGATCCCTCAAGTGGGGAGTTTTGATGGTCAAACCGGTTTTATCCTTAACTACTGAACTTATCATTAGGAATAATGGAATATGCATTCTCGGCTACAGAGTATGTAAAGTGAGCAGATTTTTTCAAACTCTACCATTTTGAGGCATCCAAAAACGTACCCGAAACCCCAAAGAATAGAAAAACAATAAAATGTCAAACTAGTGCTATATTTCTTGTTTATTGATGAGAGCCATCGCTTTGAAACGACGTCGTACGTAAGTAAAATAATATTAAAAATATAATTGAATATTATTAAATTTCGTATTATTAGAAGCCTCTTTAAGTAAAATTCAAGTAAGAGCACTGTTGGAGAGATTAAAAATAGGCATTCACCTGAAACCCCACTGCACTAACAATTTAATAGACAAAAGATACCGTAAAAATTAAATTTAATTTGAAAATCCTATCTTTTAAAATAGTACGGTCTGTAAACTACACAAGTACCAAAGTTGGACAAATTGGAATTTGAAAAATAAGAAAATAAAAAAATCTAATTTTTACCAAATTTTGTTGTTTATTTATATTTATTTTTGTTTTATTTGTGTTTATTTATTTTTGTGAATGTGTACAACATATATGCACATACATTGTTTATTATTGTGTGTTTATATTGGGTACGTGCAAAAATGGCCGCCGCTTGTACTGACTCTCGTTCTTAAAAGTGTCTTTTTTTTAAAGTAGTTTTCGTTTAACTTTTGATTGTGTTTGAAAGATAAAAGCATTAAGTTAATATCTCAAAGGAAACAAATGTATATTTACGTGTGAAAAATAAATTAGAATGCAAAATCTCATCAAAACAGCGAAAAATCCGTTAAAACTCAAGATCCAATAAAACATGTTTAAAAATCGCTGTAAAAGTAAATATCAGTTTTCTGGAACTGTTTCAAAGATAATTATTAAATTAAAGTCTTAAAAGAGTGAATTACAAAATAATTTACCTCTTTTTTTTTTTTTACTAAAAATTGCTTAATTATCAAAAAAAAGTAAAAGTTAGCTAAAACATGTCCGGAGCCAGTTTTGTAAATGTAAACAGAGACTACGGCTACAAAATCTCAAAGTATGGAAGCCTCAAACTGCCGTAATAGTTATTTTAATTTTATTTTTACTTTACGAACTGCATCAATTTTATTAATTAATTTTACATGATGAGTGATTAAAATCTTGAACAATTACTCGATTTATTCTTTAAGAATTAATGTAATTTTAAATTTAAATTCGTAAAGAATAAGTATAACTTATTTATTGTTACGACACATGCATTTCTTACATATGTCGTAACGATAAATTACAGTAATTCTTTTAAAATAAAGCGAAGAGTATTTTTTTATTTTAAGTGTGAAAAAGTAAATTGAAGTCAATGACTACACTGACAATAAATAATTATTTTTAACTTTTTAAATATTTATTAATCAAAAAAAGAAAAAGAATCTTTCCAAATAATTGACGATGAATTATGAAATTAACGAAATTGTTGAATCTCTAAAAATAAAATTTTGAGGGCGGTGTAAAAGTGAGTGGTGTGGAGGATTAATCCCACCTGGTTACCATACCAATCAATGTAGAATTGATTCAATTTTTTAAATTCTTTTTTTCGTTATGTTCCTAAATCTCAAATTTGTCAATTTTTGGTTTATTTTCAAGATTATAAAAAAATTTCTTGCGCTGATGATACTACGTATGAAAGGGAAATATAATTATGTCGCATTTTTTATTTTCCCAGAAACTTTAATCATTAAAATCACATGAAATATTTTTTGCAATCATATTATTTTCTTGCTGAAAATATGGATAAGACAATGCTTTATTTAATAATAATATCGCTAATTGATAAAAATTAATTTTTCTTCGAGTTATAATGATTTTGTTAACACGGTATTCAACGGCCTTTTTCGTAATAAAAATATTTACATTTTTGTTTTTAATTATTAACATCGACAATGCTTTATTTTCATATAAAAACAAAAACAATTAATGCATTTTTTTAATTAATATATAAAAATATAATTTTAGTAAAGGTATATTTTGTTTTAAAAAAATAATACATTTTCACTTAGAATTTTATTGTTTTTATACCTTAATTGTTGATTAATAAATATTGAAAATTTCATTAAAATTGGGTTATTTCCTGAATTTTAGTGAATTTTTAAGTGAAGGGGGGTCAAAATGTTTTTACATTTTGGGAATCGGCCATTGACTTTGCACGTACCTAGTGTATATGTTACGTGTGTACATTTCTTCTTTATACATATATATATATATATATATATATATATATATATATATATATACGTGTGTTACATGTATATACAGTTTACTATTCATATGTTTGTGTGTGTGTGTGTGTTGTCTGTATGTGATTTTTGTTTGTATTGATGTTTAAACGTATGTGTTACGTGTGTGTATACTGCCATTTATTATGAGTTTGTGTGTTTAGTGTTTATTATGTACCTCTGTGTGTG
This sequence comes from Sepiola atlantica, assembly GCA_963556195.1. NCBI lineage: Eukaryota > Metazoa > Mollusca > Cephalopoda > Sepiida > Sepiolidae > Sepiola > Sepiola atlantica. The sequence goes on along the minus strand of OY744525.1, from coordinate 2,042,486 downwards.
TGTGTATACGGCCACTTATTTATCTGATTGACATCCTCTATTCTATCAACAAACGGCGTAAAAACAGAAACCAACCCGAATTCACTTCAACAACAAAAGCTCTAACTGGGGCCATAAAAATCGGCTCCAAGAGACAGTCGGACAAAAAGGAGCAAAAAACAGACGAAAATGTTGATCACGTGACGTACTCTGTACTACGTCGGCCAAACCAATGTGAAACAATAGAAAAGCAGACCGCGCAACAAAATCTGCCTCTTTTTCTCTTGATCTACCCCTCGCCTTTGGGCGAGGTGGTGCCATGCGCGTCGGCTTACTACTAAACATACACATACACAAAGGCTTACATTCCTATCATTCTTCAACGCATACAACCACACTCTGCTGACCAAGACACAAACACATACAAATGCCTAAACGAATTATCAACTCTCACGCATACACATTCGTACAACCACGAACAAAAGGCGACACGCACATTCACACACTTCGACGTACTAACACCAAGCCTCACATAGCTACACACACACACACAAACATGGTCGCACACACGTGCTTTCTACTATTCTCGGAACTGACTTCCAACGAACATTTCAAACTAACATTTTACCATGTAAGATTTGTAAATATATAAATATTTTGTGTTACTTTTAATTCTCCCTTCAACTTATGCATGCTTTCTCATACATTTAACTTTCATACATGTTTTTCCAATGTTTATCCGTTTTCTCTGGGTTTTAAACATCCTTACCAATTAAATTGTCCCTACATATTTCTATATTTGTGTGTGTGTGTAACACAGACTGTTCGGAATTAATTTGACACTTGTCTGTGTTTCTCGCCTATATGTAACTTTGATAATATTTTGTATTTTACTAAAAATGACGAAACTCTAAATAATTTTGGTGACTGAAATAGGATTTAATCAATATTTAATTAATGTTTAATTAAAAACAATGGATCATCATTTATTGGAAACTTTCAACGCAGAAATGGGAATTTCTTTAATTTTCTGTCATTTTTGTGTTTTTTGTGGAAAAGGGAAAAATAAACTGCATTTTTTGAATGAATTAAAAATGGAGGAATTTTTATTTCAAACAAAAAGTTTTACAGATTCGAGAAACAATTAAAATTATTTTATCCTCGAATTTTTGTTTCTGTTAAAAAAGATTGAAAAACTAGAATGAAAATTTAAGAGTTTGAGAATAATATTATGTGTGTGTCTGTAACGTGCGTATATATATGATGTTTGTGTTTATTGACGTTTAAATATGTGTGTGTGTGTGTATACTGCCATTTATTTATGTATGTGTGTGTGTGGAAAGATGGAAAAACTGGAATTACATTTGAAAAAATATTTTATTGAAAATAAAAAATGAAATTTTTGAATTACGTCTTTTTTTTCATTTTTAATAAAAAAGTAAAAATTTTCTTACGTGATTTTTTTTGGTAATTTACTTTTTTTTGTTTAAGTGTGTATATTTGTTTATTTACATGCGTGTGTGTGTCATATATATACGCACATTTATTTTCTTTCATTTGCTGGGGACGGGGCATTCTTCCAAAGTCCATACAATTACCCGCTATTGACAGACTCCAACCGAGAGCTCTTTTCAGGATTCTGGCTGTTCCCTTGAGTGCAGTTGTTTGGATTTCTCGTGCACTTGGTTCACTGGGTATACTCGTCAAATACTTTTTCAAGTTCTTCTTCATGAGTCCAGGTGCTCCTATGATAACTGGAATGATAGAGATCTCTTTGAGGTTCCAGTTTCTTTTCATATCATACATGAGACATTGATATTTTGTTATTTCAGCTCTGTTTAGGCCCCCATCATTAGGGACACTGACCTCAACCAAAGTTGCCACTTTCTCTCTCTTGTTCCATATGACAATGTCAGGTTTGACAGCTGCGTGTGCATGTCATTATTATAAGTTAAACTATTTGATGTTATGGCGTGGCTTTGAGTTTCTCGTCTATCCGTAAACATGATTTAGATATTTAACTTATTGAAAAGTTAAACTATTGAATATTGTCGTGTTTGGAACAATACAAACACACATTTCACTCCTAACAAGTTATATTGCCGGTACTGGCTACTGTAATATAGGACAACCTGGGTTATGAGTTGGGTAACAACTTACAATTACATTTCTGAATGTTGGTAGCGTCAGGGAAAACAGTGAGCAGGAAGGGAATTCCAATGCCAAGCTATCTGAAGAAAGAAGCTATTAGAGTAGAAATCTTCTGGCATCTCGGTATCTCTGCAGTGAAGGGTGGGATTTTGCAGGTAGTCGGGTGGGTCGGGAGTATTTTCGTTGGGGAAGTACAAATGCAGTAAGTTGATCGGAACATGTTTCGTGGAAGTACTCGATGCAACAGGAACTGAAGGATGACAGACAGTACGGGACCTATTAGATTAGAAATCGCTTTTCTTTTTTGCATCCTGTCCAAGAAGAAGATACCAGTGGTTGGTGCACCAGCCCAAATGTGGCAACAATTCTTCATGTTGGGTGAATGATGGCTTTGTAAAGATCTCGGATACGGGCAGCTGTTAGAAGTTGTCTAGCCTGGTAGAGGGAGCCTACCTCTGCAACAGTGACCATCAATTTTTGGCTATATTCCTTTACAGACTGGGGGTCATTTTCTTAGGATTTACCTATACCCTCCATGTATGGGCATGCGCTTTGCTCTCATGCCGGGAAAAGAGCGCCATGTTATCAGCAAATACACCCATCTCAGATGCAATTGCATCAGGTAGGTGATTTATGAAGATCAGGAATAATAGTGATCGAAATATCAATCACTGGTGCACACGCGCGTTTATGTGATGTTTAGATATACGGCCATCAAGAACAAAGTGAATCTTTCTTTTAGCTAAGAAAAAGCTAAGTATATTTAATATTCGTGCAGTAATAGCGTACGAGCTGATTTTCCTGAGAAGAAATTCATGCCAGACGGGGTCAAAAGCTTTGGAGATATTAAGCTTCACCTGATTTATTTAGTGTATGTGTATTCGAATCGTGTGATCAGTAGTGAATAGTAAAACTTCTACGCTGAAGAGTCTTGATTGAAAAAATGAAACGTATACGTCCGTAGATAATAAACAACAACAAATATTTTCATATTTGTCGCTCCTTAATTATTAGTAGAGCACTTTAGTCGTAGTGCAAATACAGCGTGACGTCATTTGCTTTATAATGCATCATTCCTTAATATAAGTAGAATGCCTGCGATGTCATCGCCGCTTATAAATGTATTTAATCTACCACTGTTTATCAGCCGTTCAGATATTGGCCGCGAGGTTTAAGACGTTGGGTTGAAGTTGAAAAATACTTATAATCCAGGGTTTCGAATCGTGTGACCAGTAGTGAATACTCAAACTTCTACGCTGAAGAGTCTTGATTGAAAAAAGATGAAACGTATACGTCCGTAGATAATAAACAACAACAAATATTTTCATATATATATATATAAGTATACATTTTTATTTATACAAACATTATTGGTTACATATGTGCATACATGTTTCGGTTGCACTTTTCCAAGAAAGTCAACCTAATTTTTTAGGAATGGAATGATTTGAAGAATTTTCTATCCTAAAAAACTCTTTTTGGGATCTAGCATTTTCTATTTCTTATGAATTAGTATCGGATTACCTATTTCACTAGTTGACCTTTTTGCCGGTGGTTGTCCTTTTTTTTATTACCCTTTATGGCGTCTCCATTGCCTTTTCATGTCCTCATTTTATTGCTCTCTGCTTTCTGGCCTGCCCAGCTTTACAGACTCTCTCAAGTATAAATATCTTATCTATATATCAAGAATCACACATATATAAACAAACTCTAATACATACCAAAACACACCTAAATAAACAAACAGATAAATAAACGGACATTGATATACATACACATCTAAACATGGACACATACACAAATCCACTGTCAATCAAGCATATATTCAGAATACATACGTGCTTATAAATATATCCTAGATGTATATTCAATAAAAAATAAAGAAATAAGAATATTCTAGATATATATTGAATACATACATTCATACGTCTATACAGACTCAACATATACAGCTACATGCACCTATACACGTATATCTATACACACACACACACACATATATATATATACATATACATACAGATACATGTATACACACGCACACACACATATACATGTACATACATACAGACACACACATACACATACATATATATATAGATATATATATATATAAATATATATATATATATATATACATACACAAATCGTACATGAGCATATTCGTAACATAGATATACACGCATACACACACCCATACACTTTTAGTATAAATAGTTCCTAAAAATAGTTCCTAAAAATACGTACATATATGCACATATATACATACACACACGCTGACATATACCAATATATACACATACACGTGTATATATATATATACATACACAAACACACATACACATATACACATACATACGTACACACGCATACAACCACATATATACAGGCGCCGACAGTTCACACCTATACATATATACGAATACAAATCCATACATGTACATCTATACTAATGTAAAGTACACACAAATTAATATATACCAGCACATAACTAGAATATACATAAAAGAACAAGACTATGCAAATATACCGACAAATGTATACGTGTATATTCATAGTCAGATATACATACCACACACACACCACGTATACTTACATAAGCATACACACGCACAAGTGCATATACATGCACATACATACACACATACACATACACACACACACACATATATATATATATATATATATATATATATATATATATATATATATGTATACACACAGATACATTCACATATATAAAGTACACCTAAAATAAAAGTAAAAATAAAATGACATGAAAATATACCCTTTGCTACAATATAGAATATCAGTCGAAATACCTATACCCATGCATACCTATATATTTCAGTCCAATTATACATAATCCGATACTAATTCATAAGAAATAGAAAATGCTAGATCCCAAAAAGAGTTATTTAGGATAGAAAATTCTTCAAATCCATCCATTCCTGAAAAATTCTTGGTCTGATGAGGTTGACTTTCTTGAAAAGTGCAACCGAAACATGTATGCACATATGTAACCAATAATGTTTGTATAAATAAAAATGTATACTTATAAACAGCTCTACTTGGTATTGAGCACTTTTTATAAACACTTGAGTTTCTACGGATTTACATTTACAGAAACTAATACAATACATGTACGATATATATATATATATATATATATATATATATATATATATATATATATATATATATATACGTTCAGAGATGACTATTAGGATTTGCCCAGTAGTAGAAGAGGGCCTGAATCTATATTGTTGGTCAGAGAGAAATTTATCGTTTTGAAGATGGTGGATTATTGCGAGATTGATTCAGGATGAAAAGATTTTAATGAGGAGCGGGACGAAAGTTATGGAATGATAATTATGGCAGTCAGTTCTTTCACGAGTGTTCTTGCAAACTTTGGAGATGTCAAGGATGAGAACAGTAGTCCGAAGTATACAAATTATCAATCCTCATCTCAAAAATTCATATAAACATTTTCTTTTAATTTTTTACTAAAACACGGTTTAAGTAAAAAATAAGTTGAGGAGAATGGCGAAACTCATTTCCCTCTAAATAATTTGGGTGACTGAAATAAGATTTAACAAATATTTTTTTAAAAAAATGATGATTAAAAATGAAGGTGTTAGACTATTTGCTGTTATTGTCTGTGTGTGTTTTTGTCGCCTCCTTCATGTGGGATAAATCTAGATCTTGAGAGACAACATTTACCTCAGTCGAAAAAAAAACAAGTAGACAACAAATAAATGTTACCAAAGGCAAGATAAGTTACTCTTCTACTTAAAGAGTTTTTTTGTTCAATACAAATCTGGTGTCCACCTGTTCAGTTAGAACGAAAAACAAAATGTCTGTTAATGAGTCCAGCACGTGGACCCTTGATAATCGGTGAAAACTCGAAAAACAAAAACAAAATAGTGTTAGAAACACATGCAATAAATGTCACCAATTATGGTAAAATGTCATGTTCTAACAGTATTTCGCTTAATTTTCGATTTTTGAGCGATTATCGAAGCAATATGTCTGTTCATGAGCCCAGAACGTAGACCCTTGATAATCGGTGAAAAATAGAAAAAAAAAACAACACAAAATAGTGTTAGAAACACATTCAATAAATGTCACCAATCGTGGTAAAATGTAATGTTCTAACAGTATTTGGATTAATTTTCGATTTTTGAGCGATTATCGAGACTACGTGAACATGTAATGCCAGTCATTTTCTTATTTTCGTTTTAACTAGATAAATTCTGTGCGTCTTTAATTTTAAGTGACAGTCCTTTGGTGGTTTACGGTTCAATGCTCAGTGCAGACGATACTAATTGCGAATTACTTAAGACATGGCTACACATGTGGATTGAATAAAGAGTTCCGTTCGAAATCCGTTCAGATTGCCGGGTTAGACAAAAAACAGTTCGGTTCAAATTCTGTAGAAGTAATATTTTTTACGATTATATGACATAAATATCTAATAATAGAAAACCCATTTTCAACGACAGCTAACAGAACGAAAGAGGGGTAAAAACAAATAGGAAACAGATAAATGTTACCAAAGGCAAGATAAGTTACTCTTCTATTGACCTGGATAATAATATTTATGTTTTAAGTTATTTTAAAGAGTTTTTTGTTCAAAATAAACACCGGTGTGTTTTAAATTATTATTTTTAAAAATAAATGTTGTCACTACGTTACAAAAAATAACAAAATTCTTACCTTAAATGTGTGAATTTTAAAGCCATGTTGAAAAATAATAAAGCGAGTTTTTACTGTACACGTGGTAATGGGCTCGAATCGATTCCAAAAAGGTTTGATAAACATAAGTGAACTCTAGAATATTCACTTTTTTATTATAGTTTACAAAAAAACAAGCCAATCTGGCAGTGGGATCCCCTCAGTGCGACCCTTAGAACAAGATAAATATTTGATTTATTCCCCCTTAAATGACAAACGCGTTCACAGATATTTCAGTCAATTCTGGACCCTGGAACTATTTTTCTCATTCAAACCCATGAATCGAAAAAGAAAAGGCCCAACATTAAAAAAAAAGCCTACAAGTTTTGAAATACAAACTGCTTTAAAGTTACTAATTAAGTAACTTTAAAGCAGTTTGTATTTCAAAACTTGTAGGCTTTTTTTTAATGTTTTTTTAACGTTTCCTTTAATAATTACTATCAAGTAAATATTTATGTAAAATAATCTGAAAAAAGGCCAAAATAAAGGCCACATTACTAAAAAAAAGGCCAAACAGAATTTTCGAAGGCTAAACTGCTTTAAAAAGGGCCAACTACGCTAAATTTGGCAACCCTGGAATCGAATCAAATATGACATTTGATTCTTTCTTTCTTTCTCTGTCCCCCTCTCTCGCTCTCTATCTTTTTTTCTTTCTCTCCTCTCTAAGCAGACAAGAAGAAAGCGCGGCGTGTTATTCCAACGCGTCGTCAACTACCCGCTAAACGTCTTTCTTTCTTTCTGTCTTTCTTTCTTTCCCCCCTCTCTCTTAATCAGTCTTTCCTCTCCTCAGACAAGAAGAAAGAAAGAAACGCTATGACGTCACTGCCCGCTCAGCGTCTTTCTTCTTTCTTTCTTTCTTTCTTTCCTTCCTCCCTCTCTCTTAAACAGTCTTTCCTCTTCGCAGACAAGAAGAAAGAAAGAACTCCTCTGACGTTACTGCCCGCTTAGCACCCTTCTTTCTTTCTTTCTTTCTTTCTTTCTTTCATTCTTTTTTTCTTTCTTCCCCTCTCTCTCTTAAACAGTCTTTCCTCTTCGCAGATAGAGGAAACAAACAAACAAATAAAGGCTTACAAAAATGGCGTCAATTTTAGGGTGGTGTCATTGTTTTTTTGGGGGGTGGGGAGAAATTTATAAAAAATGAAAGAAAACTTGAAATTAAAAAAAGCTAACAAACTAAACAGAAAGTTTAATATATACATATAGATATATATACACATATGTGGGTATATATATATATATATATATATATATATATATATATATATATATATATATATATATATACACACACATATGTGTGTGTATGTATTGGCATCCTTCAGTCGCAACGACTATGGATCAGCGCCGTGTTGGGATATTGTTCGTGTGCATCTTTTTGTGTGACTGTAGAGACCAATTCTTGATTTGCATGGTCGACTACAGCGTTGACATACGAAAGCTGTTGCGCAATGTGTCACCTTGGCTTGTTGGTCTGCCTGTAGGCTCGCTCTTCTAGCTCTCTTCGCAGCGTGTTCATCGTGTCTTCTCACTGATGATCATTCCCTGGCGTATCTGTTTCCTCCAGGCAGGTATGTCAGCTGCAGAGGCTTCCCATGTATTCATGTCAATTGCGCAAGCCTTCATATCTTGCTTGCAGACATCCTTGAAGCGGAGATGAGGACGACCCCTTTTTCTTGAGCCTAAGGCAAGCTCGCTGTAGAGAAGGTCTTTAGGGATGCGCCCATCATCCATCCTGCACACATGGCCCAAACAGCGAAGACGTCGCTCACACAGTAGGGAGTAGATGGACGGAATGCCTGCTTTTTGCAGAATATCATTGTTATTCATTTTGTCCTGCCATGTGATACCAAGTATCCTACGTAGGCACCTCATATGAAAGATCTGGAGTTTCCTATCCTGTGTTGAGTACGTGTTCCAGAACTCCCTCCCATACAGTAGGACACTAAGAATGCACGCTCTGTAGACGGCCATCTTGGTAGAAATGGTAAGGTTGCTGTTTTCCCAGACTCTTTTAGTTAGTTTAGAGAGGGTTGTGGATGCCTTACCAATCCTTTTGTTGAGCTCTACGTCCAATGAGAGGATGTCTGAAGCAGTGTAGCCTAGGTACTGGAACTGGTAAACGACCTCCAGTGCTGTACCTTTGATTGAAATGCTGGGTGGGCAGGCGGTTGCTTGTCCCATAACTTGGGCTTTCTTCTGGCTGATGGTGAGACCAAACAGGCTGCAAGCATCAACAAACCCGTCCATACGTCTTTGGAGACCATCTTCCTGATGCGATGCTATGGCTGCATCATCGGCAAACAGCATGTCCCTGATCTGGACTGACCTGATCTTAGTCTTGGAACGGAGCCTGGCGATGTTGAAGAGACTACCGTTAGATCTGGAGTGAAGGAAGATGCCATCCGCTGTGTTTTTGAAAGCATGCTTCGGGAGTATGGCGAAGAAGATTCCGTAGAGTGTCGGGACCAATACACAACCTTGTTTGACACCGCTCTTCACCCGAACCCAGCAGACATGTCGCCGTTAAACTGTACAGTGCTCATCATGCCATCGTGAAAGGATCTTATGATGCTGAGGAGTTTTGGTGGGCATCCAATTAGTGGGAGGATTTTAAATAGACCGTCTCTGCCCACGAGATCGAACGCCTTGGTCAGATCTATAAAGGCGAGATACAGAAGCTGGTTTTGCTCTCTGCACTTCTCTTGCAGCTGGCGTAGGGAAAAGATCATATCGATTGTTGATCTCTCTGAACGAAAGCCGCATTGAGATTCCGGGTAAATTCGATCGGCAAGAACTTTGCAGTCGCAGTAGTACTATGCCAACGAAGCTCAACAGTGAGATACTGCGGTAGTTATTGCAGTCACTGCGGTCCCCTTTGTGTTTGTAGAGTGTGATGATGTTTGCGTCTCTCATGTTGTGAGGCACTGAACCTTCTCTCCAGCACTGTATCAAAAGGTTATGAAGGGGCTGAAGCAGCCTAGCTTTTCCACTTTTTAAGACCTCTGCTGGAATATTGTCCTTTCCTGGGTCCTTTCCAGATGGCAGTCTGTCTATTGCCCTGGATAGTTCTTCTATGGAAGGCTGCTCGTCGAGCTCAGGCATCAGGGGGAGACGATCAATGGCATCCAGGGCACTTTGTCCCTGGAGTAAAGCTCGGAGTAGTGTTCTACCCATCTGTCCAGCTGTTTGACTTTGTCTATTATGGGTTCACCCGACTTGGACCTCAGTGGTGCTGTTTTGTTGATTATGGGTCCAGTAGCTTTTCCTGATCCTGTCATACATGTTTTTCATGTTGCCTGTATCAGCCGCCCGCTGAATAGTCTTGGAGAGGTCCGTCCAGTAGTAGTTCGCAGCTTTTCTGAAATCCTTTTGGACTGCATCTCTCGAAGACCTCAGTGTAGCCAGCGATGTAGGAGATGGGTTGGGCCGTGTATGAAAGCAAGGATGAACGTTTTGCCTCAATCAGAGGATCGGGAGTAGCAGAACTTGCATCATACCAGTCATTACATTTACAACGTGTCCTCCTCCCAAAGGCGTTGAGAGCTGTAGAGTGGGTGTCGTTCTTGAGTGTTTCCCACTGTTCAGATGCAGGTCGACTGTGATCGCTTTTGAAGGTAAAGGAAAACATCACGTTGAATTCTGCCATGCGGTCTGGGTGTTGAGTCTTGCTAACGTCTATATGCGCAATACCCTCCTGTTTAGTGCGGTAGAAATCTTTGGGTTGAAGTTTAACCTTGCTGCATACTAAGGAATGGTCCGTATCACCATCGGCACTATGGTAGGCTCTAGACATCAGAAAACAGTTTAGGTACCTTCGTCTAGTAATAATGAGGTCAAGCTGGTGCCAGCGCCCTGACCTGGAATGTCTCCAAGACACCCTGTGATGCGGCTTGGCACCAAAGAATGTGTTGGTGATGCAGAGGTCATGGTAGGCACAGGGTTCTAGTAGTCGCTGACCATTATCATTGCATTTACCCACTCCAAAGTTACCGAGGCAGCTTGGCCATGCATCGTTGTCACCACCTACACGCGCATTAAAGTCCCCAAGTATGATCAGGTCCTCATTCTGTGAAAATGCCTTGATGGTCTCATCTAGCTGAGTCTAGAAGTGCTCCTTTGTGTCGTTAGGTGCCGCGAGTGTTGGGGCGTACACACACAATAGATTAATTGATCCATCTGTGGTGTTCAGACGCAGTGAAATTACGCGTTCAGTGGCTGAATCACAGAGTTGTACATTTTGAAGCAGGGAGTTTCTGACTACAAAACCAACACCGTGTTCGCGAACTTCCTCAAGGATGCTACATTGCGGCGATGGGACTGGGACTGGAGCTTGGTTGACAGTGAGGGACCTATTAGATTGGCGACTCTTTTTTGGACCTTGTTAAGGAGGGAGAGATTAGTAGATGATGCACCAGCCCAGATGTGGCAACAATACTCCATGCATGGGCGGATGGTGGTCTTGTAGAGATACAGGATAATGTCAGGTGTGAGGAGTTTACTAACACGGTAAAGGGAGCCCACCTTCTTTGTTGCAGCCTTGGCAATATCTTCAATGTATTTGTTCCAATTCATGTTACCAGTGAAGGTTAGGCTGAAGAGTTTGAATGATGAACCCTCAGGTAGGGTGTTATTTGCCATGGCAATCGGTGGTTGGAGAGGTTTCTTGTAGTTGTTGAAGGAAAGGAGCTTTATCTTTGCGACATTAAAAGTTACCAACCCTTTATGACCCTAATCCACTACAGGTCATTTTCTAAGGATTCAGGCATTGCCTCGGATATGATCGCGTTTGTTTTGCCAACATGGCGAGAGTAAAGAGTGGTGTCGTCAGCAAATAAACCAATCTCAGACTCTATGTCATCAGGGAGATCGTTTATTAAGATCAGGAACAATAAAGGTCCAAGGATAGATCCCTGAGGTACAACAGCATTTATGTCATGTTGCTTAGATGAACGGCCATCGAAGACAACCTTGATCTTTCTTTCGGTTAGGAAGGATCTAATTATATTAAGTAATTGCCCAGTAATACCGTATGAGCGTATTTTCAGAAGAAGCCCTTTATGCCATACTTTGTCAAAGGCCTTTGATATATCAAGCGCTACATGCGTTCAGAGATGACCGTTAGGATGTCTGCAGTAGTTTGTGCTTGTCTAAATCCATACTGGCGGTCAGAAAGACGTTTAGCATTAAATAAGTGCCGGACTATCGCTAGATTGATTAAGCAAAGATCGGCAGTAGACTGATGGGGCGATAGTTATGAGGATCGGTTCTATTCCCAGAATTCTTGTAGACAGGTACCACAGAGGCAATTTTCCAGCTATTGGGGAAGCAAGATTCCGCTAGGTATTTATTGTAGAGTTTGGAGAGGACAGGGGCCAGTTCAGCAAAGGATTTCTTTATTACTATTACTCAGGCCCACAACCATTGGGTGTGAAGGTTTTTTATGATGTCTCTGACCTGGGATGGGGTGATGACCAGGTTATCAAGTGTGGCTTCGGTCCGCAATGGAAATTTGGGGAGGGGGTGGTTATCAGTCTTAAGTGGAGTTAAAGGCGAAACGCTAGGCAAGTAGTTCAGTCTTTTCAGTTGCTGTGCAAACGACATCATTGTGGTTTGATAGTGGGGGAATCGTTGATTGACCATTATTCACTACACTATTATAGATTTTCCAGAAATCGCGAGTACCTAGTTTCTGTGACTGAATGATTTTTTTTAAAGAGCCCGGCCGAGAGGGGGCGTAAATAATTATTTTAATAATAAATATTTAATTGCATACGTATACGTTTCATCCTTGCGGAATATTTAGTGTGGAGATAACTGCTCAAACCAGTCACACAATTCGAACCCCGGAATTCAAGTCACCTTTAACTCAATTTCGAGCATTCAAACAAATGAGGCCAATTTCCAATCGTTAAACGACGAGTAGAGAAATAAACCCTATTTATGTCAAATCAGGGGAATAAACATATAGTCAGCCGTTTAAACAGTGTTCAACAAATTACGTAGAAAGGAACTTTCATTATATATATATATATATATATATATATATATATATATATATATATATATATATATATATATAATAATGGTAATAATCCAGGTGAAAAATATCCACAGGGTGGTAATCCAGAGAATTTTAACCGGGTTTATAAAAAGTGCTCAATATCAAAATAGAGCTTTATATATGATAATTTTATTTACACAGACATGTACAAAATCTGCGACACTGGCATGTCGATGTTATCGATCAACAGTTACTATGAACTGCGATCTCATCAGGCAGAGTAAGAATCCGATCTTAACCTCAGATCATATTTGGAGAGAACTGTTGATCGATAACATCGACATGCCAGTGTCGCAGATTTTGTACATGTCTGTGTAAATAAAATTATCATATATATATATATTTAAAAACATTTTTTTTAACATGATTCACCCCAAACAAGGCAGGCCGCCACTGTAAACGTAAGGGGCTACTGAAAAGGAAAAGGGGAGAAGGATTCATATATATATATATATATATATATATATATATATATATATACTTCTTTGTAATATAGCAGGAAAAATCCCAGCAGAGTGCTCAATTAATTAAGAATTAAAGTTAAAAACATAAAATTAAGAGTACGCTCTTAATTTTATGTTTTTAATTTCATGTTTTTAATATTTATTTATTTTGGTACAGAAAAATTAGTACAACATTCGTACCGTCGGTTTCAAGCACGGAAGGACTTAGCCATCCGGCTCACTTCAGCTTCTGTTGTCATATGTTTCGGAAATGTTAAGTCACGTGTCACTCTCGTTTGGATGCGTTATTTGCGTAGAGTGTTGTGTATGTTTGTTTAAATTTAGTGTAAGGAAGGTTTAATAAGGTTTGAAAAAGAAGGGGGAGGGTGAAAAGTAACAGTTGAGATTTAAAACCGGAGAAGATTTAAAGAGATATAAAAAAATTAAAAAAATTTCTATATAATTCCCGTGAGTCAATATTATGAGTATCGTATATTTGGCCGTTACTGTTTTGGGGTTTAATGATGTGTCTTCTAAAGGAATTAGAGAGAGGACATGGGTTTAAGGATTAAAGAGGTAAAAAGGAACAACATGAATTAATTTCGTGTTTAAATTCTGGATTAAAGTATTTTAAATCAATCCCGAAGTTATTTAAATAAAGGTATCATCCGGGCGGTCTAAGGACAGTAATTCTGTAGGGTATTTAAATGGTTATAAACCGTTTAATTGGATCTGTTTGGGAGATATGGGAGATGAGTATTATGACCGACAAATGGTGGTGACTTATGGGAGTAATAATAATGTTGTGAAATGGGGGTGTTACTTTCTTAATGACTGGAGAAATATTTTTGGGAAAGTTGAAATTATTGCTCTTGAAAAGTAGTGTGGATATGGGTTGATTGAGGTATTTGTACGTATTTTTTAATTTTATTTATAATTATGAGGGGTGATAGTTGGGAAAAGTTTAGGGACTGGAAGTCGGTATTTAATGGGGTAATTATGGGGTTATGAATTTGGCAGAGGGGGATAGATAGGCTTTTATGTGTATCAGTGAGTCCAGTTTATGAGTAGTTCTTGTCTCCTGTGGATGAGCCCCTTAAAGATTTCATCTCGAATATTCAAACAGACTGTATTTGGGTCAATGATGCCCCTTGATATACGGTATTTGTCAGCGTCACACAGAGGACATCTATTTATGGCTGGAGAGAAGGGTGGTTTTCTCTCAATTAATTTCCATTTGATGGTAAAGGCTGTATTTTCATCTTTAAGTTGCCATATCCGGGTCGCGAGTGCCGTATTTGCCGTGTTTGTGTATCTGAAGGTGTTACTGTGTGCGTATTATATATATATATATATATATATATATATATATATTAGGCAAACATTATTAAATAACACGGAGTGGTTTTGTTTGATGCGATTTTTTGTTTCAATTTTCTGAATTGTCCATCTAATGTTTCGGTCAAATTGATGTAAATATATTCCATGGGTTTCTTGTTCCATTCTTTTTTCTTTTTTGCAAGTACTTTCGATTTGAATCGTCAAATCATCTTCAGGCGGTATTAGTTTTAGTGTCTTTACAAATTATGACTTTACTGTTGTGCTCATTTTTTAATTATAACGGCAAGTAGTTTATAACTTGAAAAAGCGTCTGTAAAGTTGAAATGTACATGAGAGCGTGATGGCGTTCTACACATATGATAGATTTAAAAGTTTGACTGTTTAAACCGTTAAGAAATTGATGACGTTAAAGAAAGTGCATACAATTCAAACGCATAACTACCTAATGGCTAAGAATTTGGTGATGTTAATTATTATGCTAGACACTTTAAAATGTTGCGACTAGTTTTATAATTGACATTATTAATTGTGGGATGTTTAGTTTTTATGTAGAGGGCTTCGAGTATTTTTAATTTTTTGATATTGGTATCGTGGTGTATTATTTTGGTATTGTTAACAAGGATGTTTCTATATTGGGAGGGGGTACAATTGGTTTTTAGGTGTTGGCATATAGAGCGAGTGTCATAGAGATGTAGGGTGACCTACATCTATTAACACCTGTATTTTAAGTTTTAAAAGTGAATGCCCATATAGATATAAAATTGCTATGGTCAAAAATCTATTAAACCGTGCAAAATTAATCTCCTCATCCAAAAAATATTTTTTAATGAATTAAAAAACATAGAGCAAGTCCTAATTAATAATCAATTTCCTAATTATATGGTTGATGAACCAATAAAATTAATGATTAGAAATTTAGATAATCCTACTATTAATAATCAATTTCCTAATTATATGGTTGATGAACCAATAAAATTAATGATTAGAAATTTAGATAATCCTACTATTAATAATCAATTTCCTAATTATATGGTTGATGAACCAATAAAATTAATGATTAGAAATTTAGATAATCCTACTATTAATAATCAATTTCCTAATTATATGGTTGATGAACCAATAAAATTAATGATTAGAAATTTAGATAATCCTACTATTAATAATCAATTTCCTAATTATATGGTTGATGAACCAATAAAATTAATGATTAGAAATTTAGATAATCAATTTCCTAATTATATGGTTGATGAACCAATAAAATTAATGATTAGAAATTTAGATAATCCTACTATTAATAAGCTAAATAATTCCTTACTATAATTATTGATTAAATATCACATTTTCAAATCAAAAAATTGGAAAAAGTTGTTCAATTTTTAGTGTCGACGTTCAGTTTTTTGTAAAAGTATAGAATAGTACGCACTCAAGAACCCATAAACAAAACCACACACATAATTTATATAAAACGCATTAGAATGAAATTCTCTATCGAAATCACCTTGTTTTAAGGTGTGGAAACCATTCATAGTATATTTTTTAAAAAAACATACAAATCGTTTCCACCCGTTGAGTTTTCAGGCAAATTAGATTAAGAATTTCATTCTAATGCGTTTTAGATAAATTATGTGTTGTTGTTGCTTATTTGCTTTCGTTTTTGTTTTATTTTGTCTTTTGGGTTTACGAGTTCTCGAGTGTTAACTATTCTATACACACCTACTTTTCTGTGTAACTTAAACTGACAACGTTCCCCTTTAGCCAAATTAATCCTGTTTATAAACGCATTTTCGGAATTTAGTGCAGATCAGTCATTTGACGGTAAAATTAGACAGGAAACTGAACCCGCTCTAAAAATTAAATAATTTCTTTAAAATGCTTTGTTCATAATCTGAGAAATGGTAAATCCCAATTTTTTTCAGAAACATTTACTAACAAAAACGTTAAATGAAGGTAGAAATATTGACTTCAGGGCATAATTTTTTTTATTGAACTTACAAAGTGAAAAAACACACACGAAAATTTGATCAAATTGTTTTGTTCAATTTTTAATAGAACAGATTTTTAGAATCTTACAAATTAGTGTTTAATCGATAATAATAAGTATTTCCTTTTCAAAAATTGAAATAACAAATGTTTTCGGGAGGCATCTTTTGTTTTAATTATTTCAGGTTTTAGTAAATTATGGATTCATTTATTTATTATGCCTCATTGGGTGTCTCTTATTTTACACAATAATTGTATTTCAAGTTATAATTATATATTTAAATATTTATTATTAAAAAAATTATCCATATATATATATATATATATATATATATGTATATATATAATAAATTACTTTAGGTTAACACAAAGGTTGTAGCTAAACAGTGTACGCCTAGAACTCTTAATTTAACATCATGCAAACGTTAGTTATTCAGAGAAACATTCCATATTTCCTTCAGAAACAATTTCATTTACAAACAATTGTCTCTGCCCATTTCAAGAACATATATTTTCATGATATACCAAATATCATCGATATTCATGAGGAGGCTTCATCAGTGTATAAAAATTCCATAGTAAGGCTGAAACAATTAAAATGCATCCAACATTCATTTAACTTATACTAAATAGTTCAATAACTCTGCCCAGCTTCCAGAAAGGCCTGGGCTTGGCTGGATTCTTAATGAGTATCACATCATTGACATTGATTTTATTGTGAAATTCAATTTCATGCAAATCCTTGCAACTTTCTCTCAGACTTAGCAAATATTCCTCGTGACACAGGTCTTTGAATCTAGGAATTAATTCTTCTCTGTTTACCAAGGTACTCACAGGGAGAGATCTAGTGATTGGTTCTGTCACGACCAAACTGGGTGTGTCAGATTGGAAAGAGAGCTCACAGTTTATGTTTAGATAAATGAAGCAGTTGGGTGTTAAGGGGAGCAGATCAACATCTGTAGAACATCTGTAGGTCAGAGGTCTGGAGTTCACTGCTATTTGAATGTCTGATAGGACACTTAGAAGGTTAACATAACCGATTTTGGATCGGCCCAGTGTTTTAAATAGGCAGGATTGTATCACCCTGATCATTATTTCCCAAGTACTTCCAATCCAAGGGGAGTTTAAAGGTAGTGTTATATGTTTGATGACAGAGTTTGTATATGAGTTCCAGAACTTATTACTGTTGATGTGATGTTTTATTACATCATCACCTAAGGCTGCATTAAAAGAACGTGCATTGTAACTGTATATGTGGCTGGGTGCTCCGTAAATGTTAGAAAATTGAACCAAGGCTTCGACAAAGGCTTGTGTGCTCATATCAGGCACAAGTTCAATGTGAATAGCTCTCACGTTCATACATGTGAAAATCAGTAAATACATCTTATGAGACTTTCCATCGCAGATTGAATCCAGATGTGACCCGTGTAATCAATGCCAGTGTATTGGAATGGGTTTATCAACCTCACTCTGTTTTTTTGTTGCAAATTTGTTAACTTGGGGTAGTTGAAAGCTACAAGTATTGCAGTTAGAGATCACAGTCTTCACAGACTGCCTAGCCTGTGGAACCCAATATCCTGACAATTTGGTCACTGTCGTCCCAATACCCAAATGTTTGCATCGATGATGGCTATCAATAATTAATCATTTTGTAAGAGGGTGATGTTTGGCAATTTAAATAGGATAGACAAAATTATATTTATATCTTGTTAAATTGGAAATTCTGCCATCCATTCGCAAAATCCCGTCAGAATCGATGAAAACGTTACGATTCCTCACCAGCAAAGGAATTTCCTTGTTAATAGGATCCTTCAAATAGGATCCAATTTCCTTATCAAATGCTTGTAGTTGCATCGATTTTAGAAAGTAATTAAATGCTGCCTGTTTTGCATCAGATTGTTCCTTTTGTCGTTTGCATACATTTAAAAATTTGAAAATGAAGGCAGTTGCATGAATTAGCTTGTTGAAGTCGGAGAACCTGTCAAATGGAATCAGTTCCCCAATAGCTTCACTCAATGTATTATGAGAGACGTTTTCCATGTGACACTTGTTTTCAGGGCCCAGACAGCTCAGCACACCTGTAGGCCAGTTTTTAGGCTCCTCAATCAGTCATGTGAGCCCATATGTCCAGTAGTCCAATTTCTGCTTTAATATTTCTAGGGTGATACCACGAGAAAAAAGATAAGCTGGGTTGTCAACAGAGGGGGCATATTTATAATGAATGTCGACCCCAAATTCCTTATTCAACTTCTCTTTCATTTCTTGAATGTCTCTGATTCTGTTCCTGGTATACGGACTTTTTGCTTTAATATTCTCTGTGAGAAGTCAAGATAATACAACTTGCGCATCCACAGAAACAAAGATGTTCCTAATGTTGATACCAGAGTAGGACCTCAGTAACATGGTTAAAGTCTTGAATTCAATATACACAGCAAGCAACTCCATCATAGGTAATGTTTTTGTCTTCATCGGAGAAACTTTAAATTTAGAAAATATTATATGGTATTTCCTATTATGCACGCCATAAACAACAAAGACATATGCTTGAGGTGACGCATCACAGAATAAATATAATCTCAGTTGGCTGTCAGAGTCCAGACAAATTCGACCAGATCGTTATTAAGTCAGTAGGTACCTGCTCATCCCAACTCAACTCGAGCAACCACAATCTTCGGAGAAGTATTTTTGATTTAATAGGAGCACAAAATGACAAAGGGTCAAATATTCTTGCTGTCTGAGTCAGAATATCCCTCTTTGAAATTATGTTCTTTTGAACTGAACAGTTAGCAATGCTGATAGTGTCCAATTCAGGGTGATATTTATATCCTAAAACTTAGCCATATTCACAACCATGTTGTACAATTCTGCCATCCTCATTTCTAATATCTCGTAGGGGTGTAAAATTTGAATTACACGACCTCAGCTGGGAATTTCCTTCTTGCAAACGAAGCACTGCATTTTTATAGAGGCTGATTATCTCCTCGGAAGAATTGCTAGTCATTCATAAGTCGATTTTTCAGCATTTCAGTACATGCATCATTTGTAACACGACTCACATGGGGCTTGGGAACATGAAATGAAAAGGCTGACATTGAAGCCAAATATCAATGTACAATATTGGAAACAAAGCAACTCATCTCCATCCTTCACAAACAAAATCTACTTTTGTCCTCATCAGACTTGAGTCTGATCATCAAAACGGCTGTCCTTATATTTCCTAATGAGACGTATTTGTTAGCGACGAACAAAAAAACCCAAAAGTTCAAGCATGTTATTCATTATCTTCACAACAGGAAAACATGCTTCATTGAGAGAGTAACCACTCCCAGTCTTTAGTGAACAGTTAAAAACAGGTTTGAATTTAGTAGTTACCTGTTGATCAAACTTGAAGACCGGTTTATGGGGTATCCAAATGTACTTGTGGAAATCTTGTGAGGCAACTTCAATTCTTTCGATGGTCCCTTCGGACTCTTGCTGACGAAAAATATCAGTATAGGTCCTACCCAAATTGTTTTTTCCAAAAAAGCATTGTTCTGTCAAGCACTTTAAGAGCGACTTGGAAGTTGGAAGAAACAGAATCGAGTTTGTCTCTATGCCAAGGTAGATCCACCAAATAAGAATTGCCCCTGAATTCAATAGATTCCTTAAAGCTATCAATTTTAATCTTGTCATAGTCACCAATTAGTTCATCGTCAAGGGAGGCAGCAGCTGAGTCTACAGCAAACATTTTTTCCAAATTTCTTTCCACGTCGGAAGTTTCAAATATATCTGGGAATGGATCCGGATAGGTTTTGGAGCTTCCAGATCCCACAGGATTGATTTGATGAGGATATAAAAAGTGTTGTACATTTCCAACCGGGGCAACCCCTGAGGCAAATCCCAGGCCTGCTCATTCATTCATTCAATAATCCTGGAGCCTTTCATAAATTGAAATATATCAACTCCTAGGATGCCATCAATTATTATAAAATTGCCTTGGTTTTCATTTGAAAACATCAACCTATATTTCAATTTATTCAGGTTAGACTTCACTTGGCTGAAATATATTACTAATTAAACATCATGCTAAATGGTGTATTCAATCAATTATCTTTTATACGGCGGATAATTTGCACAGCGGACTCATCTGCAAAACAAATAAATATTTTCAAAATAAAAAAAAAATACAAGAAATCAGTAAAAATCAGACAACAAATTTATACGGTGGATTAATTCGCCTTATCACCGCCTACAAAATCAGACAAAACTAACCGATAAAATTTGGCAGCCATGTTGGGAGCTAACCGCTTCAACATAACCATAGTATCTGGTGACAAAGTTTAGTATTAGATTTTCAACACATTGATGGATATTTTAAGTAAGTTTATTCCCTAGAGTAAATGTGGTATTGTGGTGACTGCAATGATGCTAGCTAACAAATTATAACACAGACCAACGACCCCCATTTCCTCACACTTTTGATGGCTTTGTGTCTACCTTGTTAAAATGTATATTTTATATTTTTTCGTTTCAAAGTGTAGTATCTGTTCTGATACTATATTTCATCTTTTCTGTCCTCTGTCAGTAAAGAAGAAATCCTTCTGGGGCAAGTATTATTTTCGTTCCAATCTAAAGTGCGTTTTTTTGAGATAGCTGGATAAACCCCACATTAAAACCGACCTTGTGTCTAACTCAGCCCTCGTGGGGAGACAATAATTAGTAATTACATACATCGTAAGCAACAATAACAAATAAATTGATATTGTAACTTAAAAAAATTAGAATCGGCATTGCTTGACTTTGGATGTTTTTATTTTTATATGTAACGAAAATTGTTTTTGAATTGTTCCCGATTAAAATAATAAACGAATGTTAGTCTTTAAAATCAATGAAACTACGTGATTTTATTTAATTTAAAGAGTAACTTATATTGCCTTTGGTAACATTTATTTGTTGTACAATTGTTTTTCACCCATTTTTTTGTTTTGTTGGCTCTTGTTAAAAATGCCCGAACCGGTCTTCTTAAAGAAGCCCGTGGCCTGGAACGTTTATAACTGGAGTTGAACGTGTTTGCCGTATATTTGAATTATTTTCATCGCGACCAAATGGAAAATTTGGCTTTGCTATGCAAGGGAAATAACTCAACAAGAGTTGCTTCCCTTTTTATTTCTCTCCATAAATTGTATCTAACACCTGTAAAAATTAAATCAAGATAACATTTATGTTAAATAATTGGAGTTCTCTTACCGATGTTCATATCTACGTCAACTTTATTTGATCTTGTATAAAACAAACAACACAGAAAGCGATACTAAACATTCCACTTTGTGAACGTGGGTGGATGATATGGAGCCGAACCTGGACCGGATCTGGGCGAGTTTTCCTATATAAATTTGCCGATTATAGTTAATAATAAAAAGGAGTAAAAAACAACAAATAGACAAAAAAAAAACTACTACAAAACGCAAGAAAATTTATTTTTCTACTAACCTGTATAATTTTCATGTGTGACTAGTGATTGTAAGATTTATTATCTATGCATTTGTCACTTTTACTTAATGACCACACCGCAATAAATTGGAAAATTTGTTATTGCTATGCAAGGGAAATAACTCTTTCGTCGCAAGAAGAGTTGCTTCTCTTTCATTGCTTTTTACTTCATTTGTTCGCGTAATAAAAGAATATCTAGCGCCATTAAAGAATAACATTTTAGTCAAATAATTGAAATCGTCTGATCTTCAAGCGACTACATATGTTCATATCTACGTAAACTTTGTTTGATCTTGTATAAAACAAACAACACAAAATGCAATACTACAAAGGTCCGTTTTTTTTCGTTTCATTTGCAAACCAAAAAATGTCACGCGTATGTGAATATTTTATACTAACGATATTTATTTGAATCAAAATTATAGAAACGAACGTCACGCGTTTATTCTTTTTTCACAATCAGATTTTATGAAGATTAATTAATCGTTAACATGAAATTCCGAATAAATCATTAACAATTTTGATTTGAATAAAAATGAAATAAACGAAAGATATGTTCTTTTAAAAATACCGATAAGGATCTCTGGATCAGGAGATTTAGTAAATGCGCAAACGACGCAGCAATTCAAGGCGAAATTAAACACGTGTTGGGCCACTGTATCCGTTCCTCTGTTAATTTCAGCCCCCCCCCCCCAATTTCTCCCTACATGCCAACTGATGCGTGATTGATTTATTTTTGTGCCAAATTTATTGAATAGAAGTATGGGTACTGTTATAGATGAAGCGCCTGATTTCCGTGATTTCGCGTCGGCAACGATCGGACAGGTCGCGGAAGCGCCGAGAGTTGCCGAGGCGAAAACGCCAAGCGTTAATGGAAGGCTTGCAGGTGATAATACAAGACGAATAAATTCAAAGAAAAAAATACATAGATAAAAAGATAAAAAGCGAACAAACTGTAGGGGGGGGGGATCAAATGAACCATTTTCAATCAAAAGTGTAGAAAGAAAATTGGGGGGGATTTTGCCAATCTTCTTTTTCATTTGTGTCGCTGTTTTTCTTTTTCTTCTTGCTTACATAAAATAAAGGAAGAAAGAAAAATGGTTACGGGTTAGGGTTTAGGGTTAGGGTTCCCGTTAGGGTTAGGGTTAGGGCTTCCGTTACGGTTAGGGCTCCCGTTCTTAGCGATAGCCAAGCCCTGCATTCAAACTGCCAAGCTCTAACTGGAAGACTGGTAGACGCAGACGAATAAATTTAAAAAATAAAATACAAAGATTAAAATCATTTTTTTTTGTGAAAATAATGTTGTTGTTTTTTTTGGGGGGGGGGGGGTAAAATTTTGCCAATGTTTTCATAATATAAAAGAAAGAAAAAATAATATTATTCCGTCAGCGCTCGGGCATTTCCGCGACATGCCCGATCGTTGTCGACGCGAAGTCACGGAAATCAGGCGCGTCATCTATAACACTACCGAATTTTTTCAAAAAAATTGAGTTATAGAAGTAAAAAGATGGATTTTTGTTTTTTTTTATATAATTTGGATTATTAGAACAACTGTTCTCATCTTAACCCGTAACGTAACCGATAAAGTACAAAGTAAATCTTCTGAGGGTTGAAGGTTCAATCCTCAGCGCGGGCGATACTAGGAATTGCGAATCACTGAAGATTTCTACCAGATAATGTCTGACAGAATTAAAGCATGCTACCCTCGTGGATTAAATAAAGGGTTCCATTCAAAATTCTGTGCAGATTCCCGAGTTCGACGGAAAGATTCCCGAGTTCGACAATATACGTCTGAAGAAAGTCGGTTACATCAGCCAAAACGTTGTGAGAATAACGCTCAAGATAAGAACAGTAATCCGACTAATCCAAATTATACAAAAAAATCAGAAACATTTATTTATTTATTATTATATATAAAAAGCTGAAATGGAAAAAATGGTAAAAGTGAACATTTTATTATCTAAAAATCAAATTTAAAAATGGAATTTCGATATAATTTCTTGACTTTGTATGTTTTCATTTGAATAATTATGTAAATAAAATTGTTTTCAAATTGTTCAACTCAAAATAATAAAGGATTTGTAGTCTTCAAAATCCAGGAAACAACGTGAAAGAAACAAAAAAAAAATAGTTTTGTGTTTGTTGGGATCGAGGGTCGTGTCCCCTGACTATAAACGTGTTCGTTAAATCAAGCAATGTTGCATGCAAAGACAGAGTAATAATTAATAAACAAAATGAGGTTTATCGAACGTGTGTGTAATGTGGAATGATGAGGTTTGTGGTGTGTGTATGTCGATAAGAAACAGTTCTTGAAATGCGTATATGAAGAAATGAGTCGTGGGAAAAGTCATTGAAAGCCGTACACAAAGAAAATGAGTTGAGAACTCTTACCGTTGTTTGAAACACGTGTTGACGGAAGAAATGTGTGTTGGTTGTTGCTTTGCAGAGGCCAGTTGAAGAGAAAATAGCGTTAGACGGAGCGCTGTGTCAGGGTCGTTCTGCGAGGCTAATTGAAACGACAAGAGAGTGATTTTCCGTTTGCACCGGTTTTTACAATCCGAAGGGCAGATAACTCTGGGGTCGCTTTTCAGCGCAACCTGTCGGTGAAAAAGCGACACCTAACGGCCAACCGGTGCAGTTATCTTTGAAAGGAGGAGGTAACTGCTACAATCACTGCCCCCAGATTGAAAAATATTGAAAGTATTATTCAATATGTACAGTTGTAGATGAGAAGCATTCTTTGTGTGTATGTCTGTTTTGCTGTTGAAGATTAGAAAAAGTAGTGTGCACGCTACTTATTTCTGTTTTTCTATCTGTGTAGAATGATTGATCGCAAGTGGGTCTGCGGAATTGAGTGTTTATAACGCATGTGGATCTGCGTGTTGTTTGCATGCAGTTGGGTCTGCATCAAGTTTGAGCGCAAGTGAGTCTGCTGTTGAATGATTGAGCGCAAGTGAGTCTGCGGTTGAATGATTGAGTGCAAGTGAGTCTGCGGTTGAATGATTGAGCGCAAGTGAGTCTGCTCTGTCGAAAAATGTTGAGTGCAAGCGAATTTGCACTTGTTGGAGGCGTTGTTCATGTATATTAGTCTGCATGATGCGGAGCTGATGAACAATTTTGAATTGTCAAGATCAGTGTGCGTTGTGGTCAAAGACAAGTGTGTAAGTGGTCGGTATTGTTGGTAAGCTCTGTGGTGCACATGAATTTGCACGGTTGGTTGAAGGTGATGAGTGAGCGCAAGTGAGTCTGCACGATTATTGATGAATGAGCGCACGTGGGTCTGCGCGGTTGTTGATGAGTGAGCGCATGTGGGTCTGCACGGTTATTGATGAATGAGCGCACGTGGGTCTGCACGGTTGTTGATGAGTGAGAGCAAGTGGGTCTGCGCGGTTGTTGATGAATGAGCGCACGTGGGTCTGCACGGTGGTTGATGAATGAGCGCACGTGTGTCTGCGCGGTTGTTGGTGAGTTAGGGTGATGCGTGAGCACAAGTGATTCTGTGCAGTTGTTAATGTTGTTCATGTTAATTAGTCCGTGTTGTGAAGCTGATGAACAAACATCTAGTTGTCAAGATTGGTGGTACACTATGGTCGAAGTCAGATGCGCCAATGTCTGCAAGTGAGTTAGCAGGTCCAGGTACAAGTGGGTCTGTGCTGGTGTTGGTGCGCGTCGTTCGAGTTGATGGGTCCTCCTGTTGATCAACGAACGTCCAGTTGTTGAGTATTTAGTCATGCTTGTGCAGGTGTACTCGTTTTTGAACTGGTGCGATTTCTTCCATAATGTTGTTAGCGATGTCCGGGAATGTTTGGTGCTTGATGAATGTCCGGGAAGATTTGGTTGTCGCGTCTTGTGTTGAAGAGGGTTGGTAGACCTTGAAGGGTGATGTTGATGCTTGCTGAGCCTGACTTTTTACAACCAGTATTAAGTCATAGGGCTTGGTGTTGTTGTTTGTGTTTGGCTGAGTTTGTTGAGATGTTCAAAATTGTGGTTGATGAGGTCTGGACGATATGTCATCTTCTCTACCAGCCGTTGCCCGTGTCCACATATCACGTCGGGGTCACCAATGTTGGGATCGAGGGTCGTGTCCCCCGATTATAAGCGTGTTCGTTAAATCAAGCAATGTTGCATGCAAAGACAGAGTAATAATTAATAAACAAAATGAGGAAGTTCAAATAAGGTTTATTGAACGTGTGTGTAATGTGGAATGATGAGGTGTGTGGTGTGTGTATGTCGATAAGAAACAGTTCTTGAAATGCGTATGTGAAGAAATGAGTCGTGGGAAAAGTAATGAGTTGAGAACTCTTACCGTTGTTTGAAACACGTGTTGACGGAAGAAACGTGTGTTGGTTGTTGCTTTGCCCATGCCAGTGTAAGAGAAAAAAGCGTGAGACGGAGCGCTGTGTCAGCGTCGTTCTGCGAGGCAAATTGAAACGACAAGAGAGTGATTTTCCGTTTGCACCGGTTTTTATAATCCGAAGGGCAGATAACTCTGGTGTCGCTTTTCAGCGCCACCTGTCGGTGAAAAAGCGACACCTAACGGCCAACTGGTGCAGTTATCTTTGAAAGGAGGAGGTAACTGCTACATGTTGTTTCTGTATTAAAAGATGCAGAAACAACACAAAACTATGCATTTTGAATTACTTTTTTTTTTTAAATATTGGATAAAGTTTAGTTCCAATATAAATCGAACCGTGTTCCTTTCTTTTCTCTCCATGGTAACTGAAACATGTTTTATTTTTTGATAAATTAATTGTATTTAATTGAATTGTATTTTCTTTTGTTTAATGCATTTTAAAAGTTTTTTAACATTTTTATCGACAACGTGACTTTTTGACACAGAACACTTTCCCCCAAATCTACGACGTCATTTTTTATAGAACCGGCCTTCTTAAGGGAGACATTTTACAACTGGATCTGAAGGCGTTGGCCATATATTTGAATTATCATCGCAACAAAATGGAAGATTTGTATTTGCTATGCAAGGGAAATAACTCTATTTTTTCGAGAATAGTTGTTTCCCTTTCACTGCTTTTTATTTTCTTTATTTTTCGATCCATAATTTGTATCTAACACCAGCAAAAAATAAAGCAAGATAACATTTTTGTTAAATTATTTAAATGATCTCACCTTTAAGCGAACTACCGATGTTCATATCTACGTAAACTTTGTTTGATCTTGTATAAAAAAAGGAACCCAAAATGCTGTGGGAAGCAAAAATGACCTTTTACGGTCACTTTTGCTTTCCACCGTGTTTTTCTTCTTTATCACTTAATTAAAAATCTTAAAATGTCACGTGTATGTGAAGATTTTATACTTACGAAATTTATTTGAATCAAAATTATTAAAAAAAACTCACGTTTTTAATACTTTTGTCACAAAAATAAAAATTCATTGTTTTGATTTACTCAGCATGTTATGAAGATCCATTTATTTTAAACAACATTTATTTTTATATAGTAATACAAAAAGACTTATTATATTACATTTAATTTACATACGTGTTTGTGGTGTGTACTGCCATAGATGACCATGCCGAAAAAAGAGAGTGACTCTTTCTCTAAATGCGTGAGAGAGGGTGATCGATATACATAGATAGCTAAGGGATAAATGAATGACTTGATGTTCTACTCTGATGAGTCCCCACATATTAAGGCCAAAAGCCACTTGAGGATAAGGGTTAATAAGATTTTCACTTCGATGATGGCTCAGTACTAGAAGAAGGTTGTAAACGATGGACAACATTTGATCTTATAAGAAGACGGCTCGATAGACATTCGCCTTGAAAACGGCCACGTTATATGGTGCAGGGAAGCAATCCCACAGCAACGCGTTCCACAGACGGGAAGTTCTTGGAAAGGAACTCTGTTAATTGAAATTCCGTTTGATTTTAGGAACAGAGAAAAATTAATTTCCAGTGTTAGAAACAAGGCGGAGTAACAACTTTCTACGATTGGTCGGTTAGGGTTGGATTAGGGTTAGGGTTGGAATTAGGGTTAGGGTTGGAATTAGGGTTAGGGTTGGAGTTAGGGTTAGGGTTAGGGTTAGGGTTGGAATTAGGGTTAGGGTTAGGGTTAGGGTTAGGGTTGGAATTAGGGTTAGGGTTGGAGTTAGGGTTGGAATTAGGGTTAGGGTTGGAATTAGGGTTAGGGTTGGAGTTAGGGTTAGGGTTAGGGTTAGGGTTGGAATTAGGGTTAGGGTTAGGGTTAGGGTTAGGGTTAGGGTTGGAATTAGGGTTAGGGTTGGGTTAGGGTTAGGGTTGGAATTAGGGTTATTAGTTGAGTAGACGCTTTTTGTCGAACCTTTCTCTTTGGGATCAGTTTGTGGGATTTCGTAAGAACGGCATGTATACGCGAGGAAATAAAGTAGATGTAAACCCTTGCGCGTGGATTAAGGATATGAGGCTCCTTGCTCTGAACTTTTGATGTTCTAATAAATATTGTATCTTTACTATTTTTTATTCTCATCTTTCATCTCTAGAAATATATATATATATATATATATATATATATATATATATATATATATATATATATATATATATATATAAGGGAATTGAAAAAGGAAAAAGCCAAGAGCTATATTTGGAGAAACGCTCACAGTAGTAACGGCTACAACTTTTCCTTTATCATTCCATCATGTCAACCCACAAGTTCGATGCACTTGAATGAGATTTTTCTTCGAATTATCATCCTGGGGAAGTCTTACAATAAAGACGAAACGTTGATGAATATATAAAAAAAATCTCTTGATTTTTTCCTCTTTCATTTCCCATTACGTCGGATTACACTTACGATTCCTTTCTCATATATATATATATATATATATATATATATATATATATATATATATATATATATATATATATATATATGTGTATATTACATTGTACGAATGGGGGTGTATAAAGTTACAGGTCTTATTAAGTAACGTAATTCTAGACTAAAGTATTCATTTGATTGTCTGTCTTTATACGTATAAGTGTGAACAATTCGCTTTGTATTTAGATTTGGGTATAATTATTGTGTTTACGGAGATAAGTGTGTTTAGATGTGAATATATATATATATATATATATATATATATATATATATATATATATATATATATATATATATATAGTACACGTATTGTATTAGATTCTGTAGATGTAAATCCGTTGAAACTCCAATGTTTATAAAAAGTGCCCAATAACCAGTAGAGCTGTTCTTTAGTATAAATGTTTTTTTATACCAACATTATTGGTTACATATATGCATACACGTTTCGGTTGTACACTTCTGTCTTCTTTGGTCTGAAGAGGTTGACTTTGTGAAGAGTACAACCGAAACATGTATGCACATATGTAACCAATAATGTTTGTATGAATAACAATTCATACTATATATATATATATATATATATATATATATATATATATGTGTGTGTGTGTGTGTATATATGTGTGTGTATATATGTGTGTGTTAACAAGTCAAAGGAAAAAACGAAACACATTTAAATACAGGAAAAAATGATTAAGAAACGAGAGATTTTACCGGTTCCGTTCTCATCAACGAACGTGTTAAGAAAAAGTGAAGATTTTTAATTTATACGATAATGTGTAAAAAAACATTGGAAAAAGAATAACGCACAAATGAGAACCTCATTGACACGCGTTTAACTATTTGAAAAAAGAAATAATAATAAAACGCGTTCGGAGGGACATTGAAATGGGGGGGGGGGGTAAAAAAAGAAGAAGAAGGAAAAGAAGTGGGAAAATATAGATGAAGTATAGTAAAAAATAAAGGTTACTTTAACCGGGATCGCAGTGTTGCAATAAATTGCATTGTTTCCGTGCGTCGTTTACCAAATGTTTGCTTAACGTATAAGATCCGAGTCTGGTTAGATGGTGACGAGAGAAGTATTTTAGCGCTTTTGATGCACTTGCGACGTGGAAGAGAGTATTCGGATTTGAGGAGGAGGGTGCAGCTTTTTAAATCAAAATTGTGGCTAAAAGTGTGTGTGTGTATGACTAGTGCGTTAGGGAGATTGTTGTGTGTGAAGTGTTGTTTTTGTTCAGAAATTTTACAATTCTGTCCGTTTAAACAATATAAAACATAAGACATGTGACACATTTGATTTTGTAAATGCCGGCCAGGGAAGAATTGCCATTACGAGGTAGTTGGTGACGGGGTTTGGTGTTGAGTAAATCCTTAACACCATAACCACGTATGTAAATTAGATAGCAAAATAATAAGACTCTTTACTTCTCTATTATCCGTAAAGATAATCTCTCTCTCTATCTCTCATTCCTTTTATCTATATATCTATCTATCTAACCCCCCCCCCTCTCTCTCTCTCTCTCTCTCTCTCTCTATCTATTTCTCTCTCTCTCTATCTCTCTCTTTCTCTCTCTCTCTCTCTCTATATATATATATTTGTATTTAACATAAATTATAGGTGCATTCTGATGAACAAATGAAAAAATCAATCGATAAGCTTTCACCTGATTTTACAATTTCTACATCCTCATATCTCGTCGAACGATCACCACTCACAATCGCTTTCATATATCAGCAAATACTTTTAATTCCACTTTGTCAAGTCGACAAACAAAAACACTCTAATATGTTTATATTGTATTTTTTACCTTTTTAATGTTTATTTATTTCCAAATAAAATCCTTCTTGACGCGCGTTTCGCACCAGAAATCAAGTGGAATACATAAGCTTCAACCGGAATCTGTTGCTCATCAGGGAAATTGTATTGTTTACCTTTTTAATAATAAGACTATTTACTTCTCTATTATCCGTAAATATAATCTCTCTCCCTTCCTCTCTCTCTCTTTCTCTCTCTATCTATCTATCTATCTATCTATCTATCTATCTATCTATCTCTCCCTCTCTCTATCTCTATCTAGTGGATGTTTTCATCGCATCGTGTTGTATTATTATTTTTGTATTGCTTGATGATTTGGCCTTTTTGTTTGTGTCCCCTTTTTTTCATGAGGCTGTTTGCTTTCTTGTTGATGCTTCTGGTATTAGCATGATGGTTCACTGTAGTGTTGCTCTGAGTTGAAATAAAAGGAATATGTGAACATGTAGTTATGAAGAAAGTGGCATTCTGATCAGTACAGCGGGAAAACAATAAATTGAAAAGCTTTCAGTTGTTTAATCAGTCAAACATTTACATGATAAACATCTAATGATCGTCTTTTTCGATTTTATTTTTAGGATTATGACCCCTGTTTATATTCTACGATTGATATAAATGGATCTCCTTTTGTATTCTGTAAATTTTTCAGCGGTTAAATGCTCGTTTTCTACTAAGTCTGAAATATGCGAATTTGGTTAGATTCTCAAGGATCCAAAACCCTTTCAAGGCTGTCAGTAGGAATAATGAGGATAGGATGCTTTTGTAGCAGTAGAGGAGGGTTAGGTTTAGGTTTAGGGTTAGATGGATGGCGTTTCTGTAGATGGCGTTTCTGATGAATCGCCTATATAAGTTTTTTTCGAGGGGGGGGGGCTTGAATTATATTATTAATGTTGAATAAATATATGTTGCGTTTTTTTCCCAGTCATAAGAGACCTAAAGCTTTTTGAATATATATATTAATATATGATATATTAATATTTAATATTTAATATAAAATTCTATTTAATTACAGTACGGAGCTTTTTACTCTCATCAGTGTAGGGAAGTGATAATTTCAGACGGTCACAAGGCGCGAACTCGGTTCACAGAGCCACCTTTGACTCTGCACGTGTCACTCTATCCTCACGGCCATAGGAAATTATCACGTGATATGGAGAATTTAAGTTATATTTATGACGATTGCAGCGTAAACATCAAGACAAACTAGAGAACTCAAGCAAATTACTCGGAGTCTTGCTTTGTAGGTAAGTGAATGTCTATTGTAAATATCTTCTAACAGTGCTCTTTCATTTTCTTAAAGGGGCATTAATAATAATATTTATAAGTAAATATTAAATTATATTTCCCTACAGACGTCGTTTCGGCTTTTTCTTTAAGCAGTGTGGGGAAGTGATAATTTCAAACGGTCACAAGGCGCGAACCCGGTTCACAGAGCCACACACACACACACACACACACACACACACACACACATATATATATATATATATATATATATTCGTTATAAACTTATGTATGTTTATATATTTGTATGTTCCGGATTTACTTCCAAGCAAATAAACCAATCATTATGAATTTTGAAACCCGGCTGCTAGGCTATATTTAGTTTCTCTTAGTTTTATGAAAGGGTGGGGGGTAAATTGGTGGAACCCTTTCGTAAGAATGCAAACCCTTCTAATCTCCGTGAAATTAACAATAGGTGTTTGACATCTCCCAGAATATTCCCAAAATTTCAGTTTCTTTGGAGGGTT
The DNA here is from genome assembly GCA_963556195.1 of Sepiola atlantica. Lineage (NCBI taxonomy): Eukaryota > Metazoa > Mollusca > Cephalopoda > Sepiida > Sepiolidae > Sepiola > Sepiola atlantica. Next base: position 2,009,943 of record OY744525.1, on the reverse strand, counting down.
TTAGGCGGCATAATAAAGGAAATATACTGTTTTAATTTTATCTAATTATATAGAAATATAAGTTTTAGTTTTGCAAGAAGAATATCTGTCCAGATATGTAAGAGTTTATGAATTTTGGAATTAAATCAAAGAAGAATGAATTTAGTGGTAGTTGTTGTGACCCAACGGGTCACGGGTACGGCTAGTATACAAATAGGGAGATTAATTAATAGATAGATAGATAGATAGATAGATAAATTGATAGATAGATAGATAGATAGATAGATAGATAGATAGATAGATATAAGAAGGCAAGAAGAGACAGATATTTTCAGATTACTAACATTTTAAAAGCTTTTTTTCAGTCTTTCAAGACGGGGAAAAGAGAGACAGAAAGGGATAGAGGGACACACATATGAAGAGAGAGGGGTAGATAGATGGGGTACAGAGAAATAGAGAGAAGGTAGAGTGAGAGAGAGAGAGAGAGTAGGCGTTTATGCATGACTGAGCAATTATGTTATATAACAAAATATTTGTTATTCTATGAATTGTTTAGATTTCAAAAGAAACAAATCTTTTTAATAAAAAAATAACGACTTGAATTTCAGGGAGATAGATAAATATTAACATATATATATATATATATATATATATATATATATATATATATATATATATATATATGTATATATATATATATACTAGTAGAATACCCGTCTCAGGGCGGGTATAAGCAATATATATAGCGTTCGTTTTAAATGTTGATATTTTTCTTTCTTTGAGCGTGTATCCTAGAGTTACAATGGTACTCTCCTAATTGGAAAAGTTTACAAAATAAATCATTTGTGCCCACATTAACCTGTTGCTTATATTACATATTCCATAATTCATAATAAAGTAGTTTCGGATTTTATCAAGCACATTCATAATATTAACGTATACTCACACGCACCGATCTTTTCAAAAATGTATAACTTAATATAACTCAAAATTTGATGCAATTTTTTATCCATTCACTTTTGGTATGTAACTTTTAAAGTTTTTTGAGCGGGTGCGAGTTTGATTGGGCGTAAATGGCGAAGTTTAGACAAACAATAATGTGCCCATTAAGCCGAGAATATATATTCCAAAATTGTGATTGGTTCATTAAGAAAAGAAAAGAAAAAGTTTATATATATATACATACATATATATATATATATATATATATATATATATATATATATATATATATATATATATATATATATATATATATATATAATAAAAAGGTGTACTAAAAGCGAACTTTTAGGAAAGGTAAAACCCTATTGTGAAGAGTATACAGCTCAATATCCAGGATAGAGCAGGTAGAGATGAAGGAGAGTGGAAAGGAATTAGAGAAAGCAAAAGCCAAATCAAAATTCAATTCAAAAGTTCAAAGCAAGGTATAATCCGCAAAAAGGCAATTTATTCAAGTTAAATTTTCCTTAAGCCAGGCTTTTCAAAGATCAAAATCTTATCATCAGAGGAAGTCGCTGGGATAGATAAGTTGGCAATGGCCAAGATTTAAAATTTGAAAAAATGAAATAAAATAAAAATTGTAGGGAAGGAAACGTAGGGCAAAACTGTGCCAGGGTTCAAGCAAATGTCCGATTGCCAAAAAGTCCGGTGTCGAAGAGTCCAGCGGAGAGGATACGATGTAGATAGGTAGGTCGTTAGAGGCACGAGAAGTAATGAGAGAAGTTTCAAAGTTAAACTCCAAGAAGCCACAACTTCAGGTACGGCGAAAATAGAAAATCCAGGAAGGGTAAAAAGTCCAATAAGAGGTACATTCGATGATGCAGGCAGGCGTCAGAGGAGATTAAGATGTAAAATATTCGCCATTAAAGAAACTTCCCGGGCAGAGATGACAAAGGAAAGTGTTTTAAAGTAGAAAAAGGGGCAGTGAGAATATTTAAAGTCTGCCCAGTTGGGAAAGCCGGCTATAAATGAAGAAAAGCAGAGACAGTGAAAACAAAAGTATAATATGCGACCAATGGGCAAGGGAGGAAACGGGTAAGTGGAATGTGGGAGGAGAAAGGGACGGGTACGAGGAAAGAGAGGGGGGAGGAGAAAGGGAGCGATGCGGTGAAGGAATGCGGATAAAACTAAGAGTGTGAAAGTAGGGGGGTGAAACATAAAGTTGAAATTGGAAGTTAGGCGAATTAGGATTCAACTAGAAAAGGGGAAGAAAGGAGTGGGGGTAAGTTAACGAATGTTAGGATAAGGGGTTAAAATATCAGAATATGTATAAGAACAGAGTTCGGGGGTTTAGAAGTTTAATCAAATGACCTTAGATATAAACAATGAGGCAGGATATATATGAAGGGTAGGACTAGGAAAATGAGTTAAAAATTAAAAGGGTAAAGATAAAAAATAAAGATAAAAATCGTATAAAAAGTAGAAATAAGAAAATAAAAGAGTAAAGAATGAAAAATAGATAATAAGATTAGTCTTAAGCTCGCAGGGAAAATTGAGGATTGACCGAAAGAATAAAAAATAAAATAAAAAAATAAAAAAATTAAAAAATAAGATACTAATAATAGAATGAGGGAAAAGTCGATAAGATTGGAGCTCAAGAATGAAAATTAGAATAAGGAAAAAGAAAAAGGAAAACAAGACCTAGAGAGGATATCCGGAATGGGAGTCTCCAAGGTGGAAAAAATTTTTTTATGGGTTAGTAAATAAGCAGTTACGGGATGCTAGTTCAAATAGATATGGGAAAATATAAACTTTGAAATTTAAAAAAAGTTATATGGAGGTTAATTAAGAAAATTGTTAAATAGGTTAGTGGAGGCCGGAAGAAGTAAGAGATATACAAGGTTAAAAAAGTGACAAAGGATTAAGCCAGAAGGAGAGTGGAGATCGCAGTTACAAGTAAATACTATATATATATATATATATATATATATATATATATATATATATATATATATATATATATATATATATATATATGTTTCGAGGTACAAAATTTATAAATACATTTAAAAAGAATACGCGGAAATCTCTCTAAGGCCCTTTCGACTATCATCTCGTCAGGAGAAAATCGATAGTTTTAATTAATAATAACGTCGAAAGAAAGAGCAAAATGGGGAAATTGAGTGTGCCAAAATTAACGTTAAAGCGATTAAAATTCAATTTAATGATTTCGATTAAAAGTCGATTAAAAGGCACTACGTTAGGGGATACAAAAAAAATTGGGAAGGAGTTCAAAGTTCCCCAAAGAGATTAAGCGATCTTACAAATTCCTTCTGCCGGCACAAGGAATGGCATCGAGCAGATTCCAAGAACCATTTGAAAATATTGGAATCTGTCTCTATGATTGGGCGTAAATATTGCTAACTGGGAAGCCGAGAATATATATTCCAAAATTATGATTGGTTCATTAAGAAAATTAAAAAAAACACCTTTATATATATTTTAAATTTTATTTTCTTAATACTCTTTAATATATTTTTTTAATATTTTTTTTTTTTTATATTTTTTATATTTTTTTATATATTTCTTATTAAGGTATCCACCGACCCCAAGCAAAGTATTTGTTTACATTAGACTTGAAGACGACCATGTTGTAGTCGGACGGGAAGCAACTTCGTGGTATTTTGTTCCACAGACGGGACATTCTCGGAAAGAAAATTTGTTCATGGGAGTTGCGCATGGCCTTTCGTACACATAAAGAGAGACAGGAAAGTCCGCTGTTGTTGTTTTAGCCAGGCGGGTTCATGATGTGAATGTGTTACAGGGGGGCCGAGGTATTGGAGATCAGTCGAGCACCCACCATGAACATATCGATAGAGTAGAAAAGGGCTAGGAAATCTCTTTTGTGAAAAAGGGACTACAAAGGGGATAATAGATCACCCCCAACTAGATTGCGAAGTCAGTTTTATACCCTATCAAGGAAAGAAACAATGCTCCGAGTGGAACTTGCCCAGATATGACAGAAATACTCCATCTTAGTACACAAAGGGGATGGCGTCAGAGTTGAGGTAATTTCTGGAACGATAGAATGATCCAACCATTTTATCAGCGACATTAGCAACAGATTTGATGGAAGTCTTGCATTTTAGGTCTGGGGTAAGAGTCAGTCCGAAGAGGTTATCAAGTGTCGGGGCTTCATTAAGCAAAGCCATTAAGTACAAGTGGGGAGAAATGAGGATCCGAGCGTTGATAGTGAAAAGAGAGAAGCTTGATTTTGAAGGCGTTAAAAGTGACAAGCCACATTTCCCTCATTGTACTACGTGCTCCAAATCGGAAGGAGTCAAAATGATCTTTGTCATCAGTGCTTTCTGGGGTGCTGTCATAGATAATTGTGTCGTCTGCGTAGATATCAACGAATGATTTCAGGATACGATTTGGGAGATCGTTGATGAAGACCAGAACGAGGGTTGGGGCAGATATCGATCCCTGAGGTACGCCGGCATTGATATTTTTAACTTCAGACTTTTGTTTGTTAACGAATACCATAATAGACCAATCGTAGAGACATCGTTTGACGGTTCTGAGGACATATCCAGATATTCCATAGCTAGCAAGTTTGTGAATAACAACCTTTGTGCCAATCCTATCGAAGACCTTTGATATATCGAGAGTTATCGCCCTAGAAACGAAGCCATTATCTATAGATTCACTGATCCTGTGCGATATTAATGTCAGCAGATCAGCTGTAGATATAGCAGGACGAAATCCATATTGCTTGCTACTAAGTAGATTGTTTCTGTGTAGGTTGTTGACAACCTCTTGATTTATTACAGATTAAAGCAACTTACGACGCAAATGCTGATTGGTCTGTACTGAGATTCAGAGGACCGATCTCCCTTATTTTTAAATATTGGTGAGACAAGCGAAGTCTTCCAAGGTGATGTAAGTATATGGGTTATTTCTGGTTGCAGCTTCTTGAGTGCTATGACTGGAATGTTGGCGGGACCAGTTGCCTTATTGGCCTCAAGGTTCTTGATAAGTTTGGCAACATCCTGTACAGTCATCCGAATACAGCTTAGGGTTTTTTCGGTCATTAGGAATAATTCTGGGGATAGGTAGCTCTGATTACATATGGTAGGATGTGCTGCAAAGTTTGTAACGGAAATTTTGGCTCCGCCAGATGCTGAGGAAATTACCTCAGGTCCATTGCTGATAGTTCGGATAGATGTCTTACATCTGTTTAAGACCTTTTTTTTGTTATTCTTCCAAATCCCTGGGAGTCAAGTCTTTGAGTGGCGACTCTAATTTTAAAGGATTATACGCAGGAATTCATTACGTTTTCTATGGGTCTTTTGCAGTGATTTTGCACAGATTTGAAGGAGGCTTTGCTTTCAGTATGGGCGAACAGTGGAGTGTAATGTAGAAAAACTATAAGTAGGTACTTAGTGTAAGTTTTCTTGATTCTTCTAAAAAATATAAAGACATTACGCAACCTTCATGTCTTTAGCCTAGGAGTATCCAACGCCCTTCCGATGCTAATGATTTGCCCCATGAAACTCTTTTCATAAATTCTCCAAAGAAACTAAAATTTCGGGAATATTAATATTAATTGATATCTACTACCTATTGTGAACAGTTCAAAAAATTGGAGGTATGTGGATTTTTCCGAGAGCTTCAACCCCGTTTTTATCGGCTTTACATAACACTAAATTGAACTAAATATATCCCACATTTTGATCCCTTACGCCAAGCAGATGCGTTTCAAAAAGTCATAATAATCGGTTAATTATTTTAGCAGTAACGCCTGTATATACAACTATATAAACAATATAAATATACCTTGCTTTATATATTATATTTATGTGTGTGCGTGGGGGCCGTGTATTAGTGTTAGGATAGTACCACTGTCGCTAGTATTACGGAACAGTGGGATGCTGTTGTATTGTTAGCAGTGGCGCCTGTTTTGTGGATAGTGTTACTTGTGGATTAAATAATGTTGTTTTTTGGCTTGCATTATATTATTAATTTTGAAGACATGTATATTGTATGTGTTTCATTTTTAATATATATAAATGGTTTTATCTGCATATATATGAGAACCACTGTAACAAACAAAGACGACATCCACACAGAAATATTGAGTGTCACGTTTATAAACATGATTCATTTTGTGGTATTTTTAAGTTAGTTTTACTGATTTAAACGATGACGTAAAAAAGAACCTGTTTAACGAGTTTGTGCGATTTATCCTTGCTTCTTTGTGTTAAAAAGTGAATGTCATGACTCACGATACACGTCACTGATTTTTATGAATAATTAAAGCAACGTCAATACTAAAAGGAAAACCTGTCTCTTATTCATTCACCCATGAGAGAAGATCATTCATGTATAGGGAAAATTGGTCAAAAGACGCAACCAAAATTAATTGTCTATTTCAAATGAAATACGTTTAAATACGTATATATTTAGAAACCGCAAGTCTGCTGTGGGAATCTGATCATTCGTACCCTGAGACCCCTGAGCTTTATTTTCTAATATCTTGCTTAAAATGTTGAATAAGAATATAGAGACGTTTTTATTTTCTGTCTATTTGGGGACGTCGATTCAAACTGAAATATAGATAAAGTTCCTATCGTTGGAATATCGTTAAGATTTTCAATTTTAAAACTTATATACACGCGGAATTAATATTGATTTAAGAAATTTGCAACAATAGAATCGATTTTAAAATTTGTATAAAATTCACAGCATTGTTAGATTTTAATATTTTTTTGTTTTTATCAAGTTGAAAATTTGTTTTTCATGGGTAGTATTTTTATCGATTTGAAAATTTGTATAAAATTCACAGCATTGTTAGATTTTAATATTTTTTTGTTTTTATCAAGTTGAAAATTTGATTTTCATGGGTAGTATTTTTATCGATTTGAAAATTTGTATAAAATTCACAGCATTGTTAGATTTTAATATTTTTTGTTTTATCAAGTAAAAAAATTGTTTTTCATGGGTAGTATTTTTATCGATTTGAACATTTGTATAAAATTCACAGCATTGTTAGATTTTAATATTTTTTTGTTTTTATCAAGTTGAAAATTTGTTTTTCATGGGTAGTATTTTTATCGATTTGAAAATTTGTATAAAATTCACAGCATTGTTAGATTTTAATATTTTTTGTTTTATCAAGTAAAAAAATTGTTTTTCATGGGTAGTATTTTTATCGATTTGAACATTTGTATAAAATTCACAGCATTGTTAGATTTTAATATTTTTTTGTTTTTATCAAGTTGAAAATTTGATTTTCATGGGTAGTATTTTTATCGATTTGAAAATTTGTATAAAATTCACAGCATTGTTAGATTTTAATATTTTTTTGTTTTTATCAAGTTGAAAATTTGATTTTCATGGGTAGTATTTTTATCGATTTGAAAATTTGTATAAAATTCACAGCATTGTTAGATTTTAATATTTTTTTGTTTTTATCAAGTTGAAAATTTGATTTTCATGGGTAGTATTTTTATCGATTTGAAAATTTGTATAAAATTCACAGCATTGTTAGATTTTAATATTTTTTTGTTTTTATCAAGTTGAAAATTTGATTTTCATGGGTAGTATTTTTATCGATTTGAAAATTTGTATAAAATTCACAGCATTGTTAGATTTTAATATTTTTTGTTTTATCAAGTAAAAAAATTGTTTTTCATGGGTAGTATTTTTATCGATTTGAACATTTGTATAAAATTCACAGCATTGTTAGATTTTAATATTTTTTTGTTTTTATCAAGTTGAAAATTTGTTTTTCATGGGTAGTATTTTTATCGATTTGAAAATTTGTATAAAATTCACAGCATTGTTAGATTTTAATATTTTTTGTTTTATCAAGTAAAAAAATTGTTTTTCATGGGTAGTATTTTTATCGATTTGAACATTTGTATAAAATTCACAGCATTGTTAGATTTTAATATTTTTTTGTTTTTATCAAGTTGAAAATTTGATTTTCATGGGTAGTATTTTTATCGATTTGAAAATTTGTATAAAATTCACAGCATTGTTAGATTTTAATATTTTTTTGTTTTTATCAAGTTGAAAATTTGATTTTCATGGGTAGTATTTTTATCGATTTGAAAATTTGTATAAAATTCACAGCATTGTTAGATTTTAATATTTTTTGTTTTATCAAGTAAAAAAATTGTTTTTCATGGGTAGTATTTTTATCGATTTGAACATTTGTATAAAATTCACAGCATTGTTAGATTTTAATATTTTTTTGTTTTTATCAAGTTGAAAATTTGATTTTCATGGGTAGTATTTTTATCGATTTGAAAATTTGTATAAAATTCACAGCATTGTTAGATTTTAATATTTTTTTGTTTTTATCAAGTTGAAAATTTGATTTTCATGGGTAGTATTTTTATCGATTTGAAAATTTGTATAAAATTCACAGCATTGTTAGATTTTAATATTTTTTTGTTTTTATCAAGTTGAAAATTTGATTTTCATGGGTAGTATTTTTATCGATTTGAAAATTTATATAAAATTCACAGCATTGTTAGATTTTAATATTTTTTTGTTTTTATCAAGTTGAAAATTTGATTTTCATGGGTAGTATTTTTATCGATTTGAAAATTTGTATAAAATTCACAGCATTGTTAGATTTTAATATTTTTTGTTTTATCAAGTAAAAAAATTGTTTTTCATGGGTAGTATTTTTATCGATTTGAACATTTGTATAAAATTCACAGCATTGTTAGATTTTAATATTTTTTTGTTTTTATCAAGTTGAAAATTTGATTTTCATGGGTAGTATTTTTATCGATTTGAAAATTTGTATAAAATTCACAGCATTGTTAGATTTTAATATTTTTTTGTTTTTATCAAGTTGAAAATTTGATTTTCATGGGTAGTATTTTTATCGATTTGAAAATTTGTATAAAATTCACAGCATTGTTAGATTTTAATATTTTTTGTTTTATCAAGTAAAAAAATTGTTTTTCATGGGTAGTATTTTTATCGATTTGAACATTTGTATAAAATTCACAGCATTGTTAGATTTTAATATTTTTTTGTTTTTATCAAGTTGAAAATTTGTTTTTCATGGGTAGTATTTTTATCGATTTGAAAATTTGTATAAAATTCACAGCATTGTTAGATTTTAATATTTTTTGTTTTATCAAGTAAAAAAATTGTTTTTCATGGGTAGTATTTTTATCGATTTGAACATTTGTATAAAATTCACAGCATTGTTAGATTTTAATATTTTTTTGTTTTTATCAAGTTGAAAATTTGATTTTCATGGGTAGTATTTTTATCGATTTGAAAATTTGTATAAAATTCACAGCATTGTTAGATTTTAATATTTTTTTGTTTTTATCAAGTTGAAAATTTGATTTTCATGGGTAGTATTTTTATCGATTTGAAAATTTGTATAAAATTCACAGCATTGTTAGATTTTAATATTTTTTTGTTTTTATCAAGTTGAAAATTTGATTTTCATGGGTAGTATTTTTATCGATTTGAAAATTTGTATAAAATTCACAGCATTGTTAGATTTTAATATTTTTTTGTTTTTATCAAGTTGAAAATTTGATTTTCATGGGTAGTATTTTTATCGATTTGAAAATTTGTATAAAATTCACAGCATTGTTAGATTTTAATATTTTTTTGTTTTTATCAAGTTGAAAATTTGATTTTCATGGGTAGTATTTTTATCGATTTGAAAATTTGTATAAAATTCACAGCATTGTTAGATTTTAATATTTTTTTGTTTTTATCAAGTTGAAAATTTGATTTTCATGGGTAGTATTTTTATCGATTTGAAAATTTGTATAAAATTCACAGCATTGTTAGATTTTAATATTTTTTTGTTTTTATCAAGTTGAAAATTTGATTTTCATGGGTAGTATTTTTATCGATTTGAAAATTTGTATAAAATTCACAGCATTGTTAGATTTTAATATTTTTTTGTTTTTATCAAGTTGAAAATTTGATTTTCATGGGTAGTATTTTTATCGATTTGAAAATTTGTATAAAATTCACAGCATTGTTAGATTTTAATATTTTTTTGTTTTTATCAAGTTGAAAATTTGATTTTCATGGGTAGTATTTTTATCGATTTGAAAATTTGTATAAAATTCACAGCATTGTTAGATTTTAATATTTTTTTGTTTTTATCAAGTTGAAAATTTGATTTTCATGGGTAGTATTTTTATCGATTTGAAAATTTGTATAAAATTCACAGCATTGTTAGATTTTAATATTTTTTTGTTTTTATCAAGTTGAAAATTTGATTTTCATGGGTAGTATTTTTATCGATTTGAAAATTTGTATAAAATTCACAGCATTGTTAGATTTTAATATTTTTTTGTTTTTATCAAGTTGAAGATTTGTTTTTCATGGGTAGTATTTTTATCGATTTGAAAATTTGTATAAAATTCACAGCATTGTTAGATTTTAATATTTTTTGTTTTATCAAGTAAAAAAATTGTTTTTCATGGGTAGTATTTTTATCGATTTGAAAATTTGTATAAAATTCACAGCATTGTTAGATTTTAATATTTTTTTGTTTTTATCAAGTTGAAAATTTGATTTTCATGGGTAGTATTTTTATCGATTTGAAAATTTGTATAAAATTCACAGCATTGTTAGATTTTAATATTTTTTTGTTTTTATCAAGTTGAAAATTTGATTTTCATGGGTAGTATTTTTATCGATTTGAAAATTTGTATAAAATTCACAGCATTGTTAGATTTTAATATTTTTTTGTTTTTATCAAGTTGAAAATTTGATTTTCATGGGTAGTATTTTTATCGATTTGAAAATTTGTATAAAATTCACAGCATTGTTAGATTTTAATATTTGTTTGTTTTTATCAAGTTGAAAATTTGTTTTTCATGGGTAGTATTTTTATCGATTTGAAAATTTGTATAAAATTCACAGCATTGTTAGATTTTAATATTTTTTTGTTTTTATCAAGTTGAAAATTTGTTTTTCATGGGTAGTATTTTTATCGATTTGAAAATTTGTATAAAATTCACAGCATTGTTAGATTTTGATATTTTTTTGTTTTTATCAAGTTGAAAATTTGTTTTTCATGGGTAGTATTTTTATCGATTTGAACATTTGTATAAAATTCACAGCATTGTTAGATTTTAATATTTTTTTGTTTTTATCAAGTTGAAAATTTGTTTTTCATGGGTAGTATTTTTATCGATTTGAAAATGCCTTTTTCGGTGAATACTCATCGAACAATTATACACGATATGAAAATGGGGGGGGGGGGGGCGCAAGTTGAAAAGAAGGTACCATCTTCCATCTCCCATCACTATAGACAAAGAACTCTTACCCAGACACACATTACAATAGTCAATAATATACATACGTAACTTTACACATACACACGCATTCATACAAACACGAACTTTCCAGCGAATATTTCACTCGTGTAAGAAATTAAAGTTTTCTTATCCAAAAATAAACTGTTTTTGTTAAATGTTATTTTAGTAAATACTATTATTGTCATTTATCTTTTCATTTCCTTTGCCGTTCCAATATATTAATAATGTTTTCTTCCTTTCCTTTGTTTGTTTACTCTTTTAATTTTGATTTCCCACGTGGATGAATAATCTCATATTTTACATTCTGTGCGTAACGCAAATAGGTCACAAAACGCTAAGTAAACCTCCATTATTAGCTCATAATAATATTTCCCTAAAAATGATTTGTGACCCGGATAACAATATTTATCCTTATAAGATAAGAATTAAAACCCTTTTATTAATCAGGGCCCTCTAATACAAGCGCACCATGCCACGTGGAATCCCCAAATAAATATTGTACCCCGATCGTTGGAAGGACATGCAGCCATATAGGCATCTCATAACCTTTGTTCGGAAACCTTCGCCATAACTGACTCACTGGTGACTCTCCGACGTTGAATACGCTAACTGCTTCAATGAAATCCCATCTTACGATACAATATATAAAAGAACAAACTGCTTCTCAACGCTAAACAGTATAAAAATAAAATAAAAAACAAATAAATTTAAATATTAATCTAATTTAGCGAAGGAAACTTTGAACAAAGTAAACACTAAAAAACAAAAACAAAAGAAGTGTTCAAAAATATGTCTTAGGCGTGCGTGGAAACAAAGAAAAATGCCCAGATATGCACACAAATATACAATCTAGTGGCACAGCAACAAAAATTGATGTACAACCCCCCCCCCCCAAAAAAAAAAAACGAGTCAACAAAAACAATAATCCCAACAAAAAGGACAAGCCTACGCATACACACACACAAATCTGACATTGGGCCATCCATAATGTGACAGAAACAAGCAAGTAAACATCACTAAAGCAAAACCGAAATATTCCGATCGATTCATACGAGCATAATCATTTGTTGTGGAATTCATATGAGGTTTAGTAGAGATATAATGGTCTTTAAACTACCGGAGTCAAGCCAATTTGTCTGGAAAAACAAACATAGTGTATCGTCAGAAATAAAATAATGGTTGATTGAAACCACCTGCAAAGGTTACCGGAAGAAGGAAAACCCACATCACCGAATATATATCCCGGGGGCGTTGCTACATTGACAGCGAAGCCCACAGTAGACGTTTGCATGTAAAGGCGTTGGTGTCACAGATTGTTATATAATATCAACATGAAACTGATGTCAATTGGCGATTTGTTCCCGAGAAAAAACTCCTCGTCAAGTTCTTGTACCTGCGTCTTCGTTCTTCACTCGTTTATCGCAACCGACAATAAAGGTGTATCCTTATATATTTATATATCTGTGTGTGACATCGTTATTTTAAGCACAGAAAAAACACAACACTTTATGAAACTCAAAGGGGAAAGAAGAAAAAGCACATCCGACTTTAAAACTGCAAATCTGAAAGAAAAAAATAATGGAAAATAATTATATTTCATTTTGGAGTTAAACAGAAAATCTATGGGATCACTACATGTTTTTATGTGGAACAAATTGATTGTTTATCCCTGAGTTGGACTGAATAATTGTTAAACAAACGAACGACCTTTTAAGGCTCCCAGCAGAAAGACCTCCACGGAAAGACCTCAACGGAAATTAAACCCCATAAGAGTTTCACGACACTTAAATATCAACAATATGATGAAGATGATTATTTATTAGGAGAACAGTGGATATAAGAAAAGAGAGACACGTGAAAATATACGTTTAGAAAAGTTAGACTGTATGTATATGTATGGAGATATTTACATGATGATAAACATGCGAGGTTATTGTCTTCCTTAAAACGAGGGGCCACAATAATGGAATATAAATGAAAGAACAGGAGTATAGATATTACAACCGGAACTGATGAGATCGGTTCTAGCCATATTAGAGGGAAAAGCTTTAATTCAATACAGTGTTCATTCAATACAGGTTATTGTATTCCTTAAAACGAGGGGCCACAATAATGGAATATAAATGGAAGAACAGGAGTATAGATATTACAACCGGAACTGATGACATTGGTTCTAGCCATATTAGAGGGAAAAGCTTAAATTTAATACAGTGTTCATTCGATACAGGTTATTGTATTCCTTAACAAAGAAGGCCACAATAATGGAATATCAATGGATGGAAAGGAGTATAGATATTACCACTTGAACTGATGAGATCAGTTCTAGTCATATTAGAGGGAAAAGCTTTAATTCGATAGTGTCTGAAGGTGATGCAAAAAGAATACACACGTTATGAGAGAGTTGTAGTTAATGTAACTAGTCGGGTTAGGGTTAGGGTTGGCGTTAAGGTTAAAGTTTGGTAGTATGCATTGGTGGATTTCTTTTTTTAATTCTATTTACCTCCAAAAAGCACGCTGCCATAGAAACGTAAAACGTAGGGAAAAAGAGAGCAGGGGGGGGATTCCAAAGTCCAACGGATCGAGACATCAAACTATTAGAATAGAAAGCATTCGGAAATCTGGGGACCTCTATAATAAAGGGGTGGGATTGTGATGCTTGTCAGATTGGTCGGAGTTAATTACGTTACGTGGAATATTCCATTGAAGTAGTTGTAAGACAAGCACAGATATGCAACATTGCGGCGATGGGACAGAGGTTGAAGCTTAGTAGACAGTGTGGGACCTATTAGGTAAGAGACTCATTTATTGACCCTATCCAAGAAGGAAAGACTACTGGTGTATGAACAAGCCAAGATCACAAAAACAAAACTCACTACGAGATGAAACCCCGTTCCTTACGAGTAGAGCACACTAACGAGGATGTAAGTAATTTGTAACCTGCGAGTATTTCAGGAAGATATAGTTAATATGACAGACGAATTGACGAAACTGAACAGGTTTGTACAACAGTTTTTCAATTGATTTTTCCATTATTAACTGATTGGCGCTGCATCATCCTTGTCAGTTCTTAATAACTCTGTTGCTGCATGTAAGAGCACAATTAGAATGCTATTCTTGGGACATTTAACCCCGAATATAGTGGCACAAGGTCATCTGAGAGAATTATTATTGGACATGAGTACAGAATTATCCTATCATTTAAGATTACCAGTCAACCCGACTGAATAATTATGGAAGTATTATAGTGCACAGGGCAAGAATTGACGTTATCTAACGTTTGGGGTTACAATAACGTGTAGAACGGTCACAATTACAACACTCTCTCTGAGACGAGACCCCTTCTATACGTGCAGAGCACTCTAACGAGAGTGGAAGAGGGCAAAGTGTGTGTCTTTCTGTTTGCAACTTAACATATTAACGACTTGTTGGACATTCTACACTAAAAAGTTGAACATTTTAAATTTTGCCAGTGAAAATACGATTGATTTAGTCCACCAGGTCTGAAAAGCTGTCTGGAACAAAATATATAAAGATCTGGAACTAGGCCGGAGATATGGAACCGGATCTAAACGTTTAGAACGAAATGTAGAAACTGTAGAACACGATTTGGAAGGCTTAGAAACCTATCTGGAAAATCGCAACCCGGTTCTAGAATCGGGTCTGTCATGTCTGTAACTAGATGTTGGATACCTAGGACTGGGTCTAGAGGGTTTGATTGCTCGGGATCGAGTCTGGAGGCATAGAACCTGGTCTTGAATGTTTATAAATGGATCTGAGCATATTTCAATATATCTTTTAATTATTAGAAATAGAAGATTTGTATTTGCTATGCAATTGAAATAACTCTGTTGTCTAAAGAAGTTCTTCAACTCCATTGACTTGTGATTCTTCCTTTATTTTCGCTTAAGGAATAATATCTAACGCCATTAAAAAATAAAGGAATATAACATTGTTATTCCCTGAATTAGGGAATACAAATCTTATATTGCTTTATCCTTTTAAATTAAATCGTCTCATCTCTAAGCGAAGTACCGAATTTCATATCTATGTAAACTTTTTTGATCATTTATAAAACAAGCAACCCCTAATTCAATACCAAAAAAGGTGCTTTCCCACCGTGTTTTTCTCTTTCGCTTATTTACAAACAAAAATATCACGTGTTATTGGAATTTATAACACGCTCGTTGATTGGTTTGTTGTATTCGCTCTTGTCCCTTTAATGGTAGTATTAAGTCTGTACCGTTCACTGAGTATCAAGACATAAGCAAGCCCTCACCTGTTAAAGTCTCTTCTTTATATATTCACAAAAATCAACCCCTAATTCGATACTAAAATCACAACAAAGGCGCCGTCTGGGCCGGATGAAAAAACTTCACCCAAGGGCCGTAACTTGATACATTACAGGTTGAATGGATTGACTAATATGTAACCCAACCATTGCTCCCTTAGAGGTCACGTAAGTCAGTCAATATAAAACCCAGAACAAATACGTAGAAGACATTTCCTAGGCTGCCGTGCTAGAAATCTTCTCACACCTTACAGTATCCGATATCTCTACAAAGTCACCATCCGTCCATGCATGGAGTATTGTTTTCACATTTCGGCTGCTGCGCCATCCACTAGTCTTTCCCTCTTGGATAAGGTCCGAAACAGAGTTTCTAATCTAATAGGTCCCCGACTATCCAACAATCTCCAACCCCTGTCCCAACGACAGTTTGCAGACAGCGATTCTTCCTTTTCTAGTTTCTTCACTTTGTTGACATCGGCCTGACGGCTTTTGCGACGATAGGAACCAGAATCGACGGGCCATCACGTGTCAGCTTTTACCAGAACGTTTTTTAACATAAGTTCTCGCATAAGCCTTTATTCGCAAACACTCTCCTTTCTGTACAAACGATTTCAGCTATGTATGATTATTCATTATATGACTAAATAAAATTGTTTACTTTTATACACGGTTTGCGTTCCTTCTCTCCAGAAGCTATCGCTCTATTTTGAATTTCAACTCTTATTAAAGAGGAATATTCATACATTTCTACGTGCGAGAAAAGAACTTTATTTCGATGCAACATTCCATACATTGTATGAGGAGATTTTATATTTACGATATTTATTCAAATAAAAATTATGAAAGGTCACACTCGTATATTTTTTCACAAACAAATCAAAATTTATAGTTGTCATTTAATCGTAAGCTTATGGAGATTCCTTTATGAATACTGTTCATCTTTTACAATAAACAATTCAAATACTTAGTTCAGTATTTATTTTTTGTGGCCCCTTTTTCAATCATGTGTTCACAAACAAAAATACGTAATTACACTTTCAAGCTTCTATAATTTGAAAATAATAATTCTGTAATATTGATTGGGTTTTTAAACTCACACTTTAATATAGTCTTCTGCTCTGTGGCCCCTTTATCAATCATGTGTTCACAAACAAAAAAACGTAAGTACAAATTCAAGCATCCATACTTTCAAAATAATAATTCTGTAATATTGATGGGGTTTTTGAACGGACACTTTAATGTAGTCTTCTGATCTGTGGCCCCTTTTTCAATCATGTGTTAACAAACAAAAACACGTAATGACACTTTCAAGCTTCCATACTTAAAATATAATAATTCTGTAATATTGATTGGGATTTTGAACGGACACTTTAATGTAGTTTTCTGCCCTTTGGCCCTTTTTTCAATCATATGTTAACAAACAAAAAGACGTAATGACAATTTCAAGCTTCCATACTTTCAAAATAATAATTCTGTGATATAGATTCGGTTTTTGAACGGGCATTTTTATGTAGTCTTCTGCTCCGTGGCTCCTTTTTCAATCATGTGTTAACAAACAAAAAGACGTAATGACACTTTAAAGCTTCCATACTTTCAAAATAATAATTCTGTAATATTGATTGGGTTTTTGAACGGTAATTTTAATGTAGTCTTCTGCTCCGTGGCCCCTTTTTCAATCATGTGTTCACAAACAAAAGGACGTAATGACACATTCAAGCTTCCATACTTTCAAAATAATAATTCTGTAATATTGATTGGGATTTTGAACGGACACTTTAATGTAGTCTTCTGCTTTTTGGCCTCTTTTTTTATCATGTGTTCACAAACAAAAAGACGTAATGACACTTTCAAGCTTCCATACTTTAAAAATAATCTGTCTGTAATATTGATTAGGATTTTGAACGGACACTTTTATGCAGTCTTCTGCTCTTTGGCCCCTTTTTCAATCATGTGTTCACAAACAAAAAGACGTATTGACACTTTCAAGCTTCCATACTTTCAAAATAATAATTCTGTAATATTGATTGGCTTTTTGAACGAACACTTTAATGTAGTCTTCTGCACTTTGGCTCCTTTTTCAATCATGTGTTCACAAACAAAAAGACGTAATGACACTTTAAAACTTCCATACTTTCAAAATATTAATTCTGTAATATTGATTGGGTTTTTGAACGGACACTTTAATGTAGTCTTCTGCTTTTTGGCCTCTTTTTAAATCATGTGTTCACAAACAAAAGACGTAATGACACTTTTAAAGTCCATACTTTTAAAATAATAATTCTGTAATATTGATTAGGTTTTTGAACGGAGACTTTAATGTAGTCTTCTTCTCTTTGGCCTCTTTTTCAATCATGTGTTCACAAACAAAAAGACGTAATGACACTTTCAAGCTTCCATACTTTCCAAAAATAATTCTTTAATATTCATTGGGTTTTTGGAACGGACACTTTAATGCAGTCCTCTGCTCTGTGGCCCCTTTTTCAATTATGTGTTCACAAACAAAAAGACGTAATTACACATTCAAGACTTTATACTTTCAAAATAATAATTCTGTAATATTGATTGGGTTTTGTAACGGACACTTTAATGTAGTCTTCTGCTCTTTGGCTCCTTTTTCAATCATGTGTTCACAAACAAATAGAGGTAATGACACTTTTAAACTTCCATACTTTCAAAATAATCTGTCTGTAATATTGATTAGGATTTTGAACGGACACTTTAATGTAGTCTTCTGCTTTTAAGCCTCTTTTTCAATCATGTGTTCACAAACCAAAGACGTATTGACACTTTTTAACTTCTATACTTCTAAAATAATAATTCTGTAATATTGATTGGGTTTTTGAACGGACACTTTAATGTAGTCTTCTGCTCTTTGGCTCCTTTTTCAATCATGTGTTAACAAACAAAAAGACGTAATGACACTTTCAAGCTTCCATACTTTCAAAATAATAATTCTGTAATATTGATTGGGTTTTTGAACGGGCATTTTAATGCAGTCTACTGCTCGGTGGCCCTTTTTTCAATCATGAGTTCACAAACAAAACACGTAATGACACTTTCAAGCTTCTATACTTTAAAAATAATATGTCTCTAATATTGATTAGGATTTTGAACGGACACTTTTATGTAGTCTTCTGCTTTTCGGCCTCTTTTTCAATCATGTGTTCACAAACCAAAAAGACGTAATGACACTTTCAAGCTTCCATGCTTTCATAATAATAACTCTGTAATATTGATTAGGATTTTGAACGGACACTTTAATGTAGTCTTCTGCTTTTTGGCCTCTTTTTCAATCATGTGTTCACAAACAAAATAACGTATTGGCACTTTCAAGCTTCCATACTTTCAAAATAATAATTCTGTAATATTGATTGGGTTTTTGAACGGACACTTTAATGTAGTCTTCTGCTCTGTGGCCACTTTTTCATTCATGTTTTCACAAACAAAAGACGTAATGACACTTTCAAGCTTCCATACTTTCAAAATGATAATTCTGTAATATTGATTGGGATTTTGAACGGACACTTTAATGTAGTCTTCTGCTCTGTGGCCCCTTTTTCAATAATGTGTTCACAAACAAAAAGACGTAATGACACTTTCTAGCTTCCATACTTTCAAAATAATAATTCTGTAATATTGATTCGGTTTTGAACGGACACTTTAATGTAGTCTTCTGCTCTTTGGCTCCTTTTTCAATCATGTGTTCACAAACTAAAAGACGTAATGACACTTTTAAACTTCCATACTTTCAAAATAATAATTCTGTAATATTGATTGGGATTTTGAACGGACACTTTAATGTAGTCTTCTGCTTTTTAGCCTCTTTTTCAATCATGTGTTCACAAACCAAAGACGTAATTACACTTTTAAACTTCCATACTTCTAAAATAATAATTCTGTAATATTGATTGGGTTTTTGAACGGACACTTTAATGTAGTCTTCTGCTCTTTGGCCCCTTTTTCAATCATGTGTTAACAAAAAAAAGACGTAATGACACTTTCAAGCTTCCATACTTTCAAAATAATAATTCTGTAATATTGATTGGGTTTGTGAACGGGCATTTTAATGCCGTCTTCTGCTCGGGGGCTCCTTTTTCAATCATGTGTTCACAAACAAAACACGTAATGACACTTTCAAGCTTCTATACTTTAAAAATAATCTGTCTGTAATATTGATTAGGATTTTGAACGGACACTTTAATGTAGTCTTCTGCTTTTTGGCCTCTTTTTCAATCATGTGTTCACAAACCATAAAGACGTAATGACACTTTCAAGCTTCCATACTCTCAAAATAATAACTCTGTAATATTGATTAGGATTTTGAACGGACACTTTAATGTAGTCTTCTGCTTTTTGGCCTCTTTTTCAACTATGTGTTCACAAAATAAATAACGTATTGACACTTTCAAGCTTCCATACTTTCAAAATAATAATTCTGTAATATTGATTGGGTTTTTGAACGGACACTTTAATGTAGTCTTCTGCTCTGTGGCCACTTTTTCAATCATGTGTTCACAAACAAAAGACGTAATGACACTTTCAAGCTTCCATACTTTCAAAATGATAATTCTGTAATATTGATTGGGATTTTGAACGGACACTTTAATGTAGTTTTCTGCTCTGTGGCACCTTTTTCAATAATGTGTTCACAAACAAAAAGACGTAATGACACTTTCAAGCTTCCATACTTTCAAAATAATAATTCTGTAATATTGATTCGGTTTTGAACGGACACTTTAATGTAGTCTTCTGCTCTTTGGCTCCTTTTTCAATCATGTGTTCACAAACAAAAAGACGTAATGACACTTTTAAACTTCCATACTTTAAAAATAATAATTCTGTAATATAGATTAGGATTTTGAACGGACACTTTAATGTAGTCTTCTGCTTTTTAGCCTCTTTTTAAATCATGTGTTCACAAACAAAAAGACGTAATGACACTTTTAAACTTCCATACTTTAAAAATAATAATTCTGTAATATTGATTAGGATTTTGAACGGACACTTTAATGTAGTCATCTGCTCTTTGGCCCGTTTTTCAATCATGTGTTCACAAACAAAAAGACGTAATGACACTTTCAAGCTTCCATACTTTCAACATAATAATTCTGTAATATTGATTGGGTTTTTGAACGGGCACTTTAATGCAGTCTTCTGCTCGGTGGCCCCTTTTTCAATCATGTGTTCACAAACAAAACAAGTAATGACACTTTCAAGCTTCTATACTGTAAAAATAATCTGTCTGTAATATTGATTGGGTTTTTGAACGGACACTTTAATGCAGTCCTCTGCTATGTGGCCCCTTTTTCAATCATGTGTTGACAAACAAAAAGACGTAATGACACTTTTAAACTTCCATACTTTCAAAATGATAATTCTGTAATATTGATTGGGTTTTTGAACGGACACTTTAATGCAGTCTTCTGCTCTGTGGCCCCTTTTTCAATCATGTGTTCACAAACAAAAAGACGTAATGACACTTTCAAGCCTCCATACTTTCAAAATAATAATTCTGTTATATTGATTAAGTTTTTGAACGGGCATTTTAATGTAGTCTTCTGCTCTGTGGCCCCTTTTTCAATCATGTGTTCACAAACAAAAGGACGTAATGACACATTCAAGCCTACATACTTTGAAAACAATAATTCTTTAATATTGATGGTGTTTTTGAACGGACACTTTAATGCAGTCTTCTGATCTGTGGCCCGTTTTACAATCATGTGTTCACAAACAAATAGACGTAATGACACATTCAAGCTTCCCTACTTTCAAAATTATACTTCTGTAATATTGATTGGGTTTTTGAACGGACATTTTAATGCAGTCTTCTGCTCTTTGGCCCCTTTTTCAATCATGTGTTCACAAACATATAGACGTAATTACACTTTCAAGCTTCCATACTTTCAAAATAATTATTCTGTAATATTGATTGGGTTTTTGAACGGACATTTTAATGTAGTCTTCTGCTCTGAGGCGCTTTTTTCAATAATGTGTTCACAAACAAAAAGACGTAATGACACATTCAAGCTTCCATACTTTCAAAATCATAATTCTGTAATATTAGTTGGGATTTTGAACGGACACTTTAATGTAATCTTCTGATCTTTGGCCTCTTTTTCAATCATGTGTTCACAAACAAAAGACGAAATGACACTTTCAAGCTTCCATACTTTCAAAATAATAATTCTGTAATATTGATTGGGTTTTTGAACGGACACTTTAATGTAGTCTTCTGCTCTGTGGCCACTTTTTCATTCATGTGTTCACAAACAAAAGACGTAATGACACTTTCAAGCTTCCATACTTTCAAAATGATAATTCTGTAATATTTATTGGGATTTTGAACGGACACTTTAATGTAGTCTTCTGCTCTGTGGCCCCTTTTTCAATAATGTGTTCACAAACAAAAAGACGTAATGACACTTTCAAGCTTCCATACTTTCAAAATAATAATTCTGTAATATTGATTCGGTTTTGAACGGACACTTTAATGTAGTCTTCTGCTCTTTGGCTCCTTTTTCAATCATGTGTTCACAAACAAAAAGACGTAATGACACTTTTAAACTTCCATACTTTCAAAATAATAATTCTGTAATATTGATTGGGATTTTGAACGGACACTTTAATGTAGTCTTCTGCTTTTTAGCCTCTTTTTCAATCATGTGTTCACAAACCAAAGACGTAATTACACTTTTAAACTTCCATACTTCTAAAATAATAATTCTGTAATATTGATTGGGTTTTTGAACGGACACTTTAATGTAGTCTTCTGCTCTTTGGCCCCTTTTTCAATCATGTGTTAACAAAAAAAAAAGACGTAATGACACTTTCAAGCTTCCATACTTTCAAAATAATAATTCTGTAATATTGATTGGGTTTGTGAACGGGCATTTTAATGCCGTCTTCTGCTCGGGGGCTCCTTTTTCAATCATGTGTTCACAAACAAAACACGTAATGACACTTTCAAGCTTCTATACTTTAAAAATAATCTGTCTGTAATATTGATTAGGATTTTGAACGGACACTTTAATGTAGTCTTCTGCTTTTTGGCCTCTTTTTCGATCATGTGTTCACAAACCATAAAGACGTAATGACACTTTCAAGCTTTCATACTTTCAAAATAATAACTCTGTAATATTGATTAGGATTTTGAACGGACACTTTAATGTAGTCTTCTGCTTTTGGGCCTCTTTTTCAATCATGTGTTCACAAACAAAATAACGTATTGACACTTTCAAGCTTCCATACTTTCGAAATAATAATTCTGTAATATTGATTGGGTTTTTGAACGGACACTTAAATGTAGTCTTCTGCTCTGTGGCCACTTTTTCAATCATGTGTTCACAAACAAAAGACGTAATGACACTTTCAAGCTTCCATACTTTCAAAATGATAATTCTGTAATATTGATTGGGATTTTGAACGGACACTTTAATGTAGTCTTCTGCTCTGTGGCCCCTTTTTCAATAATGTGTTCACAAACAAAAAGACGTAATGACACTTTCAAGCTTCCATACTTTCAAAATAATAATTCTGTAATATTGATTCGGTTTTGAACGGACACTTTAATGTAGTCTTCTGCTCTTTGGCTCCTTTTTCAATCATGTGTTCACAAACAAAAAGACGTAATGACACTTTTAAACTTCCATACTTTACAAATAATAATTCTGTAATATTGATTAGGATTTTGAACGGACACTTTAATGTAGTCTTCTGCTTTTTAGCCTCTTTTTCAATCATGTGTTCACAAACCAAAAACGTAATGACACTTTTAAACTTCCATACTTTCAAAATAATAATTCTGTTATATTGATTGGATTTTTGAACGGACACTTTAATGTAGTCATCTGCTCTTTGGCCCCTTTTTCAATCATGTGTTCACAAACAAAAAGACGTAATGACACTTTCAAGCTTCCATACTTTCAAAATAATAATTCTGTAATATTGATTGGGTTTTTGAACGGGCATTTTAATGCAGTCTTCTACTCGGTGGCCCCTTTTTCAATCATGTGTTCACAAACAAAACAAGTAATGACACTTTCAAGCTTCTATACTGTAAAAATAATCTGTCTGTAATATTGATTGGGTTTTTGAACGGACACTTTAATGCAGTCCTCTGCTCTGTGGCCCCTTTTTCAATCATGTGTTGACAAACAAAAAGACGTAATGACACTTTTAAACTTCCATACTTTCAAAATGATAATTCTGTAATATAGATTGGGTTTTTGAACGGACACTTTAATGCAGTCTTTTGCTCTGTGGCCCCTTTTTCAATCATGTGTTCACAAACAAAAAGACGTAATGACACTTTCAAGCCTCCATACTTTCAAAATAATAATTCTGTAATATTGATTAAGTTTTTGAACGGGCATTTTAATGTAGTCTTCTGCTCTGTGGCCCCTTTTTCAATCATGTGTTCACAAACAAAAGGACGTAATGACACATTCAAGCCTACATACTTTGAAAACAATAATTCTTTAATATTGATGGTGTTTTTGAACGGACACTTTAATGCAGTCTTCTGATCTGTGGCCCGTTTTACAATCATGTGTTCACAAACAAATAGACGTAATGACACATTCAAGCTTCTCTACTTTCAAAATTATACTTCTGTAATATTGATTGGGTTTTTGAACGGATATTTTAATGCAGTCTTCTGCTCTTTGGCCCCTTTTTCAATCATGTGTTCACAAACAAATAGACGTAATTACACTTTCAAGCTTCCATACTTTCAAAATAATGATTCTGTAATATTGATAGGGATTTTGAACGGACACTTTAATGTAGTCTTCTGCTCTTTGGCCCATTTTTTCAATCATGTGGTCACAAACAAAAGACGTAATGACACTTTCAAGCTTCCATACTTTCAAAATAATAATTCTGTAATATTGATTGGCTTTTTGAACGGGCATTTTAGTGTAGTCTTCTGCTTCGTGAGCCCTTTTTCAATCATATGTTCACAAACAAAAGGACGTAATGACACATTCAAGCTTCCATACTTTCAAAATGATAATTCTGTAATATTGATTGGCTTTTTGAACGGACACTTTAATGTAGTCTTCTGCTTTTCGGCCTCTTTTTCGATCATGTGTTCACAAACAAAAAGACGTAATGACACTTTCAAGCTTCCATACTTTCAAAAAATAATTATTTAATATTCATTGGGTTTTTGAACGGACACTTTAATGTAGTCTTCTGCTCTTTGGCCCCTTTTTCAATCATGTTTTCACAAACAAAAAGACGTAATGACACTTTTAAACTTCCATACTTTAAAAATAATAATTCTGATATATTGATTAGGATTTTGAACGGACACTTTAATGTAGTCTTCTGCTTTTTAGCCTCTTTTTCAATCATGTGTTTACAAACCAAAAACGTAATGACACTTTTAAACTTCCATACTTTCAAAAAAATAATTCTGTTATATTGATTGGATTTTTGAACGGACACTTTAATGTAGTCATCTGCTCTTTGGCCCCTTTTTCAATCATGTGTTCACAAACAAAAAGACGTAATGACACTTTCAAGCTTTCATACTTTCAAAATAATAATTCGGTAATATTGATTGGGTTTTTGAACGGGCATTTTAATGCAGTCTTCTGCTCGGTGGCCCCTTTTTCAATCATGTGTTCACAAACAAAACAAGTAATGACACTTTCAAGCTTCTATACTGTAAAAATAATCTGTCTGTAATATTGATTGGGTTTTTGAACAGACACTTTAATGTAGTCCTCTGCTCTGTGGCACCTTTTTCAATCATGTGTTGACAAACAAAAAGACGTAATGACACTTTTAAACTTCCATACTTTCAAAATGATAATTCTGTAATATTGATTGGGTTTTTGAACGGACACTTTAATGCAGTCTTCTGCTCTGTGGCCCCTTTTTTAATCATGTGTTCACAAACAAAAAGACGTAATGACACTTTCAAGCCTCCATACTTTCAAAATAATAATTCTGTAATATTGATTAAGTTTTTGAACGGGCATTTTAATGTAGTCTTCTGCTCTGTGGCCCCTTTTTCAATCATGTGGTCACAAACAAAAGGACGTAATGACACATTCAAGCCTACATACTTTGAAAACAATAATTCTTTAATATTGATGGTGTTTTTGAACGGACACTTTAATGCAGTCTTCTGATCTGTGGCCCGTTTTACAATCATGTGTTCACAAACAAATAGACGTAATGACACATTCAAGCTTCCCTACTTTCAAAATTATACTTCTGTAATATTGATTGGGTTTTGGAACGGACATTTTAATGCAGTCTTCTGCTCTTTGGCCCCTTTTTCAATCATGTGTTCACAAACAAATAGACGTAATTACACTTTCAAGCTTCCATACTTTCAAAATAATGATTCTGTAATATTGATTGGGTTTTTGAACGGACATTTTAATGTAGTCTTCTGCTCTGAGGCGCCTTTTTCAATAATGTGTTCACAAACAAAAAGACGTAATGACACATTCAAGCTTCCATACTTTCAAAATAATGATTCTGTAATATTGATAGGGATTTTGAACGGACACTTTAATGTAGTCTTC
The DNA here is from genome assembly GCA_963556195.1 of Sepiola atlantica. Classification (NCBI taxonomy): domain Eukaryota; kingdom Metazoa; phylum Mollusca; class Cephalopoda; order Sepiida; family Sepiolidae; genus Sepiola; species Sepiola atlantica. The sequence goes on along the minus strand of OY744525.1, from coordinate 1,983,862 downwards.
TGCACTTTGGCCCATTTTTTCAATCATGTGTTCACAAACAAAAGACGTAATGACACTTTCAAGCTTCCATACTTTCAAAATAATAATTCTGTAATATTGATTGGCTTTTTGAACGGGCATTTTAGTGTAGTCTTCTGCTTCGTGAGCCCTTTTTCAATCATATGTTCACAAACAAAAGGACGTAATGACACATTCAAGCTTCCATACTTTCAAAATAATAATTCTGTAATACTGATTGGCTTTTTGAACGGACACTTTAATGTAGTCTTCTGCTTTTCGGCCTCTTTTTCGATCATGTGTTCACAAACAAAAAGACGTAATGACACATTCAAGCTTCCATACTTTCAAAAAATAATTATTTAATATTCATTGGGTTTTTGAACGGACACTTTAATGCAGTCCTCTGCTCTGTGGCCCTTTTTTCAATTATGTGTTCACAAACAAAAAGACGTAATGACACTTTTAAACTTCCATACTTTCAAAATAATAATTCTTTAATATTGATTGGGTTTTTGAACGGACACTTTAATGTAGTCTTCTGCTTTTTGGCCCCTTTTTCAATAATGTGTTCACAAACAAAAAGACGTAATGACACTTTCAAGCTTCCATGTATTCAAAATAATAATTCTGTAATATTGATGGGGGTTTTGAACGGACACTTTAATGTAGTCTTCTGCACTTTGGCTCCTTTTTCAATCATGTGTTCACAAACAAAAAGACGTAATGACACTTTAAAACTTCAATACTTTCAAAATAATAATTCTGTAATATTGATTAGGATTTTGAACGGACACTTTAATGTAGTCTTCTGCTGTTTAGCCTCTATTTCAATCATGTGTTCACAGACCAAAGACGTAATGAAACTTTTAAACTTCCATACTTTCAAAATAATAATTCTGTAATATTGATTGGGTTTTTGAACGGACACTTTAATGTAGTCTTCTGCTCTTTGGCCCCTTTTTCAATCATGTGTTAACAAACAAAAAGACGTAATGACACTTTCAAGCTTCCATACTTTCAAAATAATAATTCTGTAATATTGATTGGGTTTTTGAACGGGCATTTTAATGCAGTCTTCTGCTCGGTGGCCCCTTTTTTAATCATGTGTTCACAAACGAAACACGTAATGACACTTTCAAGCTTCTATACTTTAGAAATAATCTTTCTGTAATATTGATTAGGATTTTGAACGGACACTTTAATGTAGTCTTCTGCTTTTTGGCCTTTTTTTCAATCATGTGTTCACAAACAAAAAAACGTAATGACATTTTCGAGCCTCTATACTTTCAAAAAAAAGTACTTTAATATTCAGTAGGTTTTTGAACGGACACTTTAATGTAGTCTTCTGCTGTTTGGCTCCTCATTCAATCATGTGTTCACAAACAAAAAGATGTAATGACACTTTTAAACTTCCATACTTTCAAAATAATAATTCTGTAATATTGATTCGGTTTTTGAACGGACACTTTAATGCAGTCTTCTTCTCTGTGTCTCCTTTTTCAATCATGTGTTCACAAACAAATAGACGTAATGACACATTCAAGCCTCCATACTTTCGAAATAATAATTCTGTAATGTTGATTGGGTTTTTGAACGGGCATTTTAATGTAGTCTTCTGCTCTTTGGCCCCTTTTTCAATCATGTGTTCACAAACAAAAAGACGTAATGACACTTTTAAACTTCCATACTTTCAAAATAATAATTCTGTAATATTGATTCGGTTTTTGAACGGACACTTTAATGCAGTCTTCCGCTCCGTGGCTCCTTTTTCAATCATGTGTTCACAAACAAATAGACGTAATGACACTTTCAAGCCTCCATACTTTCAAAATAATAATTCTGTAATGTTGATTGGGTTTTTGAACGGGCATTTTAATGTAGTCTTCTGCTCTTTAGCCCATTTTTCAATCATGTGTTCGCAAACAAAAAGACGTAATGAAACTTTCAAGCCTCCATACTTTCAAAATAATAATTCTGTAATATTGATTGGGTTTTGAACGGGCATTTTAATGTAGTCTTCTGCTCTGTGGCCTGTTTTTCAATCATGGTTTCACAAACAAAAGACGTAATGACACATTCAAGCTTCCATACTTTCAAAATAATAATTCTGTAATATTGATTGGGTTTTTGAACGGACACTTTAATGAAGTCTTCTGCTCTTTGGCTCGTTTTTCAATCATGTGTTCACAAACAAAATGACGTAATGACACATTCAAGCTTCCTTACTTTAAAAATAATAATTCTGTAATATTGATGGGGGTTTTGAACGGACACTTTAATGCAGTCTTCTGCTTTTTGGCCCCTTTTTCAATCATGTGTTCACAAACAAATAGACGTAAATACAGTTTCAAGCTTCCATACTTTCAAAATAATTATTCTGTAATAGTGATTGGGATTTGGAACGGACATTTTAATGTAGTCTTTTGCTTTTTGGCCTCTTTTGGAATCATGTGTTCACAAACCAAAAGACGTAATGAAACTTTCAAGCTTCCATACTTTCAAAATAATAATTCTGTAATATTGATTGCGATTTTGAACGGACACTTTAATGTAGTCTTCTGCTCTGTGGCACCTTTTTCAATCATGTGTTCACAAACAAAAAGACGTAATGACACTTTCAAGCTTCCATACTTTCAAAATAATAATTCTGTAATATTTATTGGGATTTTGAACGGACACTTTAATGTAGTCTTCTGCTCTGTGGCCCCTTTTTCAATCATGTGTTCACAAACAAAAAGACGTAATGACACTTTCAAGCTTCCATACTTTCAAAATAATAATTCTGTAATATTGATTGGGTTTTTGAACGGACACTTTAATGTAGTCTTCTGCTCTGTGGCCCCTTTTTCTATCATGTGTTCACAAACAAAAAGATGTAATGACACTTTCAAGCTCCCATACTTTCTAAACAATAATTCTGTAATATTGATTGGGATTTTGAACGGACACTTTAATGTAGTCTTCTGCTCTGGGGCCCCTTTTTCAATCATGTGTTCACAAACGAAAAGATGTAATGACACTTTCAAGCTTCCATACTTTCAAAATAATAATTCTGTAATATTGATTGGCTTTTTGAACGGACACTTTAATGTAGTCTTCTGCTTTTTGGCCTATTTTTCAATCATGTGTTCACAATTAAAAGGACGTAATGACACTTTAAAGCTTCCATACTTTCAAAATAATAATTCTGTAATATTGATGGGGGTTTTGAACGGACACTTTAATGTAGTCTTCTGCTCTGTGGCCACATTTTCAATCATGTGTTCACAAACAAAAAGACGTAATGACACTTTCAAGCTTCCATACTTTCTAAATAATAATTCTGTAATATTGATTGGCTTTTTGAACGGGCATTTTAATGTAGTCTTCTGCTCTGTGGCCCCTTTTTCAATCATGTGTTCACAAACAAAAAGATGTAATGACACTTTCAAGCTTCCATACTTTCAAAATGATAATTCTGTAATATTGATTAGGATTTTGAACGGACACTTTAATGTAGTCTTCTGCTCTGTGGCCCCTTTTTAAATCATGTGTTCACAAACAAAAAGACGTAATGACACTTTCGAGCGTCCATACTTTCAAAATAATAATTCTGTATAATTGATTGGCTTTTTGAACGGACACTTTAATGTAGTCTTCTGCTCTGTGGCCCTTCTTTTTCAATCATGTGTTCACAAACAAAAAGATGTAATGACACTTTCAAGCTTCCATACTTTCAAAATAATAATTCTGTAATATTGATTGGTATTTTGAACGGACACTTTAATGTAGTCTTCTGCCCTTTGGCCCCTTTTTCAATCATGTGTTCACAAACAAAAAGACGAAATGACACTTTCAAGCTTCCATACTTTCAAATGAATAATTCTGTAATATTGATTGGCTTTTTGAACGGACACTTTAAAGTAGTCTTCTTCTCCTTGGCCCCTTTTTCAATCATGTGCTAACAAACAAAAAAACGTAATGACACTTTCAAGATCCATACTTTCAAAATAATAATTCTGTAATATTGATTGGCTTTTTGAACGGGCATTTTAATGTAGTCTTCTGCTCTGTGGCCCCTTTTTCAATCATGTGTTCACAAACAAAAAGATGTAATGACACTTTCAAGCTTCCATATATTCAAAATGATTATTATGTAATATTGATTGGGATTTTGAACGGACAGTTTAATGTAGTCTTCTGCTTTTAGGCCTCTTTTTCAATCATGTGTTCACAAACAAAATAACGTAATGACACATTCAAGCTTCTTTACTTCCAAAATAATAATTCTGTAATATTGATGGGGGTTTTGAACGGACACTTTAATGTAGTCTTCTGCTCTGTGGCCACATTTTCAATCATGTGTTTACAAACAAAAAGACGTAATGACACTTTCAAGCTTCCATACTTTCAAAATAATAATTCTGTAATATTGATTGGGATTTTGAACGGAAACTTTAATGTAGTCTTCTGCTTTTTGGCCTCTTTTTAAATCATGTGTTCACAAACAAAAAGACGTAATGACACTTTTTAACTTCCATACTTTCAAAATGATAATTTTGTAATATTGATTGGGTTTTTGAACGAACACTTTAATGCAGTCTTCTGCTCTGTGGCCCCTTTTTCAATCATGTGTTCACAAACAAAAAGACGTAATAACACTTTCAAGCCTCCATACTTTCAAAATAATAATTCTGTAATATTGATTGGGTTTTTGAACGGGCATTTTAATGTAGTCTTCTGCTCTGAGGCCCCTTTTTACATAATGTGTACACAAACAAAAGACGAAATGACACTTTCAAGCTTCCATACTTTCAAAATAATAATTCTGTAATATTCATTGGGATTTTGAACGGACACTTTAAAGTAGTCTTCTTCTCTTTGGCCCCTTTTTCAATCATGTGTTAACAAACAAAAAAACGTAATGACACTTTCAAGATCCATACTTTCAAAATAATAATTCTGTAATATTGATTGGCTTTTTGAACGGGCATTTTAATGTAGTCTTCTGCTCTGTGGCCCCTTTTTCAATCATGTGTTCACAAACAAAAAGATGTAATGACACTTTCAAGCTTCCATACTTTCAAAATGATAATTCTGTAATATTGATTAGGATTTTGAACGGACACTTTAATGTAGTCTTCTGCTCTGTGGCTCCTTTTTCAATCATGTGTTAACAAACAAAAAGACGTAATGACACTTTCAAGCGTCCATACTTTCAAAATAATAATTCTGTATAATTGATTGGCTTTTTGAACGGACACTTTAATGTAGTCTTCTGCTCTGTGGCCCTTCTTTTTCAATCATGTGTTCACAAACAAAAAGATGTAATGACACTTTCAAGCTTCCATACTTTCAAAATAATAATTCTGTAATATTGATTGGGATTTTGAACGGACACTTTAATGTAGTCTTCTGCCCTTTGGCCCCTTTTTAAATCATGTGTTCACAAACAAAAAGACGTAATGACACTTTCAAGCTTCCATACTTTCAAATGAATAATTCTGTAATATTGATTGGCTTTTGAACGGACACTTTAAAGTAGTCTTCTTCTCCTTGGCCCCTTTTTCAATCATGTGCTAACAAACAAAAAAACGTAATGACACTTTCAAGATCCATACTTTCAAAATAATAATTCTGTAATATTGATTGGCTTTTTGAACGGGCATTTTAATGTAGTCTTCTGCTCTGTGGCCCCTTTTTCAATCATGTGTTCACAAACAAAAAGATGTAATGACACTTTCAAGCTTCCATATATTCAAAATGATTATTATGTAATATTGATTGGGATTTTGAACGGACAGTTTAATGTAGTCTTCTGCTTTTAGGCCTCTTTTTCAATCATGTGTTCACAAACAAAAGGACGTAATGACACATTCAAGCTTCTTTACTTCCAAAATAATAATTCTGTAATATTGATGGGGGTTTTGAACGGACACTTTAATGTAGTCTTCTGCTCTGTGGCCACATTTTCAATCATGTGTTCACAAACAAAAAGACGTAATGACACTTTCAAGCTTCCATACTTTCAAAATAATAATTCTGTAATATTGATTGGGATTTTGAACGGAAACTTTAATGTAGTCTTCTGCTTTTTGGCCTCTTTTTAAATCATGTGTTCACAAACAAAAAGACGTAATGACACTTTTTAACTTCCATACTTTCAAAATGATAATTTTGTAATATTGATTGGGTTTTTGAACGAACACTTTAATGCAGTCTTCTGCTCTGTGGCCCCTTTTTCAATCATGTGTTCACAAACAAAAAGACGTAATAACACTTTCAAGCCTCCATACTTTCAAAATAATAATTCTGTAATATTGATTGGGTTTTTGAACGGGCATTTTAATGTAGTCTTCTGCTCTGAGGCCCCTTTTTACATAATGTGTACACAAACAAAAGACGAAATGACACTTTCAAGCTTCCATACTTTCAAAATAATAATTCTGTAATATTCATTGGGATTTTGAACGGACACTTTAAAGTAGTCTTCTTCTCTTTGGCCCCTTTTTCAATCATGTGTTAACAAACAAAAAAACGTAATGACACTTTCAAGATCCATACTTTCAAAATAATAATTCTGTAATATTGATTGGCTTTTTGAACGGGCATTTTAATGTAGTCTTCTGCTCTGTGGCCCCTTTTTCAATCATGTGTTCACAAACAAAAAGATGTAATGACACTTTCAACTTCCATACTTTCAAAATGATAATTCTGAAATATTGATTAGGATTTTGAACGGACACTTTAATGTAGTCTTCTGCTCTGTGGCTCCTTTTTCAATCATGTGTTAACAAACAAAAAGACGTAATGACACTTTCAAGCGTCCATACTTTCAAAATAATAATTCTGTATAATTGATTGGCTTTTTGAACGGACACTTTAATGTAGTCTTCTGCTCTGTGGCCCTTCTTTTTCAATCATGTGTTCACAAACAAAAAGATGTAATGACACTTTCAAACTTCCATACTTTCAAAATAATAATTCTGTAATATTGATTGGGATTTTGAACGGACACTTTAATGTAGTCTTCTGCCCTTTGGCCCCTTTTTAAATCATGTGTTCACAAACAAAAAGACGTAATGACACTTTCAAGCTTCCATACTTTCAAATGAATAATTCTGTAATATTGATTGGCTTTTGAACGGACACTTTAAAGTAGTCTTCTTCTCCTTGGCCCCTTTTTCAATCATGTGCTAACAAACAAAAAAACGTAATGACACTTTCAAGATCCATACTTTCAAAATAATAATTCTGTAATATTGATTGGCTTTTTGAACGGGCATTTTAATGTAGTCTTCTGCTCTGTGGCCCCTTTTTCAATCATGTGTTCACAAACAAAAAGATGTAATGACACTTTCAAGCTTCCATATATTCAAAATGATAATTCTGTAATATTGATTGGGATTTCGAACGGACACTTTAATGTAGTCTTCTGCTCTGTGGCCCCTTTTTCTATCATGTGTTCACAAACAAAAGGACGTAATGACACATTCAAGCTACCATACTTTCAAAATGATAATTCTGTAATATTGATTAACTTTTTGAACGGACACTTTAATGTAGTCTTCTGCTCTGTGGCCCCTTTTTCAATCATGTGTTCACAAACAAAAAGACGTAATGACACTTTCAAGCTTCCATACTTTCTAAATGATAATTCTGTAATATTGATTAGGATTTTGAACGGACACTTTAATGTAGTCTTCTGCTCTGTGGCCCCTTTTTCAATCATGTGTTCACAAACAAAAGACGTTATGACACATTTAAACTTCCATACTTTCAAAATGATAATTCTATAATATTGATTGGGATTTTGAACTGACACTTTAATGTAGTCTTCTGCTCTGTGGCCCCTTTTTCAATAATGTGTTTACGAACAAAAGACGTAATCTCACTTTCAAGCTTCCATACTTTCAAAATAATAATTCTGTAATATTGATTGGGTTTTTGAACGGACACTTTAATGTAGTTTTCTGCTCTTTGGCTCCTTTTTCAATCATGTGTTCACAAACAAAAGACGTAATGACACATTTAAACTTCCATACTTTCAAAATAATAATTCTGTAATGTTTATTGGGATTTTGAACGGACACTTTAATGTAGTCTTCTGCTTTTTGGCCCCTTTTTTCAATCATGTGTTCACAAACAAAAAGACGTAATCACACCTTCAAGCTCAATACTTTCAAAATAATAATTCTGTAATATTTATTGGGTTTTTGAACGGACACTTTAATGTAGTATACTGCTCTGTAGCTTATTTTTCAATCATGTGTTCACAAACAAAAGACGTAATAACACATTTAAACTTCCATACTTTCAAAATGATAATTCTGTAATATTGATTGGCTTTTTGAACGGACACTTTAATGTAGTCTTCTGCTCTGTGGCCCCTTTTTCAATCATGGTTTCACAAACAAAAGACGTAATGACACATTCAAGCTTCCATACTTTCGAAATAATAATTCTGTAATATTGATTGGGTTTTTGAACGGACACTTTAATGTAGTCTTCTGCTCTGTGGCCCCATTTTTCAATAATGTGTTCACAAACAAAAAGACGTAATGACACTTTCAAGCTTCCATACTTTCAAAATAATAACTCTGTAATATTGATTCGGTTTTGAACGGACACTTTAATGTAGTCTTCTGCTCTTTGGCTCCTTTTTCAATCATGTGTTCAAAAACAAAAAAACGTAATGACACTTTTAAACTTCCATTCTTTCAAAATAATAATTCTGTAATATTGATTGGGTTTTTGAACGGACACTTTAACGCAGTCTTCAGCTCTGTGGCCCATTTTAAAATCATGTGTTCACAAACAAAAAGACGTAATGAAACTTTACAGCCTCCATACTTTAAAAATAATAATTCTGTAATATTGATTGGGTTTTTGAACTGACATTTTAATGTAGTCTTCTGCTCTGTGGCCCCTTTTTCAATCATGTGTTCACAAACAAAATGGCGTAATGACACATACAAGCCTACATACTTTGAAAATAATAATTCTTTAATATTGATGTGGTATTTGAAAGGACACTTTAATGCAGTCTTCTGATCGGTGGCCCGTTTTACAATCATGTGTTCACAAACAAATAGACGTAATTACACTTTCAAGCTTCCATACTTTCAAAATAATAATTCTGTAATATTGATTGGGTCTTTGAACGGACACTTTAATGCAGTCTTCTGCTCTTTGGCCTCTTTTTCAATCATGTGTTCACAAAAAATAGACGTAATTACACTTTCAAGCTTCCATACTTTCAAAATAATTATTCTGGAATATTGATTGGGTTTTTGAACAGACATTTTAATGTAGTCTTCTGCTCTGAGGCCCTTTTTCAATAATGTGTTCACAAACAAAAAGACGTAATGACACTTTCTAGCTTCCATACTTTCAAAATAATAATTCTTTAATATTGATTGGGATTTTGAACAGACACTTTAATGTAGTCTTCTGCTCTGTGGCTTCTTTATCAATCATGTGTTAACAAACAAAAAGACGTAATGACACTTTCAAGCTTTCATACTTTCGAAATAATAATTCTGTAATATTGATTGGCTTTTTGAACGGGCATTTTAATGTAGTCTTGTGCTCCGTGGCCCCTTTTTCAATCATGTGTTCACAAACAAAAGGACGTAATGCGACATTCAAGCTTCCATACTTTCAAAATAATAATTCTGTAATATTGATTGCTTTTTGAACGGACACTTTAATGTAGTCTTCTGCTCTGTGGCCCCATTTTTCAATCATGTGTTCACAAACAAAAGGACGTAATGACACATTCAAGTATCCATACTTTCAAAATAATAATTCTGTAATATTGATGGGGTTTTTGAACGGACACTTTAATGTTGTCTTCTGCTCTGTGGCCCCTTTTTCAATCATGTGTTCACATCAAAAAGACGCAATGACACTTTCAAGCTTCCATACTTTCAAAATAATAATTCTGTAATATTGATGTGGTTTTGAACGGACACTTTAATATAGTCTTCTGATCGGTGGCCCGTTTTACAATCATGTGTTCAAAAACAAATAGACGTAATTACACTTTCAAGCTTCCATACTTTCAAAATAATAATTCTGTTATATTGATTGGGTTTTTGAACGGACACTTTAATGCAGTCTTCTGCTCTTTGGCCTCTTTTTTCAATCATGTGTTCACAAAAAATAGACGTAATTACACTTTCAAGCTTCCATACTTTCAAAATAATAATTCTGTAATATTGATGGGGTTTTTGAACGGACACTTTAATGTTGTCTTCTGCTCTGTGGCCCCTTTTTCAATCATGTGTTCACATCAAACAGACGCAATGACACTTTCAAGCTTCCATACTTTCAAAATAATAATTCTGTAATATTGATGTGGTTTTGAACGGACACTTTAATGCAGTCTTCTGCTCTTTGGCCTCTTTTTCAATCATGTGTTCACAGAAAATAGACGTAATTACACTTTCAAGCTTCTATACTTTCAAAATAATAATTCTGTAATATTGATGGGGTTTTTGAACGGACACTTTAATGTAGTCTTCTGCTCTGTGGCCTCTTTTTCAATCATGTGTTCACAAACAAAAAGACGCAATGACACTTTCAAGCTTCCATACTTTCAAAATAATAATTCTGTAATATTGATTGGGATTTTGAACGGACACTTTAATGTAGTCTTCTGCTTTTTGGCCTCTATTTCAATCATGTGTTCACAAACAAAAAGACGTAATGACACATTCAAGCTTCCATACTTTCAAAGTGATAATTCTGTAATATTGTTTGGGATTTTGAACGGACACTTTAATGTAGTCTTCTGCTTTTTGGCCTCTATTTCAATCATGTGTTCACAAACAAAAAGACGTAATGACACATTCAAGCTTCCATACTTTCAAAATGATAATTCTGTAATATTGATTGGGATTTTGAACGGACACTTTAATGTAGTCTTCTGCTTTTTGGCCTCTATTTCAATCATGTGTTCACAAACAAAAAGACGTAATGACACATTCAAGCTTCCATACTTTCAAAACAATAATGCTGTAATATTGATTGGGATTTTGAACGGACACTTTAATGTAGTCTTCTGCTTTTTGGCCTCTATTTCAATCATGTGTTCACAAACAAAAAGACGTAATTACACTGTCAAGCTTCCATACTTGAAAAATAATAATTCTGTAATATTGATTGGGTTTTTGAACGGACACTTTAATGTAGTCTTCTGCTCTGTGGCCTCTTTTTCAATCATGTTTTCACAAACAAAAGACGTAATGACACATTCAAGCTTCCATACTTTAAAAATAATAATTCTGTAATATTGATTGGGTTTTTGAACGGACACTTTAATGTAGTCTTGTGCTCTGTGGCCTCTTTTTCAATAATGTGTTTACAAACAATCTTGAATCAGTTAAAATTCTTTGGAAAAGTTCGTTTTCAAGTTTTGTCTACCTGAGAAATGTTCAAGCTTCCATACTTTCAAAATAATAATTCTGTTATATTGATTGGGATTTTGAACGAACACTTTAATGTAGTCTTCTGCTTTTTGGCCTTTTTTTCAATCATGTGTTCACAAACTAAAGACGTAATGACACTTTTAAACTTCCATACTTTCAAAATGATAATTCTGTAATATTGATTGGGTTTTTGTTAACGGACACTTTAAGTTAGTCTTCTGCTCTAAGGCCTTTTTTTCAATCATGTGTTCACAAACAAAAAGACGTAATGACACTTTTAATCTTCCATACTTTCAAAATAATAATTCTTTAATATTGATTGGGTTTTTGAACGGACACTTTAATGTAGTCTTCTGCTCTGTGGCCTCTTTTTCAATCATGTGTTCACAAACAAAAGACGTAATGACACATTCAAGCTTCCATACTTTAAAAATAATAATTCTGTAATATTGATTGGGTTTTTGAACGGACACTTTAATGTAGTCTTGTGCTCTGTGGCCTCTTTTTCAATAATGTGTTTACAAACAATCTTGAATCAGTTAAAATTCTTTGGAAAAGTTCGTTTTCAAGTTTTGTCTACCTGAGAAATGTTCAAGCTTCCATACTTTCAAAATAATAATTCTGTTATATTGATTGGGATTTTGAACGAACACTTTAATGTAGTCTTCTGCTTTTTGGCCTTTTTTTCAATCATGTGTTCACAAACTAAAGACGTAATGACACTTTTAAACTTCCATACTTTCAAAATGATAATTCTGTAATATTGATTGGGTTTTTGTTAACGGACACTTTAAGTTAGTCTTCTGCTCTAAGGCCTTTTTTTCAATCATGTGTTCACAAACAAAAAGACGTAATGACACTTTTAATCTTCCATACTTTCAAAATAATAATTCTTTAATATTGATTGGGTTTTTGAACGGACACTTTAATGCAGTTCTCTGCTCTGGTGCCCCTTTTTCAATCATGTGTTCACTAACAAACAAAAACGTAATAACACATTCAAGCCTCCATACTTTCAAAATAATAATTCTGTTATATTGATTGGGATTTTGAACGGACACTTTAATGTAGTCTTCTGCTTTTTGGCCTATTTTTCAATCATGTGTTCACAAACTAAAGACGTAATGACACTTTCAAGCTTTCATACTTTCGAAATAATAATTCTGTAATATTGATTGGCTTTTTGAACGGGCATTTTAATGTAGTCTTGTGCTCCGTGGCCCCTTTTTCAATCATGTGTTCACAAACAAAAGGACGTAATGCGACATTCAAGCTTCCATACTTTCAAAATAATAATTCTGTAATATTGATTGCTTTTTGAACGGACACTTTAATGTAGTCTTCTGCTCTGTGGCCCCATTTTTCAATCATGTGTTCACAAACAAAAGGACGTAATGACACATTCAAGTATCCATACTTTCAAAATAATAATTCTGTAATATTGATGGGGTTTTTGAACGGACACTTTAATGTTGTCTTCTGCTCTGTGGCCCCTTTTTCAATCATGTGTTCACATCAAAAAGACGCAATGACACTTTCAAGCTTCCATACTTTCAAAATAATAATTCTGTAATATTGATGTGGTTTTGAACGGACACTTTAATATAGTCTTCTGATCGGTGGCCCGTTTTACAATCATGTGTTCACAAACAAATAGACGTAATTACACTTTCAAGCTTCCATACTTTCAAAATAATAATTCTGTTATATTGATTGGGTTTTTGAACGGACACTTTAATGCAGTCTTCTGCTCTTTGGCCTCTTTTTTCAATCATGTGTTCACAAAAAATAGACGTAATTACACTTTCAAGCTTCCATACTTTCAAAATAATAATTCTGTAATATTGATGGGGTTTTTGAACGGACACTTTAATGTTGTCTTCTGCTCTGTGGCCCCTTTTTCAATCATGTGTTCACATCAAACAGACGCAATGACACTTTCAAGCTTCCATACTTTCAAAATAATAATTCTGTAATATTGATGTGGTTTTGAACGGACACTTTAATGCAGTCTTCTGCTCTTTGGCCTCTTTTTCAATCATGTGTTCACAGAAAATAGACGTAATTACACTTTCAAGCTTCTATACTTTCAAAATAATAATTCTGTAATATTGATGGGGTTTTTGAACGGACACTTTAATGTAGTCTTCTGCTCTGTGGCCTCTTTTTCAATCATGTGTTCACAAACAAAAAGACGCAATGACACTTTCAAGCTTCCATACTTTCAAAATAATAATTCTGTAATATTGATTGGGATTTTGAACGGACACTTTAATGTAGTCTTCTGCATATTGGCCTCTATTTCAATCATGTGTTCACAAACAAAAAGACGTAATGACACATTCAAGCTTCCATACTTTCAAAGTGATAATTCTGTAATATTGTTTGGGATTTTGAACGGACACTTTAATGTAGTCTTCTGCTTTTTGGCCTCTATTTCAATCATGTGTTCACAAACAAAAAGACGTAATGACACATTCAAGCTTCCATACTTTCAAAATGATAATTCTGTAATATTGATTGGGATTTTGAACGGACACTTTAATGTAGTCTTCTGCTTTTTGGCCTCTATTTCAATCATGTGTTCACAAACAAAAAGACGTAATGACACATTCAAGCTTCCATACTTTCAAAACAATAATGCTGTAATATTGATTGGGATTTTGAACGGACACTTTAATGTAGTCTTCTGCTTTTTGGCCTCTATTTCAATCATGTGTTCACAAACAAAAAGACGTAATTACACTTTCAAGCTTCCATACTTGAAAAATAATAATTCTGTAATATTGATTGGGTTTTTGAACGGACACTTTAATGTAGTCTTCTGCTCTGTGGCCTCTTTTTCAATCATGTTTTCACAAACAAAAGACGTAATGACACATTCAAGCTTCCATACTTTAAAAATAATAATTCTGTAATATTGATTGGGTTTTTGAACGGACACTTTAATGTAGTCTTGTGCTCTGTGGCCTCTTTTTCAATAATGTGTTTACAAACAATCTTGAATCAGTTAAAATTCTTTGGAAAAGTTCGTTTTCAAGTTTTGTCTACCTGAGAAATGTTCAAGCTTCCATACTTTCAAAATAATAATTCTGTTATATTGATTGGGATTTTGAACGAACACTTTAATGTAGTCTTCTGCTTTTTGGCCTTTTTTTCAATCATGTGTTCACAAACTAAAGACGTAATGACACTTTTAAACTTCCATACTTTCAAAATGATAATTCTGTAATATTGATTGGGTTTTTGTTAACGGACACTTTAAGTTAGTCTTCTGCTCTAAGGCCTTTTTTTCAATCATGTGTTCACAAACAAAAAGACGTAATGACACTTTTAATCTTCCATACTTTCAAAATAATAATTCTTTAATATTGATTGGGTTTTTGAACGGACACTTTAATGTAGTCTTCTGCTCTGTGGCCTCTTTTTCAATCATGTGTTCACAAACAAAAGACGTAATGACACATTCAAGCTTCCATACTTTAAAAATAATAATTCTGTAATATTGATTGGGTTTTTGAACGGACACTTTAATGTAGTCTTGTGCTCTGTGGCCTCTTTTTCAATAATGTGTTTACAAACAATCTTGAATCAGTTAAAATTCTTTGGAAAAGTTCGTTTTCAAGTTTTGTCTACCTGAGAAATGTTCAAGCTTCCATACTTTCAAAATAATAATTCTGTTATATTGATTGGGATTTTGAACGAACACTTTAATGTAGTCTTCTGCTTTTTGGCCTTTTTTTCAATCATGTGTTCACAAACTAAAGACGTAATGACACTTTTAAACTTCCATACTTTCAAAATGATAATTCTGTAATATTGATTGGGTTTTTGTTAACGGACACTTTAAGTTAGTCTTCTGCTCTAAGGCCTTTTTTTCAATCATGTGTTCACAAACAAAAAGACGTAATGACACTTTTAATCTTCCATACTTTCAAAATAATAATTCTTTAATATTGATTGGGTTTTTGAACGGACACTTTAATGCAGTTCTCTGCTCTGGTGCCCCTTTTTCAATCATGTGTTCACTAACAAACAAAAACGTAATAACACATTCAAGCCTCCATACTTTCAAAATAATAATTCTGTTATATTGATTGGGATTTTGAACGGACACTTTAATGTAGTCTTCTGCTTTTTGGCCTATTTTTCAATCATGTGTTCACAAACTAAAGACGTAATGACACTTTTAAACTTCCATACTTTCAAAATAATAATTCTGTAATATTGATTGGGTTTTTGTTAACGGACACTTTAAGTTAGTCTTCTGTCTAAGGCCCCTTTTTCAATCATGTGTTCACAAACAAAAAGACGTAATGACACTTTTAAACTTCCATACTTTCAAAATGATAATTCTGTAATATTGATTGGCTTTTTGAACGGGCATTTTAATGCAGTCTTCTGCTCTGTGCCCCTCTTTTTAAATCATGTGTTCACAAACAAAAAGACGTAATGACACTTTCAAGCCTCTATACTTTCAAAATGATAATTCTGTAATATTGATTGGGTTTTTGAACGGACACTTTAATGCAATCTACTGCTCTGTGGCCTCTTTTTCAATCATGTGTTCACAAACAAAAGGACGTAATTACACATTCAAGCCTCCATACTTTGAAAATAATAATTCTTTAATATTGATGGGGTTTTTAACGGACACTTTAATGCAGTCTTCTGATCTGTGGCCCCTTTTACAATCATGTGTTCACAAACAAATAGATGTAATGACACTTTCAAGCTTCCATACTTTCAAAATAATTATTCTGTAATATTGATTGGGTTTTTGAACGGACATTTTAATGTAGTCTTCTGCTCTGAGGCTTCTTTTTAAATCATGTGTTCACAAACAAAGACGTAATGACACATTCAAGCTTCCATACTTTAAAAATAATAATTATTTAATATTGATTGGGTTTTGTACGTATAATTTAATGTAGTCTTCTGCTCTTTGGCCCCTTTTTCAATCATGTGATCACAAGCGAAAGCATGTAATGACCATCTTAAACGTCCATACTTTCAAAATAATATCAAAACAGCAACAGTTTTAAAATGTTTAGAATTATTTAATAAAGATAGCCTCAATCGTAATATGTTGTTAATTAAAAGACTTTTATTTTTTCAATTAACAAAATATTACCAAAGTTTTTTTCACCAAGTGGGGGAAGTGGTTATTTTATTTGAGAAATGTTCCATTATTAATTCATAAATGCGATATTTTATGAACTTATTGAGAATTGATTTTCAATTTTTTACATAATTTTTATTAAAATTTGCTAAAATTTCACAGGTGGTGACATTCTAAATAGATGTTGTTTTGCTTAAAAAAACTATTTTTAAGGTTTGACTATGTATAAAAAATAGACTCGTCTTTCAAGTTTGACACCCTTCGGCTTGCATTGGAATAATAATAAGTCGGCGTGTACATAACATGACGCAAGAATAACTTATATAAATAGAAGCATTCTTTATATTTCAAAAGAAAAATAATTTTATTATATAGATATATTATATGTTTATATATATATATATATATATATATATATATATATATATATATATATATATATATATTATATTCCATGTACAGATATATATATATATATATATATATATATATATATATATATATGTATACATTTTTATTCATACAAACATTGTTGGTTACATATGTGCATACATGTTTCGGTTGTACTCTTCATAGAGAGTCAAGCCCTTCAGACCAAAAACGAAGAGGCAAATATAACTGACAAAGGGGGAAATGCTAAATACGAAACATAAAAAACTAAAAAAAATATAATATAATATAAAATGAGGGAATACTAAGACAATATAGATGGAAATGGAAGAGGAAGAATATGATTGACAAAACAGAAGAAAGGCACGAAGAATGTAAACAAAATATGATATAAAATGAGAGAATACTAAGACAATATAGATAAAAATGGAAGTGGGAGAATGTGATTGAGAAAAGAGAAGAAAAGTAAAACAAGAAACATGAAGAACTAAAACAAAATATATCATAAAATGAGTGAATACTAAGACAATACAGATATTAAAAAAATCTGCACAGTACAAAAGACAGGACTTTAGAACACAATGAAATACAGTTTTAGCAAAATGAGAGAAAGACTAAGAAGAGAACAACCGGACCGCAAACAGCCTGGAAGTACCAAATGAAAAAGAGATGAGAGCACGCGCCGAACATTATACCTATAAATATATGAATGTTCTGAAATCAGACATGATGAAATCAACAGAAATGAAAGAGATGATTGTAAAAGAATAACTGAGAAATAAAAGAAAACTCTTCTAAAACAAATTAGAAAGTAGAAACCTAATAACAGAAACAAATATTGGACGGACTGGAGAGAATTTCAGACAAGAAAACTAAGACACTAATGAGCATGCACAATGCATCTGAAGGTTGATACTGACCGACTTGACGTCGAAAAATCAGAAGAGGAATGTCATAGTTTGATTAGACAAAAAATAAATTGCTAGTAAAAAGACTGTCAGGCAACGCTGGGTAGGGTCAGCATAGTTTTAGATATCGAAACGTTTGTCACTGGAGTAAATATGGCGTTTCTTATTATCATAATGATTGATATAGCTTTTGTTTATATGAGCGCGACATTTTTAAATATTTTTTTGATTTAAGTCAAAAAAATAAAGATTGAAACTTTTTGGTTTCAGCTGAAAATGTTTTTGCACGTTAATTTTAAATTTAGTTCCATTTTCGCATTTTTACGAAAGGTTCTTTCTATCAGTCAGTCACGTTTCAGTTTGAAATGCCGGAAGCGCCCTTTATCGGAAACACCAAGATGTCTCCAAGTAAGATGACAAGTCTTTATTGATATTAGATTCGAAGAAGGCCATGTTGTAGCCCCTAGGGAAGTAGTCTTGTGTAACATGTTCCACAGATGAAAAGAAACTGTTCATGGAAACCCCGTTTGGTTTCAGTTACACAAAAGAAAAACCCTTGCCAAACATTGGTCCCCATATGATATGCAATAGAATGAATTAATTTTATTTTCTTATGAACAAATATGGACCTGTTTTGTTGGTGTTGCTTTACTGAAAACAACAAAGAAAAAAACTCGAGTTTGATGGTTGATTTGTGTGCTTCAAGCGTGTAACCTATTTTCTCTTCTTCCCTTCTCTGGTGTCACGTTTTAAATAAACACAAAGTGCTCACATATCAAGTAGAGAGAAACCAAAGAAAGAAAAAAACATTGCCTATTCTTCAGGTGTCATTCAATCTGAAACCTGAATGTTTAACGATGACAATGACAATTTTAATGTTGGGTGTGACTAACCAAAGAAAATCGCATATTTTAAGTAACTTTAATATTCTGAACATTCGTGCAAATTGACCACCCACATCAAAGGCAATGGCTGAATCATTAGAAAATGACCCCTACTATGTAGTATGGGTTAGGGTTAGTCTGGTCTGTAGTAGAATAGGGTAAAAAATAGATGGTTACATTCAATGCTACCAAGACAAAGCTTCTTTTCTTTAAGAATTATCAGAAACCTTTCCAACTACCGATTGCCGTGACTGATAGCATCCTTCACGAGGGTTCGAGGCTACAACTCCTTAGCATAACTTTCAATGATAACATGAATTGGAATATATAGACAATAATGCCAAAGCAGGTGGGATCCCTCTACCTGGCTAGAAAAATTCTTACACCTGCCAGTATCCTATATTTCTATAAAGTCGCCGTTGTAAAATCTGTGCTGGTGCACCAACCACGTGTCTCTCCTTCTTGAACAACATGCAAAGAAGAGTATGTAACCTAATAGCTCTCGCAATCTATACCAAGTCCAAGCCATGTGCCATCATCGTAATGTTGCATCCTTTTTCTTGTCTTACAAGTACTTCCACGGAATGTGCCCCGACAAACTTACGACACTTGAATCCTCAAACGTAAATACCCCCGACTAAATCGACCAGCAGCAAAATTCCACCCCTTCAGTGTAGAGGTTTCTCGTTGCCGGAAATATTTCTACACTAATACTCTTTCCTCGGCCAGCTTGCCTGCGAAATTCCTTTCGTGCTACCTTATTCCAAACCTACTGTACCAACTTTCAGAATCATAAATGTTATGTGAACAAACATCTTGCTGAACAACGCCATGTGACATGTTTATAAATGTTATTTATGTTAGCTTTTCCAAATTCCCTCCATGTGCCACGTCATGTATTTGCCTTGCTGCTCTTTTCGGTTGATGGTGTTCGGTCCAACTCTTTTAGAAAAGCTTTATTTTCTCATAAATCGCTATCTTTTACCATAACCTATCTACAGTCATTCCCTCCCATCTCTCAACATCTATTCAAAAGCGCTTCAAATCGTCTTTGAGAAAATATTTGAATCGTCTACGCAGATTATGCTGTATGCAAGTATTCCCAGTGAGTTCCCCATAAATCACCTGCGGTGGCAGTCTATCATCGGTAAGACGAACAAGGTGACCAGACCAACGTAGTCTGTGTTTACTTATACGAGACTAAATGTGGTACAGACAAAAAACTAAAAACAACACCAGCCTGTTCAATGTGTCTATCGAATGCAGTATACTCGAAATTTCACTAACCATATATATAAACAGATCCACTGTTGCCTGTAGTAATAACGAAGGTCGCAAATCACTCTGTCAACTTTCAAAGTAGTTCTCACCATTCGTTACGTGCACTTGCTTCACGCCGACCTCTCTCAGACGGTACGAGACCCGCTTTTATTATACTGAGCCACACCTAATTTCCATGCGTGCAACGAGACTTTGCGAGACTTTGCGTGAACTGTATGTAATAAACATTCATGGACGCCATGTTGGATTCCTTTCTTTCACTCGCAGCGCACAGGACAGACAAACACGCGGACGTTTCGCAAGTAAGCCCCCTTCATGTTCATGTCCCTACACTCCTCCCTGATCTCATGATCACAGAGATGGCAGGGAGGCATCGATCGCCTTCGCCGGTTGCTTCTTCGGAGTGGGCAACGCAAGCCTCATCTTCGCTTGTCCGCGGTCTGAGGGTCGAGAAACATCGAGTCACTATCCGATGGGGCTGCTGCAATCCAGAGCGATGCCTCACTGCTCTCTGACTCCGACTCGCTGTTGTCGTCCAATGATGGTTGCGTTGCTAACCGTAGGTCTTTAACGTGACAGGGCATACCGTCGACTCGCACCGCTTGTGGGCTGATTACCTCGGTTACGCGTCCAACTCCGTATTTCGTCGTACACTTGCCGCGCGGCTTCTTAATCCAGACGACATCCCCTTTTTTCAGTTTCTCTTTGGTTACTTCCAGTTCGGGCAGCGGGTTAGTCTCTATGCCTTTCACCCTGACGTGATACCTGTGCTAGGTGTCGGCCGGCGCTGTAGAGGGTGAAACATTATCCTTTGGGGTTACGTTATACAGGCAGACTGCCTCATATACCGTGCAGCCCGTCCTGGCCGCAATGGTTTTGACGGTTCTGTGATTCCGCTCGATGACCCCATTTCCACTCGGTACGTGGGCGCATCGAAACCTCAGGTGTACTCCCCAGCCATCAGCAAACTTTCTGAACTGCTCACTAGTGAATGCAGCGCCATTGTCGGTTAATATCTCCGTTGGGGGGGCACGTTCAAGAAAAATACTGTTTAACTGACGGACGATGATGGCTGCATCTTGCCGGCGCAGCATGCGCCATATCGCAAACCTGGATGGACCGCAATCAATGAGAGTCAGGAAATCCTCGCCGTTGTGGTGAGTAATACTCATCGTCAGCCGGCTCCAATGGCTTTCCACTCCCAGCTTTCCTTTCTCCCAGCGAACGGGTGCTGGATCAATGGATTGGCATGCTACACAATCTTTGACCACTTTCCGGACGTCTGCCTTCTGTACTCCTGGTTCAACCAACTTAGCAAAATATAGGGTCCGCTTGACCCCAGGGTGCCCGGTTTGTTGGTGGACTTCTTTGATGTGATTAGATCGAACGGGGCTCACGGAAGCGGCGCAGGCGGGCTGCATGGGTTCAATAGTCTTTCTTATGGCATCAAGCCATCTTTGAGGTACTCTCGTCAAACAATCTGCTTTGTTCAGGCTGGATTTGACCAGGGACACCTCTATTGACAGCGCATATTCGTTCACCAGCTTCATGATCGTGTCGAGCCGCCGTCGGATGAGCATCTCGCTCGTGGCTTTGGTTCGTACTCTGGCTCTCCCGGTGAGAGTATCTGAAATCCACTTATGGACGCAAGCAGAATCCGTGAATAGTCACAGGGTAGTCGTCTTCCAAAGGATTGCCAAGTTTATCCCCTTGATAACTGCATCAAGTTCTGCCAGGTTTATGTGCTGGGAGTCCTTTTCTGGGTGTAACCAGCAAGCGTCTTCCACCACCGTTCCATCATGGACCACCGATACGCCAATGGCGAGAGAGCTTACATCAACCCACACACTAAGGTTCTGGCTGTCGACGCACCATCTGCCCCGCGCTGGGTCTTCCTTGTGCACCCTGGTGAGGACCTCTTTGAGTATTGTATTGAAGGGGGCGTCATGAGATTTGTCATCCCATCCAGTGGTGACGTCGGAGGCTCTTCGCTTAATAAATGCCACCGCAACACGAAGCCAACCGCCCACAGGAAGGTGTCCAACTAACTTTCCGCACAAGGAAAATACGTTTCGTCATGTAACAATACAAGGCATGTCCGGGGTTTCATTTCCTCGTTTCCAATACAGAACGTCATCTTCCTCCCAGACCTGCAAACCAAGTACCCGTTCGCCACCCCGTAGCCTTTCCGGTTCCTTGCTGAGAAGGCCAAAGATGTAGAGATGCTCCCTCACGCGCGCCGCAGATACAATTTCCTCGTCCACGTACACGTCATCAATATATGCAGACGTTGCCCGCTGAATGCGCTCATCCTTAGTCAGAATGGCGTCAACAATCATTTGCATAATTGATGGCGCCACATTAAGTCCAAATCCCATGCAGGTTAGGCATTACCTTTTCCCCCTGATGAGCACCGTTGTATAGGGCCATAGTGATCTGTGTACACGCACTTGAAGGTATGCTTTGTGAAGATCCAGTACAGATACATTAGATCCCGCTTGCCGCCATTCCCTCAACTTTTCAGTGCATACGTTCGCACGAGCTGTAAAAGGGTCCACGGGCTCATTCAATTCTCGATAGTCGAGCACCGGCCTCACCTTCTGCTTATTCTGTTGGATACCGCCATTGACGGGATCAGGCACTTTTAATAAGGAACTAGCCATCCATTACTAATCCAAGTTTGTAGTTCCTTGTCGTATTCTGCACGAGCTCCGAGGGGTATTTTGTATTCTGGTACTTTATTGCATAATTTCTCGGGTGGCTGCTTCTCCGTCCACTTCCAGGAGGCTGTCCAGGACTTCGTGCGCGTGTCGAATTCTGCACAAAAATCAGGCTGTTGCAGCTTCATAGCTGACCTCAGAGCAAGGCCCGCTTTTGCGAAATGTGCCCTACCCTCACCATCAATGCGTACACCACCCAATTCCTTGATGACGTCCATTCCCAGGAGCAGGTCGTAACCGAGCAGGTCACCGTTTACAACCAAGGCTCGTACGGTTAATGTGGGCCCATCGCCGACACCTGCGCGAATGATGCTAACGCCACAAGACGCAATCGTTTACGCGCACGCTCACTGTGGGTAGCGCCTTATTTGGCGACGATCTGGGGAGAAGACTGGCGCTATAGCTTACTCCCCTTGCCCGTTTCCCGGACAACCTCTTGCCACGGGACCCAGCTTGTTGCACCGGTAGCAACGCACGCGTTTTAACGTTCCTCTATCGGGCGCGTCCTTTGCACCGCTTCGGCTTCGGCAGTCTTTTGAAAAATGATTCGGCCCGCCACATTTGTAGCATCTCACGTCTTCTGTTGGTGGTGGAGACGTTTCCGCAGCTGCCGAAACCGTCTCTGTGTCCTCTTTCAAAATGTTTCGGGCTCTGGCCAACAACTCGTCAAGCCCAATCTCACTGAGTCTGGACGATGCTCGCAGCAGTCTGCTGGCGCCGTCTGGGAGTCCACTCAGAAAAGCGCATCCCAGTATTCGCTCGCTTGTTCCACCAAACGGCGCGGCTAGCCTCCTCAAATCGGCCACGTAGACGTCCACAGTCTCATCTAGCCCAAGCCGCCGGTCGGTGAACTGCCTCCAGGCGACGAAAGGGTCCACAGCAAAGGCTGCGTATAGCGCCTGCCTAACTTCCTCCAGGCCTGGTTCGTCTCCGAGCTGCTGATACACCGAATATGCTCCTTTGGTCAGCCTCAGCGGGATGACCAGTGCAGGATCCTTTATCTTGCAAAGTCTGCAGACGCGCTCGGCTTTCTCCCACCACTCGACTACAGAGGGTCCGGAGGGGGAGCCGTCGAACTCGGGTATTAATCTCAAGTCGAATTTGTCCATCGCCGAGATAGCTTGTAGTAATAACGAAGGTCGCAAATCACTCTGTCAACTTTCAATTCGTTACGTGCACTTGCTTCACACCGACCTCCCTCAGACAGTACGAGACCCGCTTTTATTATACTGAGCCACACCTAATTTCCATGCGTGCAACGAGACTTTGCGAGACTTTGCGTGAACTGTTTGTAATAATCATTAATGGACGCCATGTTGGATTCCTTTCTTTCACTCGCAGCGCACAGGAGAGACAAACACGCGGACGTGTCGCAAGTAAGCCCCCTTCATGTTCATGTTCCCTACATTGCCTTCAATAAATATTTCAGGTTCCTGATACGGGTTGCCAGGAGCCGAAACAAACATAGCCATTGTCAGGCTTGTTGTGAGACCCATAATTTTACACGCCCATGCTAAATGATCTATGATATTCTGCATATGACTGCGAGTGACCTACGAGATCCACCTCGTCTGCATAGCGTAAGTTCCGAAACCAGTAGAGAATTTATTTGACAAAGTCCTAAAACACTGTAGGTTATACAGCTGACCCAAAGTGCGAAATCAAAGATGCATATATTTGCCACAGTTATCGAAAGCCAATGACAGAGTTACAGCAAAGTATATAGAAAATAAAGTAGGTGCAGCTATATCAACCTGTTTTACACTATTTTACACCGCAACGGATTCTGAGAGGACACAATTGCAGTTGACACCTGCTTCCATATTGTCGTGCAACTCACGAAGAAGTCTAACAAAGTCATAAAAACATCCCATCTTACCCAGGAACTTCCACAATGCACATGATTAACTGTATCGAACCTTTCATTAGATAACAAAGATATAATATAGACTTGGACGATGTTCAATACACTGTGTCTGCAGTTAACGAGCCGTAAAGATCATATAAGTGGTACCCCTACCCCGTCTAATTCTAAACTGACGTCCAAAAAGCACAAAAGGACATAGTTTAACATTCGGACAATCCGACAGGATTCTGGTAAATACATTTCATGTCTCATTCAAAAGAGAGATGACTCGATAGTTGCCGTACTCATTTTTATTCCCTTTGCTTTTAGACAAACAGACCATAATCGAGTCACGCTAATCGAGATGTTGTTAATCAACCTCTTAATTTGCACTGGCATTATTCTTACACGACAAAGAAGGACACATACGTGTATATCATCTCCGTCAGTAGTGGAGTCGAAGGTAGAGTTCAAGACAAACCGCTGGGAAAGCAGTTCATTCTTATCAGCTACCGTGCAGGCGACATCGGTGTTGTTGGACAGCGGGTGAATTGTTGATTTCCCATTATTCACCACACTTTTATAGATTTTCCAGAAATTGCTTATTATTTATAGCAGGTGTCCAGGTTGAAGTAGACCATTGAATTTCGCACGGGGACATGTGCTTCAATGTCTACTTTGACCAATTCAGTTGTCTAATTTGCACACTGTTCAGCAGGGAGAGAAAATATGCGATTCCATGGGGGTTAACGTCTCTGATGTGATCTCTGATGGATTCACAAGCATCCCGTTTGTAGTATTTAGTCGTTTTGATCAACGACTCCTCAGCTTGGGATCGAAAGTTTAGGGTGATATCGATCATTATCACAATGTGATCGCTGGTACCAAGTATGCTATAAGCATTCGTTACACAAGCTGCGCGCAGTTTTGTCAAGAATAGATCGAAAACTAATTTACAAGCAAGTGTCACCAGGTTGCCCAGATGGAAAGAAAGAGATGGTGGGGCGTCGTTCCTTGTCGTAGTCAGGAAACAAGACCAAGAACTGGGTATCTTTATAGGCTCCCTGCGATGGTTCCTCTGCGCCGAATAGACAAAGGACGAGCGCAAATACTGAGCGATAAGCAGAGCTTATCTACTTCTTAGGCTATTTAAGTTTGCAAACCGGATATTTTATTCGTGTATCCAGCTTCAGGGAGGTTGTTGACTAGGACTAAGGAGGCCTCCCTCCTCCAGTGGTTCGGTGCCATGGCGTATGAAGTCAGTAGCACAGGGTTTATATTAGAGTGTTCCTTCTCTTTTATGGGTAATCCCGGGCCCAGATACTAAGGATGTATTTCTGCGCCCTCACTTGGATAGACAAGAATTATAAGTTTCTACTTAGAATAAGTTTTGCTGTCTCTTCCCTCCAAAATAAAACAAATTGAAGATAGGTTTACCTTAGATAATAGGTAGAAAGAGGGTAAGTTTAAAGCATGGTAAGAATACCAATCTGTTTTTGATTTCTCTATGCATTTATATTAAAGACACAAACTTTCATTTGTTGAGAGATTTGATGAGAGAAAAGAATGGTTGAAAAATACAAGGGCTTACTTTTATAACAACTTTATCTCCCCAAACGTCGTAACGTAAAAAATAAGGAAACATATTAAGTAAGTAAATAAAAAGCCAAAAAAGTAAAACGAGAACTTAGCTACGAATTGATATGGCTTGTCTCATTCACCCGTTCTGACCTCTCGGTCAGATTTGACCTGCAAACTTTGTCAGTTCTTCCATAAGATTGTCTTTATTTATAGAAAAGGAATAAATACTGGTGGATTCCCATTCAGATGAGTCGGTCTTCTTTTTCTTCTCAAAGACATATCGAGAGACTTCGTTCTTTTTTAACAACTTTATTTCGCAAAGTCTCGTATTAACTTGAAGTATTTTAAGATGCACGAGAAAGTAGAAAGATTACTTTTAAACAGAAATTAATTAGATACGAAGAAAAAATAAAGAAAACTATTTGGCAAGTATCAAAGCAACATTTATATCAAGTCATACAATGCATCATAAAATTATAAATGCTGATTCTCATGGGAACAATCAATCTTTTTTCAAATCAGAAATGTCAGTGAAAAAGATGGTTAAAATCAGGGGAACGAATTACAATAGAAAGAAAATAACTCTTAAATGAAGAAGTTAAAATAAACGTAAAATCATCCGTGTTAGAACAATTTAATTATTTTTATTCGTACTATCTATCCGGGTTAGAAGAAACCTCTAATTTTTATGGGTACTATGTTTCACAGCTCCCAATTTTTATTGCCCCAAAACTTGGGTACTATGCTATAAACAGTACTATCTTGTGGTATTTTTCTAGAATTTAAATCAAGTAATAGATTATTATGAAGATTGAAATAAGTATTCTAGACATAAGTTGTGGTGACATTATATGGGGAATTAATTTTACCTGTCATATATATATATATATATATATATATATATATATATATATATATATATATATATATATACATATATATATATATATGTGTGTGTGTGTGTGTGTAAATATATATTTTTAAATTACCGGGAAAAACCCGGATTCACAAGACTGGAACGACAAAGAATGACTCATGTAATTTTATTCACACACACAAAGGGTGTCTTCGGGATCCTCGGGTGTCTTCGGTCTCTCTGTACAAGAGTTTGTCAAGACAACCTGACATGAGGATACTTTACCCTTACAAGTAAACCCTGACACAATATTTAAAATAACATAGTATTCGAAGCCCAAATAAGATCTCTTCGATACGGTTATACACTGGCTCATACGAGGAATGGTGCACTTTCTCCTAATGATGTAATCTCAAGTCTGCATTCAACACGGTATGTGAATTTATTCAGTCCTACGTTTTTTTTTTCTTTCGAATGATGTGAATTGATCAATAACATGGAAATAAACAAGACATAATTTGCATGCAAACGTTAGAAACGGAAACTAATGTTTTGTCTAAAATTTGAATTTTGAAAAAACGGACTTTCGAGTAATTTGCTCAACATGAAAGCAAGAGGGTTGAATATTTGATTTGATTTGATTTTGACAAGCAAAGTGTTTTTCTAAAACAAAAAAAAAAAAAAAAAAAAAAAAACTCCACCGTCACGTAAAGAATTAAAATTAAAACGACGAACTTATTTCAAAACGAAATTTTGAACCGAGCCGGAAAAGGCAAGATAAATAAATAAAAACATGCTCGTCGATTTTTCCTTCTCGTAAAACCAGAAAGAAAGTAAATATGTATTTTTTCTTTTCACTAAGTTGTTCCAAACTTACTTCGTTAGTAAAAACTACGAATTACATTAATTAAAAGGAATATATATGTGTATATATATATATATATATATATATATATATATATATATAGGTACCAAAAACATTTTAGTATGTTAGTGTTGGATATTCACTCGCCTTCACTTCATTGATTCTAACCAATTCGTTGACGAGGTGGCAACGCTTTTTGAAATGCTAAAAAAAAACAAAAAAAAAAACAATAACATTGAAAAAAAAATATGCTATTTAAAAGTTGATGCCTAAATGCTATAAGGATCTCTAGGCAATACTTAAACTAGAATTCGTTGACAAGGTGGCAACGCTTTTTGAAATTCTAAAAAAAAAAAAAAAAAAAAAAAAAAAACAAACAATAACAAAAAAAAAATGCCATTTAAAAGTTGATGCTTAAATGCTATAAGGATTTCTAGGTAACACTTAAACTAGAATTCGTTGACAAGGTGGCAATGCTTTTTGAAATACTACTCTTTGAATTGAATGTGTGATCTCTCTGCTGTGCTACTGAAGTTTTGTTTCCAGTTAGAGTTCCCTGCACATCTTCAGTCTGCAATCTTGATTTTCTATTGTCTCTGTTTTGTTCCACTGCCTTTTCTCTGTAACTATGAGTGCTGATACCCCAGACTTAAACTCGAGTGAGTCGGTTTGCCTGCACCCTGATCCGTTGGAGAATGATTTGCCAACTGCAAAATCCGAAGTTGAAAATCTAATTGTGGAACTCTGTGTCAATGCCCCAAGTGACTCTGTAAAATTTTGCCTCCGCATATACCAGTATGAAAAGAGTCTAATTCAGCTTGAAAGGGAGTTCGAGCGAGAAAAACTTCAGTCATTGCGCGATACCGCACTATTTCTACAAATTCCAAATAATGACATCAAAACCAAAAAATCCCTTGCTCACTTGATCATACGCCGTATTCAGAATTTGCTCCCTGAAAACTGTCCCTTGTGCCATGAACGCTATCAGATTGGGTTGTCCGAAATTCCCCTCCTAGAGTGTTCTATTTGTGGACAGGGGGTACATAGGAAGTGTTGGGTACAACTGGCGGGTAATGTGAATAACACAGAATATGATGGGCTGAGTCCAGATAAATTTAAACTGTTATGCAATCCCCTCTGTCTGTCCTCTTTGTACTACATATGTCATGTATGTAAGGATAGTACAATTCCAAATGAGGAGTCAGGGAACAGGAAAACTAAATTAAAATCAAAATCAAAAGAAACAGCCCAAGAACCGCTTCCTTCTCCTGACACAGATGTCTCCAAGTGCGAGTTGACTGTCACTGAACCTGTGTCAGCCACTATACCTGTTTCAGCCACCGAGACTGAATCTGTTCCACCCACTGTAAACAATCACCTTCCTTCCAATGGCGCGCCCCCACCTGAGGCCCTCATTACTACCACTGTCAATGAACAGTCAGTCACTGATGATTCAGACAGGAACGAGCGGCCAAAGGAAAACGTATCAATTTGTCGTTTCTTCAGAAATGGGAACTGTAAACATGGTATTAAAGGAAGAGAATGTAAATTTAAACACCCCAAGGTCTGCCCGAAATATGCAAAGTATGCGACACGCCAACCAAGAGGCTGTAACCTTGGGAAAGCCTGTAAAGATTTTCACCCGAAAATGTGCAAGGATTCTCTAAGAAGAGGAGAGTGTCTGAACGAATCATGCACTTACAACCATGTTAAGGGTACTAGACGCCAACCAATCTCGACTAGGAATGAACAAGCAAGGGAAATTTCACAGCGCAACTCCGTCCCAACCACGAGTCAGGAGTCAGTTGAGAATTCGTCCCCAGTTATATCCACACCTCGAGAGAATGGAAGAGATACGTGCAATTTTTTAGAAGTGATCCGCCTATTGAAGGCGGAAATCCTCCACACTTTGGACCAGAGGATGTTGTTGGTGTCGAATCAAATCAACGCACTACACAACCAACAACAAGATGTGCCAACTCCTCGAATGCCAATGCAATTCACGTGGCAACAGCCAGCCGAAGTTCCCAATCAAATCCATCAACCAATGTTTATGATTCCGAACCAACAACTCACTCGGCCCAGAATAAATCTGGTGGACTATCAAGAATTCCCTCGACCCAGAATGAATTTGGTGAATCCAGTTCACCACTCTTAAATAACTTTGCTTTTGTAAATATTCAAGGTCTTTGTCCTCAGACCGTTCCAAGCAAAGTACCGTTTATCAAAAATGAACTTAACAGTGACAATTCTCTTTTTATTGGCTTATCGGAAACTTGGTTAAATTCGCACAGAGATGCTGAACTTGAAATAGAAGGTTTTACACTCTTCCGATGCGACACATCAAGAAAAGCCAAAACACGTGGAAGGCACACCGGCGGTGTTGCTCTTTATGTCCGTGATGATATTGGATGTTCCTGTAATGTAATTTTTTCTCATGCGTCTGAATGTGTGCAGATGTTATGCCTTTACTCCTCCTATGAAGATTTAGCCATTCTTGTTACTTATAGACAACCTGATGACAGCTACCATGGACACCCATCCACACCAAATGATTTTAGTTCTCCTCTTAATAAAGTCAAACATATATTATCAACAATAAACCCTGCTCCAGATATCATTGTCGGTGGAGATTTTAATCTCCCTCACGTATCTTGGCCTGATGGACAGGCTATTCCAGGAGCATCAAATGCTGAGCGATTGATGATAAATTCACTGAACGAATTCTGCAATGAGCTTTTTTTGTCACAGCATGTGCTGTCTCCCACGCACAAAGATGGGAATATCCTTGATCTTGTTTTCACCAATAATTCTGATTTGATTCATGAGAGCATCAATGTACCCTTACTGCAAAGCACATCTCACCACAGTCTCATCCAGCTTCAAACAACATATAAAGTTAAATATAAAAGTGAGGTATTGAATAATCGTGCACCAAGAACAATGTTCAATGCACTAAACTTTTTCAGCGAGGAAGTCGACTGGACTGCTCTTTCAGAGGAACTAAGCCATGCTGATTGGGAAGACTCATTAAGAGACATGGGTGCATCTGCAATGCTGGACACTTTTTATTTAATTGTCTACACTGCCTGCTGCAAGCATGTGCCATTGCGTAAATCAGAGTGCGAGAAAAGAACGCCCAAGGTAGTAAGATACCGTCACTCACTTTCTAAAAGAAGACGGAAGATAAAAAAGCGTCTTTTGAAAGTGTCATCGCCTGCTGTTATTTCCAAACTGTCCAAGGAATGTTTGGATATTGAAAGGAAACTGCAGAAGTCTTTTGCTGACTCTAACGCTTTTATGGAGGGAAAGGCTGTCAACTCCATTAAAAGTAATTCAAAATATTTCTTTTCATATGTCAAGAAAAAGTCCAAAGTCAAGACAAAAGTTGGTCCATTGGTGGACCAGAATGGTGTTCTTACTGGTAACAGTACTGAGATGGCAGAAATTTTGTCAAAACAATACACAGACGTTTTTAGCAAACCAATGCAAAGCAGTCAAGCTTCACATAATCGAACTTTTGATATAAGTTCTATACTGTCAACTGTTACTCTAACTGCAGCCGATTTTGAGCTTGCAATTGATGAACTCTCTCCGTCAGCTGCTGCGGGCCCTGACGGCTTTCCTGCATTACTACTGAAAAACTGCAGGGCTCATTTGGTCCATGCTCTCGTATTTCTATGGACGAAAAGTCTTGAAGAAGAGGTCGTTCCAAGCAAACTAAAGAATTCTCTTATTACACCCATTCACAAAGGTGGAAGCAAGTCGGTGGCTGCCAATTATAGACCAATAGCTTTGACCTCCCACCTCATTAAACTTTTTGAGAAAGTCATACGGAAACACATAGTTAGACACATGAATGAAAATAACCTGTTCAATGACAGTCAGCATGGGATGAGATCTGGAAGATCTTGTTTAAGTCAACTCCTTGAGCAGTTTGACACCATTCTATCAATTCTTGATGATGGCGCTAATGCAGATGTTGTCTACTTAGATTTTGCCAAAGCTTTTGACAAAGTTGACCACAAAATAGTTCTGCAGAAAATATTTGATCTTGGCATTCGTGGAAGCATTTTCAAATGGATCGAATCCTTCCTGAGTAACCGCCTCCAAACAGTTATGGTTGATGGTGCAACCTCGAAGCCACAACCTGTCATTTCTGGAGTTCCCCAGGGAAGTGTATTGGGACCCATAATCTTCCTAATCCTTATTGGGGACATTGATGAAGATATCGCCATGTCAATAGTCAGGTCATTCGCCGATGATACAAGGGCCACAAAATCCGTTCGGTCTCCCGAGGATGCTGTGTTGTTTCAAAAGGATCTCGATCAGATCTACAAATGGACGGAGGACAATAACATGGAGCTAAATGACGTGAAATTTGAGCTTCTCCGCTATGGTAATAACGACCAGCTAAAAAGCGAGATATCATACCACACTCCGTCAGGAAAAATGATAAACATAAAGCAAGAAGTGAAGGACCTCGGTGTATCTATGTCTAGTGATTGTCTTTTTAGCAATCAAATAAACAAAGTTGTGGAAAAAGCCAAGAACCTCATTGCCTGGATCCTGAGGACATTTAAAACCAGAGAATATCGTGCAATGGTCACGCTGTATAAATCCTTGGTCATTCCAGTTTTGGAATACTGTTCTGTCTTGTGGAACCCAAGTAGCCCTAGGCTCATCCAAAAGCTTGAAGCCATTCAGTGGTCCTTTCTACGGAAAATTCAAGCTGATCGGAACTACTGGTCATGTCTGAAGAAGACAAAAATGTTCTCGCTGCAAAGACGACGTGAAAGGTACCGGATAATTTACATCTGGAAGATATTGGAAGGAAAGGTACCGAACATTAATGGCCACATTCAAGCCCGAGACAATGAACGCCGCGGGAGGCACTGTATTGTTCCCTCGCTAAAAACTGGTGGGAAAATACGAACCATTTTTGAAACGAGCTTACCTGTACAGGGGTCACAACTCTTCAATGCCATGCCTAGGTGTATTCGGGACATAAAAAATGCTGCTGTGGAACAATTTAAGCGCTCTCTTGATGCCTACCTCGCTAATATCCCGGACCAACCCCAAATTGTCGGATACACGGCGTGCAGGCAAGCCGACACCAATTCTATCGTGCACATGCAAGCACATGCTGGTGCGGTTCCTTTGTCTCACAGGATCCTCACATCAGCCAGGGCGAGTTGAACAACCAGCAAGCCTGAACACGCCTGTTCGAAGCACCATACAAAAAAAAAAAAAAAAAAAAAAAAGAGATAAAGAGAAAAAGACATAAACAGACATGCTATCACGTTGAAATTAAACAAAAGTAACTTTTGAAATCTAAAAAAAGATTACTTTTATTAAAAACGCCCTTGTTCAAAGAAAATAAATACTTATTCAATATTTTTTCTTTTGCACCTACACAAATATTAAATAGTCGTGATTTTTTATTCAACTATTAATGAAATGTTATTTCTAAAAAGTATTAAACATTTATACTAAAATATGTTGAAAAATAAGGTGAAAACATGTATGATCGCATCAGATGAAAACATATATTTAAGATGTACTCACTAGTAATCTTCGTTTTGAAGAGGACACATGCTCAAAGACAGAGAGGTGTTCTTTTTTATTATCACTCTCTCTCTCTTCCCCTGTATCTCTCTCTCTCTCTCTCTCTATCTATCTCTCTCTCTCTCTCTCTCTCTCTCTATATATATATATATATATATATATATATATATATATATGGGAAAATGAAAAAGGAAAACCAAAAAATGGATGTTTTTTATGTGTACATCAACGTTTCGTCTTTATTTATAAGACTTCATCAGGATGATAAAATAGAGAAAGAATGTCATGCAAGCACAGATACATGTAGGGTAGACATATTGGGAAAAATAGAATGAAATAGTGGCCAACTACTGGGTTGACGTCCGTATTTGTTGGAGAAATAGAAATGAATTTTTTGGTTTTCTTTTTTCATTTTCCCATCACGTCGGATTACTTTCATCCTTCTCTTCTCATTGTATATATATATATATATATATATATATATATATATATATATATATATATATATATATATATATGTATATATAGGGAGAGAGATAGGGAGAGAGATAGTGTTGGGATTAAAATAATCCTGAAATAAAGTTCAATTCTCCCACGTGAGAATGGGGTAACCATGTGCATAAATATGTATAGGACGGAAGTCTGAAGAAGGAACACAAAACACAAGGGTGTAATTTCATATCATTTAGTAAGAAAGAGAAAGTCGGATTGAGTATTTACAGTTTCAAACAGTTCATTAGGCATTGGTAAATTATAGAGAGGATGGAAAAAAGGATGGTAGAGAGATGGGTTTGGGGTTTGTGGTTTGGGGTTTGGAGTTTGGGGTTTGGATGCGAAAACGTGGTTCGCTAGAACTTATCTGTTTTAGAGTTCTGGTAACGGCGGGAGATCATTCTCGGTGATGCGGTCGTGGGCTGTATCACTAAGAAGACCGCCCGATGTGTTGTTGACTGGAGTGGAGTCGTTGAAAAGGAGCCTGCATAGAGTTCGGGTATCGGCGGGAGGTCATTCTCTGTGATGCCGTCGTGGGCTGTATCACTAAGAAGACCAGCCGATGTGTTCTTGACTCGAGCAGATTCGTGGAAAAGAGGGCGGGAAGCCGTATACAAGGGTTTTTAAGGGCTGGCTCACGTGACACCTATACTAAAAAGGGGTTGCAATGCCTGACAGCCAATCCGTGAGGCCCTTAAGGGACATGGCAACAGCCAATCAGTGAGGGGGGCTTTAACAAATTCTAACAATAGGTGTATAGACACGATAAAGAGTTAGGGAGAGACACAGAGAGAGGGAAATGGGTTAGGGTTACTTAATTCTTTTTCTATTACAAAAGGCAAAAATATTCTTTGATTTCATATAATTTTATTTTAAATAATCGAAACTGCACAATCGATATTTCCAGTCTAATACTTTCCCATCGAATAATTTAGACATTTGTTAAGTCGACTCTTAAAATAAACTCATACAAAATCGTGTATATATATATATATATATATATATATATATATATATATATATATATATATATATATATATATATATATATATATTACTAGCAAACATATGCTCTCTCCGGTAGCATATTGCTCGGTAGGATGACATGATGAACGAACTAAATACACTGATCCCATAATTAGGAGGAAATAACAAACATTTACTACACTAATCCTAAAAAGAAAAGTTAATGTTTAGTAGGATTGTATTATGACAACAAAAACGACACTACAATACCCTATCAAAACTAGGGGAGGTAGTACCTGGGAAGATCTCCCGATAAAAGCAGAAGATAATGTATAGTATCATGGCCACACAATAGATATTTCAATATCACTTGCCGCACCCCCAAGAATTTAATCCTGAGTATATGGTCTCATGACAAAAGAATAGATACTACACAACCACCAGCCCCACAACAACTGTAATGTAGTCCCTGAGAAGATAGGCTCATGACAAAAAACACAACCATCATTTGCTCCTAAAGAATGTAGTCCCTGAGAATATGGTCTGAATACAAACAAACATATACTATACAATCCACCCAAAAATGTATTGCCTAGGAAGATGATCTCATGACAAGAGAACGGATGCTACAAAAACGACCAACTCCCCAAAGAATGTATTCCCTGGAAAAATGGTTTCCTGACAAAAGAACAGATACTCACAATCCCCCCAAAAGAATGTATTCGCTGGAAAGAGGGTCTCATGACAAAAGAACCGATACTACACAACCACCAGCACTCCAAAGAATGTGTTCTTCAAGAAGATTCTCCTATGACAAAAGAACAGATACTACAAACGCCCTTCCCCCCAAAGAATGTAGTCTCTAGGAAGATGGTCTCATGACAAAAGAAATAGACACTACACAACCACCAGCCCACCTCCAAAGAATGTATTCCCTGGGAAGATGGTCTCATTACAAAAGAACAAATATTAAACAACCCCCCTAAAGAATGTATTCCTTTGAAAGATGTTCATGACAACAAAAACAGATACTACACAACTACCAGCCCCACAATGAATGTATTCTCTTGGGTGATGGTCTCATGACAAAAGAACAGATACAACACAACCACCAGCCTCCCAAGGAATGTATTCCCTAAAAAATCGGTCTAATGACAAAAGAACAAGTACTAAACAACCCACCAAAAGGATGCAGTTTTTAGGAAGATGGTCTCATGACAAAAGAACAGATAATACACCCCCTAAAGAATGTATTCCCTAGAAAGATGGTCTCATGACAAAAAAGACACTACAAGGCAACCACCCCCAAATCGTGTAGTCATTAGGAAGATGGTCTCATGACAAAAGAACAGATACTACATCACTCCCCAAGAATGTAGTCCTGTGTAGATGGTCTCATGACAAAAGAACAGAACTACACAACCAGCAGCCCCGATAATGGATCTAATGTATGAACTCCAAAAAAAATTTGACGAGAAAGAAAGACCAATAAGTTTCAGAGTCGATTTCTCCTCAAGAGCAGAGCCATCCATGAGAATCTCAGGAAGAAAAGGGGCACGCCTACGATTGAAAGACACGATCTGAGTCTTAACGGGATTAAATGAAACAAGCAATTTCATACCCTAATCCACAACTGAACCCAGGTCAACTACTAGATCAGCTGCATATTTCGACTGATCCGAAAAGGGACGAACATGCTAATATCAATTCAAGGAAGATGGTGTCTGTCATCTTTTCCTTTTCCCCAATAAAATATTAAAATATTGCGATAAATGAAATAATCTTAATTTTACTCATAATATTCATCAAAGAGATCGGTCTTGTTTCCAAATGGTTGATTTCATTTTCCTCATCTTTCATTTTCTGCGAACCAGCTTTTCCGGTCGCCATCTTAAATGTCGACTTCATCACATATTTAATTAATATAATCGTTTCTTTCTTGAAAACATTTGAAAGCAAATTGTGCAAAAAAGTAAGTATTACTTGAATTTATTTGTTTTATGGTTTCTTTTTTAATACAGGGACGCATCTAAACCATTATGTTTCCCTTTTGATTTGATATGAATGCCGAAACAACCCGTCATCTTGGTTTTTAAAACATCACACAAAAATTCAACAAATTACTGGACTTTAATGAAATTGTGAGTATTCATAGAAAAATAAACTGTAAAGATATTTTGCTGTAAACTAGATTTATTTATTTATTTAATAATAATTTGGTTTTCTTTTGCGAGATTTTATAATCATTCCCATGAAGATAGGAATGAGCACAGCCGGGTCGGACCCCGGCAGTGTTTTGCGAAAATACTGCCTATGAATTTTAGACTTGTCAAATAACATAGAACGCTCTGGTAACATTGGTTGGGGGTGTCTATTTCTTCCTATAAAAGCTGCAAGGAATGTGCGTTTCTTTTAGGGAACTGGGATTACGACAAACGCGTGCGTTTCACAAAGCAAAACATGGGGCTAAATGAGGTAAGGGGGTGGGGGTTGTTTTTAGAACCGCCCCCTCCCAATATATCCGAGCACTAATTAGTTGTATGTATGCAAATTAACTAGCCAGAGCCTACCATTATAACGGTTTCCGTGCTAAGACAATCCATTACTCTTTTCCAACACCTTTTTCTCAGATAAACCAAACAGTACATACAAATATAAATATAATGTTGAACAAATGTTTGCACCGATATCTGCTACTTTCTTTTGTATTTAAAAATAAGCAGTTTCTGCTTCCTCATAATTCAGTAATTTTTCAATTTAATGAAGAATAAATAATTTAGATATAAAGTGTAATTCTTATAATTATTTGTTTTAAAATTAATTTAATATTTTGGTCTTAGTTGAATTTGTAAAAGCTCACAACTAAATTTAACAAATTATGAAAGTATATTTTATATTTAATTTTGTATGATTATTAATAAACGTTTTTATCGTTTTTTTGTAAAAAGTAAAGAAAATAATTCTTACCAACAAATGTTATTTGAAACAAAAATACATTTCTTTTTTTCCTTTTTTGCATTTTTTCAGAGAAACCCTGCTCTACACCTTTTCTGGAGCTACATAATATTACGATGCATTTTGCCTAATTTGTGGATGCTGAATCTAGATCTGAAATAATTTTCTCTCGGTCTGAAGCAGCCATCATGCAGGTCCACAGGGAAAATGAGTGAGAGTTGTGCTGTGTATTGTCTATTGAGTGTGGGGAACGGGTTTGAGTGTTAACTGAGTCGAATATCTCTTGTTATTTGTGAATGTAAATGACGTACAAGAATATAAAGTTTAAATATTTATAATTCATCATTTCCCCCTTCTAATGTAGTCATCTCCCATTTTAACAAACGAATATTGTGGATTTTCGCGTTAGATAATATTCCGATGTGTAATCAATTCTGATAATGGTATTTGATCTTAGAACATTTCAAGTCTTATTTTCTTTTTCTAGTGAATTTTGTGACTTTTTAGACGTAGATATGACATTTATTATTTTGGAAGGCAGCTACAAAAATTCCGTTTGGAAAATATTGTTCTGAAAGATGTCATGGTTTAAAATGTTATAATTCAGTGTATGACTTAAAATAAACATTGCTTGAAACAGCTGTGAACAAGTATGAACATTTTGTGTATTCTCTTAATCTGAAACTTGATTTTAAAAGTGCTTTGAATCAAAATCTCTCTATGTATCTAAATGAGAAAGGTCTGTGCATTCATCACTGCTACATGACCGTCAAAACGGCTTACTGTTATTGAGATCAATGCTACAATATTTTGAAATAATTTATATATACAGTACAGAAAAAAGACCAAAAGACATCTACTTCAATGACTAATTTGCATAAATATTTTGAAGCGTAATAAATAAATGTTTGATGTTATTCATTTGTAAGTATATTGTCCTATTCTCCCATATATATATATATATATATATATATATATATATATATATATATATATATATATATATATATATATATATATATATATATGTAATACGTTTGTCGATAGTAATAAATTAAAGTCATTTAATAAACACGAACACTTACTAAAACCTTTTTAAAAATATTTGTTATTCAATGTTCAAGGGAGGTAATTTAAATTTAACTAACATTGCTAGCTAGAAAGAAAGATATACCGACGAGGCAAAAGCAAGAACAATTCACAACGAACAAACGTGGACATGCGTTTCGCTTTTGTGTTTCAATGTTCCATTGCGGTAATTTTTAGGGGGTTTACTTGATTTTCAACAAGTTCCATCTGTTTCTAAATTCCAAGTTTCAACAGGAGACATTGCCCCACACACGGGTCGTCACTCAGACGAACTAATTACTTCTTTCTTTTCATTTCTTTACGGTTTTATTTAAAAGGTAAATCTATCTGTATCCAAATTACCAAAACGTTAATACTTATCAATTGGTATTAATAAATGTTACGTTTTATCTGTTTATATGAATGAATGCGAAAATTGTTATCTTGGGTTTAAAAGAAACTTGAAATTAAATGTTTACGATTTAAATGTCTTAATTCAAGTAACGAACTTTGCGAATCGATAGCGAGCTGGCAAATATATATAATATAGTTACCCCAAAACACGTCATCTCTATGACTTATTTAAGTGGCTAGACTGAGCGAGATTCGAAACACAAACTCCAGTGACTGATATCAATATTAATCTTACAAAACTACCGACTAAACCGCATTCTCAAGTGACGACCAATCCTTAATAGAACAAAAGAAATGCTTGTTCCCATTTTATTTTGTAATTGTATTTATTTTGTTTACTTCTCAATTACTGCATCAACTATCCAGGTTGAAAGTCACTGGAGTGTGAAGGTTACTCACAAGGACAATGAGAAAGAGAAAAAAAGCAACATATATGTGTGTGTGTTTGTCTTTTCCTCTGTGTGTCTATCTGTCTGTCTCTCTTATTCTCTCTCTCTTTATTTGTCTCTCTTTCTCATATATATATATATATATATATATATATATATATATATATATTAGTATTTCATTTATCCACATAACATTTTATAAGGATATATAATTTTTTATGTATCAATTCTAAGTATTTACTTCAACAGTGCTGAAGATTCCCCCGGGGATGAAACGCGGGAGCCTCTGTGTAGCTTAATTCCCATAAATATATTTTCATAGCTTACTATATATATATATATATATATATATGTAAATATCAACTTATCAATCATAATTTTTCCTCTGATGATAAGATTTTAATCTTTGAAAAGCCTCGTTTAAGGAATGAAAGAGTAGAAAAATAAATGCTTTTTATTAACTAAACTGCTCCTTGTTTTGAACAACTGAAGATATCGATTTGCTTCCATTTGCAGGTCTAATCAATTTTCATTGACTTACCATACTATATATATATATATATATATATATATATATATATATATATATATATATATATATATATATATATATATATAATAATGGTAATAATCCAGGTGAAAAATATCCACAGGGTGGTAATCCAGAGAATTTTAACCGGGTTTATAAAAAGTGCTCAATATCAAAATAGAGCTTTATATATGATAATTTTATTTACACAGACATGTACAAAATCTGCGACACTGGCATGTCGATGTTATCGATCAACAGTTACTATAAACTGAGATCTCATCAGGCAGAGTTAGAATCCGATCTTAACCTCAGATCATATTTGGAGAGAATGAAGTGGAGGGATAGAGAAAGAGAAGAAGAAGGAAAGAAATTTAACAAGAAATTTAACAAAAATCTAAAATCTAGAATCTGAAACAGACAGGGCAAATAAATAAATAAATAAATAAAAATATAAGGTGGAACGAGGAACAAATAATGATGAGGGGAGAGACACATAGAGGAAAAAGAAGGAGAGAGAGAGGGCGTCTGTTGATTCAGATCGAGAGGGAAGGAGGGGGTGGTAGACATGCACAAATCAGGTGTCAAAAAACCGTCGAGTTTATAAATGTATTTTTCCAAGTGAACTGTAATATTGTGTATATGTGTGTATGCGTGCGGGCATACTGGGCTGATTGTTGTGGTGGTGGGGCGGTGATCAAATGTGTCGCGATTCTGGGTTTATATTGTCTTTATAATTTGTCTGGAGTTAACTTGAATAAATAAGTATATTCGTTAAATGTAACAGGAATAGTAGTAATAATAATAATAATAATAATAATAATAATAATAATAATAATAATAATAATAATAATAATAATAATAATAATAATAATAATAGATACCCCTAATAATTGAGGTAAAGTAATTGAAATAATAAATGAATGATAATAAAAAATGATAATAAAAAAATCTGACTTCCAAACTAAACCAACCACTAGACTTATTAACCCCACAAGACAGGAAATAGGGAAAATTAGTAAAAAATTTTTAGAAAGAATAAATAAGCAGATAAAAACCTTTTATAAACTTAATCAATGGATAAACACTGCAGATACAATAAACTGGTTCCTTAAAATAGTAAATAAAACTGATTGCTCATTCATCCAGTTTGATATTATTAACTACTACCCATCTATATCTAAAGAAATTTTGAAAACGTTATCGATTTTGCCACACTTCTATCTGATATTTCTGTAGATGAAATCAATATAATTAGAAAATGCAGAAATACACCGCCCCACCACCACAACAATCAGCCCAGTTTGCCCGCACGCATACACACATATACACAATATTACAGTTCACTTGGAAAAATACATTTATAAACTCGACGGTTTTTTGACACCTGATTCGTGCATGTCTACCACCCCCTCCTTCCCTCTCGATCTGAATCAACAGACGCCCTCTCTCTCTCTTTCTTTTTCCTCTATGTGTCTCTCCCCTCATCATTATTTGTTCCTCTTTCCACCTTATATTTTTATTTATTCATTTATTTATTTATTTATTTATTTGCCCTGTCTGTTTCAGATTCTAGATTTTAGATTTTTGTTTTTTGTTTTTTGTTTCTTAGATTTTTAGATATTTTGATTTTTTAATTTTTAATTTTAATTTTTTAACGGCTTTAATTTTTGAAATGTTAAATTTCTTTCCTTCTTCTTCTCTTTCTCTATCCCTCCACTTCATTCTCTCCAAATATGATCTGAGGTTAAGATCGGATTCTAACCATGCCTGATGAGATCTCAGTTTATAGTAACTGTTGACATGCCAGTGTCGCAGATTTTGTACATGTCTGTGTAAATAAAATTATCATATATATATATATATATGTGTATATATTTCTAGTCAGGTATTTTTATACGTTTATATATTTGTATGTACAGGATTTATTCCTAGACTGAAGTAAAACTGATCAATATGATTTTTGAACCAAGCTGCTAGGTGTAAAATGTCTAAATGTGGTCTATATTTACTTTAATACAGTTGTGAAAATTCAGATAACTCCGATTTTTTAAATTTGTTACAATAAGTATTAGTTATCAATTATTAAATATATTCCACATAAATCAATTTTTAAGCATTTAAAAATGATTTAGGATGGATAATATAGTCACAAACTCCCATTCGAAAATTGAAATATATATAAGATTTACATTGAATATGACAATATTTTTCTAATTGAAATACTTGTTTCATCCTAATTAAGCAATTGAATGTTCATATCGTGATATGTCTATACCATGTTCGTTTCTATTTCTCTACCTTGTTTATATTTCATCGATGAACGTCGATACAAACTTATGTCAAAAGTAAAACATACAAGTGATAAATATTTCCACCAACCGAAATAGTTTTGATTAAAATCTTTTTTAATTTCCTTCTCATCCGTAATTCTTCATTTTCATACTTTTCTTCATATTTTACTTATAAATGCATCAAGAAATTCGCTACTTCCCGAATCTCGGTTCCAGTCTTTGGTTTGGAAGTATGTAGCTTGTCTGAGGTGATGATGTCCGGGGAATTGATTAAAGATTTTACGTTCTGTAAACATTCATTATTGGCAGCAAAACCGCGTTG
Source organism: Sepiola atlantica (assembly GCA_963556195.1). Taxonomy (NCBI): domain Eukaryota; kingdom Metazoa; phylum Mollusca; class Cephalopoda; order Sepiida; family Sepiolidae; genus Sepiola; species Sepiola atlantica. Next base: position 1,940,998 of record OY744525.1, on the reverse strand, counting down.
ATCGGGCGAACAACTTCTGGTTATTATTTCCCCCATATTTCCAGAATATATTGGCAACGTCGGTTTCTCCTGTTGGTCTGGTCACATCTATGGTCATGTGATACTCGACATCCCATATATAGCTTTTATGGAATGCCAAGACTAAATTGAGCACATAACAGACTTTTAAAAAATGTTTTCTTTCATAAACAAAATTATTGGAATTTAAAGAAATTAAATTTTTTGGGTAAAGAAGGGGAAATTGATGCTTTATTTTCCAAATAAAAAATGAATTGTTCTATTATAAAACTTAATCAAATAATTTGTTTTTATTGGTATGTTAGAAATAAGATGTTTTGGTTAAGTGAGTATATATATATATGCAAGCGTCATTAAAGACCACGGAGTTTTCCCTCTTCACTAACTTTCTTGTGAATTTCTCGACGCGGCGAGCGATTCGTCGGTTTTCGGGTGTTACTTAGTTGAGTATGGCACCTAACATTGTATCGTGGGACATTTTTCTAGCGCTTTCGGTCTCTCTACCGTCTTCAGGAGGCTGTGTCTTATTGTTACTAAGAGCCGTATTTATAGTTTTAGTATGTGTTATATATCTATTAATTTACATATCTACCTATATATAAAGTTCCGAATACGTTCGTCAAACACTCTCGATTAGTCTTCTATCTGTGCCCGCTTCTAGGTACATATAGATCTTAATTTCCATTAATTACGTGACAGTTTCCGTTGGCCGAGTGGATATGGCGACTGCTTGCTGATTCTAGGTTGACTCTGTGAACCGGTTCGCGCCTCCTGACCGTATGAAATTGTTACTTTCCTGCACTGATGAGAGCAATAAGCTTGAAACGCCAGCGTCTGTAGGTATTAATAATTTAATATTTATTTATGAATATTATATATATATATATATATATACATATATATCTTTATTTATTTTTTTTTGTTTATTTTTATTATTATTATAATGGGTATCGATGGAAAATCAAAATAATGTATAGTGTTCTTTGAAATAATATACTTACCTTGAAGAAGCTGAGTAATTTTCATGCATATCAGTCGAGAATACGTGCTCGACGATCAGTCCGAGAGACTGTAGGCCGTTGTGATTTCTTCTGGCCCTGCTCTGTTGGACTGAGGTATGGTTCTGTTCAGTCTCAAAACAAGATTGTATTTTCTCTTTTAGAAGGGGTTAGTTTATTACTATTAGCCTGAGGCGCCGCTACCGAGGAATACCGACTGAGCTGCTCAGGCATTTTTGTGGGTTAGAGCACGCTAAACTAGGAGAGTAGAGAGTGGACCATGTGTTTACTTTCGACAGCCTCGTAACTCTCGCTTCTCTTATTTTATCCTTTAGTCCTCAGATTCCATGAGCGATGTTTCTGACAAACGGGATACATTGCTGTTTTCTGGGTCGGAATCTATCCATATAACACTTATCGTTAGCCAGTTTTTGACCTTGAAGTAGTATTTTTAGCTCCTTACATCAAGTGGTTTCGTGCATTGTCTGGAGCGATTTCTCTTTAAAAACCCTAGTACGCTGGCTTTTCACAACCACATCTGACCTTGTCTCAAACTTCCTTGAGAGGAGGTTAATAAACACACACGCACACACTAGTTGGTCGAGCCGCATTGAAGAGCTGTGATACAGCGAAGCAGTCGGTGTGTGGATCACTATATAAAGCTCCCTTTTTAGGTAGAGCTTATTGTAAGGCATAGCTCATTGGGTAAAACTATATCACGCTCCCGTCACTTGACAATAATTACATTGTAGATATCACTTACATTCAGCCGGTGTCGTATGATAGCGCAGGGGTAGAGGCGCCAACTGTCAGCTCGACGGTTGAGTTTAAATCCCGGCTTGAGTGGGTGTGTGTCAGGGTATGTTGAAAAGAAATCAATAAAGTGCTCAATCGCAAAAATGCGAGAGCTAAAACACAACTATTTATTATAAACGATATGCTACATATTTCAAAGTCTACTATAGTTTCATTGACACGGCTTGACATTTTACCGTTTGGAAAAGGCTGTTAGAGTTTCTTGAACTCATTAGCGACTCACGAAATGAAAACAAATCGAAGAATAACTTTTTCTGATGTATTCGCTCAATCTTCGATTCGTTTTAATTTTGTGAGTCACTGATGATTTGAATGGACTCTAACGGCATTTTCTAAACAGTAAAAAGTCAATCTATGTCAATGAAACAATGTACGTCTCTAAAATATGTAAACAGATAGTTTTTGAATAAATATTTTATATATATATATATATATATATATATATATATTAATTTCCTGCACTGAAGATTGCGTAAGCATGAAACATGGATGTCTGTAGGTAATAAATAATTAATATTTATTTACAAATATTATTAAAAGCCCCCTTTTACTAAGGCCGGGCACTCTGAGAGAATTTAATAACAAGCAGTACAACTAGCTTCATTGTGAGATCCAACACACTTTGTTGTTGTAGATCACTATTCGCTGCTCGTTGTAAATACCCGCCGACTTGGCATTTACAAAGTTAAAGTCCTCCTAAACTCCAAGCTAATTTGTGTTGACTGCGAATCAGTGGCGATTTGTGATCGGATTTCACGCCTGCCGACCGTCGGAAATTAAATTCCTGCACTGAAGAGTGCGTAAGCATGAAACATCGATGTCTCTAGGTAATAAATAATTATTATTTATTTATAAATATTATATATATATATATATATATATATATATATATATATATATATATATATATATGTATACATATATATATGTATATATATATATATATATATATATATATATATTAATAATGGAGATTATGTATCTGTCTGTATGTCTGAAGCCGAAACTCTATCAGAGTAATATTACTATTTAATTAGTCCGCCAGCATCATTATATACTACTACAAAAATCGCCGTAAACACTATGCGCATTTCTCAATTTACATAATTAATTGCTTTTAAACTTCTAATAAATTAGTATTCGCAAATATACACTCATGATTGTTTTCTTCAGATTTCCACATGTATTGACGCTATTTTGCTCGCTAATAATCTTATTTATAAATTATAATTATTTCTTTTATTATTTATATATATACATACATGAAATGAGTTACGTAGTTAATATATCTATGACGAAACTGATTGAACAGCCAGCGTTAATCCATGTAATTGGTTCCATCCCTCCGATTATTCAGTATAAACGCAAGACGGGCGCGTTATTTAAAATGTAAACAAAACGCTGGCATTTACCGTGCTACTTTTACTCTGATTTGTTTATTAAAACGTTCTGAGTTTGTTTATTTTCTTAATCTTATTAGCTATTATGTTTTAAAACACAAATTCACTGAATCAAATTGTTTGATTAAAATAATAATTGATTTAAAAATTACTATTTTAAAACACGCACACACACATTATAACGAATTTAGTTCAGGTAAACTTTTTCTTTTCGAGAATTAAAAAACATTCGTGTTTACTGTATTTGATTTTTTAATACTTTCATCATAGGTACACTTTTTCCTCCGATTTTAAAAACATCCAATATTATCATTTTTTCACGACCTCAACTGAATTTATGATTTTGATTTCACCTTATACGCTGTTAAGCTTTTATTTACAAACTGTTTTTATTATTCCATGTTTTATTTATAAAAGATGTGATTTATTCCTTTTCTGTCAACAAAAATACTAACACATTGTACTGGAAAACTATACAACTGATTTTAGAATCAAATTGTTTAATTAAAATGGTCATTAAACAAACACACACACAAATACACACACACAAACACACATATTCTAATGAATTTTAATTTAGGTAAACTCCGAGAGCATTTACATAACTAATCGTGTTCACTGTATTTGATTTTTTGGTGCTTTTTCACTTTAGGACCCGCACTAACTTTGACCCCGTCGTTAGGGTTAGGATCAAGGTCACAGTGGGGGGTAGAATTAGGGTTTAGAGTTAGGGTTGGGTTTTTCTTTTTTTCTTTTTTTCTTCTTTTCTTTTTCTTTTCTTAACTAAAAATATTTTTATGTATGGGGGAGGGGGTAAAATACAAAAATTGAGGGGGGTCCCAAAAAATGTTTTTCTTTCCTTTTAGGCTAAAAATATTTCTATTTATTAAAATTATTAAAACAAAAATTTTTTTTTCTTTATTTTCAACTAATAATATTCTTGGTCATAAACAAAGAAAATAAATGTCTAACTACCCAAGAAATATGACTGGGGCTCCATCGGTTTACGCATGAGCGTTCATTTCTGACGCGGCAGCCTAGCAAAAATATGGAGATTATATATCTGTCTGACTGTCTGTCTCTCCGTCTGTCTGAAACCGAAACTCCATCAGAGTTATATTACTATTTACTAATCTGCCAGCTTCTATATATAGTACTACAAAAACCGCCGTAAACATATAAATAAAGTAGAAAGAAATTTCAAGACGAGACTGCGATTAGAACGGAAAACGTGTCAAGAATCTTACTTAAAATAATACTGTTTCAACTTCCTTATATACTGTTACAAAAAGTCGCTCAGACACTAGACGGGTTTTGCCATTTACATAATTCATTACTTTTAAACTTCAATTAAATTCATATTTACAAATATACACTTATAACTGCTGTTATCAAATTTACATATGTATTTACAATATTTTCCGATAAGGTGATATTAATAAAAATTATTCATACAATTAATTAAACACATTTCATTAAACAACCAGCGTGTTTTAAACCATACTTTGAATGGCAAGTACTGTTAAAATTGCAAAGTCATCCTTTCGGAAGTGACGTCATTTTGAGAGGATTTTTTTTCATATTATAATTCTTTATTTTCATTACGTTGTTAAGGCAAGGTGTTTTTTTGTAAATTAAAGTTAAGCAAGGCATATCCCAGCTATTAGTAAATGGGTGACCATTTTGGAAAAATAAATTGCTGACTCATCCTTCCGGTCCTTCCGGAAGCGACGTCATTGTGAGAGGATTTTGTTCACATTATCATTCTGTATTTTCATTACGAGGTGTTTTCTTGTAAATTGAAGTTAAGCAAGGTATATCCCGGCCATTAGTAAATGGGTGACCATTTTGGAAGAATTAATTGCTGACTACTCCTTCCGGAAGTAACCTCAATGTGAGAGGATTTTTTCACATTATCGTACTTTATTTTCATTACGTTGTTAAGACAAGGTGTTTTATTGTAAATTGAAAAGCAACAAATATCTCGGCCATTACTAAATGGGTAACCATTTTGGAAGAATAACAAAACTGGTTCTATGATATGACGTAGGCGCCTTCAATAGCATATTTAAACATGAGTCTTTGATATGACCGAGGCGCCTCCTAATTTTTTTTCCGTTTTTTAACTATGTATGGGGGAGGGTAAACAATTTTTTATGGGGGGGTCAAATTTTTTTTTTTAACTAAAAATATTCTTATGTATGGGGGAGAGGTGGGGAGTTAATTTTTTTTCTGATTTTAACTGAAAATACTACTATGTATGGGGGAGGGTAAAAACAAATTGGGGGGGAGTAAAAATCTTTCCAGCTGTGGCTATTACACCTTTATCTTGTTATTTTATGCTAAAGAAATTGCCTATTTTAAGCTGATTAATGGCGGTTGAAACGGCGAAATGCTCTGTGCCTAGGCACAATAGCAATTGCACAGGTCAGATGGAACCATTTGATATATGCAGCTTGCTATGGAATTTCTGCGTGGATACGAACGTTTCTATGCCTGCGTTTTTCACTGATTCTGTGTTTGGCCATCTATCGCGGTCCTCATTTCTGTTGTGAATATATCTAGGCGATATTCGAAATGCCTTGGTCAAAACGGAATTACACAAGCATTATACACGCATCAAGTACACAGTTTTGAGTTGCTGTTAATTTGACCTTCATCATCCACCTTCTAGCGTTTAAAACTTCAAGAGTGTATAGATTGTATATGATTCAAGAAAAGGTTTAATAGTACAATCGGGATTCACTCTTCTTGCTAGGGCATGTCGGGACTAGCCACTTTTGTCGGGGCGGGCCTCATCGACGTACTGTCTATCCAAAATAAGTCCACAGTGAAGTGTTGAAAATTATCTGATCATTTAGGCAACCAGGACACGGACTTCTCAGATACCATGATCTCATCACGGGTCTCCACCGTCGGTCAACATATGATCTCGATATATTTTTTTTTGAGGGGGGAGGGGTCGTACCTCTGTGTAAAGGTGCAGACGGCATACTCTACAACTGTAGCTGACATTGGAGACGGATGAAATCGCACATATGAAGGAAGTATATTTGGATAGCGAGGCTATTATGGTTATTTAGAAATGTTGTTATCTTAGTGATTCCATTGGAACAGAGGAGAAGTTGGTACTAGTATATTTTCTCGATTTATGAGTAAATTGAGTAAATTCAGAGAACGTCTGTAATTACTAACCAGCATAGCGTTATCCCAGTCAACCAAAGGAAGATTGTATCAGGAATGTTTACACAGTGTGATGATGTATGTAAATGAAATCTGGCCAGTGGGGGTTGCATGGATATAAATTATATTTAAATTACACAATTGATCTGTAATATGAGCCTTCAAAGCCAGCTTAGATCTGATAACTTCAAAGGAAGATTAAATCCGTACAGTATATGGAGATTTGTGTACAACACGAAACTTGGTTGGTTTGGTTACATTGAAAGGATAGATGAGAGTTCTTCCGTCAGTCAATGTAGAATAGTATAAATAGCAGAGTGAGTTGACACGGGAAGGCCAAGGAAATAATAGATTCATCTCTTACTCAGTGACTGTCCATCACTCTCACCCTCTGTTATCAAATATTGATTTACGCATTCGCTAATAGTTTTAATGCCCCTGTGAGCATTTAGAGAAAGAGTGACTCTGTCTTCAGTGTTGCTATATGCCATAAGCAAGTATGTAAATTAGATAGACAATTTTACTTTACTTATGTATTATTGATAAAGATAATATAGAAACAATAGACTTATCAGTTTTTGTTATGCAAAAATAATTTCTTAATAGATATATCACAGTTTATAAATGTTCGAATGGAATGAGGGTGGAACAAATGTCGGTTATGGTTGTGAACTAACGAGTCATGGGTACGTCTTGTAAATGGTTTTCCTTAAAATGTTTTCGCATATATTTTAATCACACAGATTACATGTTAAAATATTCCTTAGATTAGGAATAGGATTATGATTACATAAATCCATTTGAATTGTTCTAATTAGTCGTAATTAGTAATGAAATCCCCAAGCAATTCTTCCCTTTGTAAATATAAGGCTATACCCCTAACTTCTGATCACTGTATGTTGTATGAACCCAGCTCTTATTTTATACGGTGTGTATAACTTTCGCTTCCACCCACGACTCTCTCTCTCTTTCCCTCGATGTAATGACTGTCAAAGGTAACCAAATAACTGAGACATATGAGAAGCAGTAGAGAAAGAAAGAGATAGAAAGGGAGATATAGCAAGCAACACTAGACTAATTCAGAATTTTAGTTTTTTATTTTCTTTATGTAACTGGTTTTGCAAACTTACATCGAGCTCAATCGGTGACCCAACCGTTCTCATCTGTTCCAGTATATGTATATATTTATTCATCAACACACTTACACATATATTAGTTGGGGTCACTGGTTAGAGAGCGAGAAAGGCGGTTAAAGAGAGAGGGAGAAATAAGGATATTTATTTTTACTATTAAATTGGCTTTGGTAACTAACTTCGAGCTCCATCGGTGACCCAACCGGACTTATTTGTTCCAGTATATTTATATATGTATTCATCCACACACTTATACAGATATTAGTTTTTGTGTCCTGTTAGAGAGTAAAGTAGAGAGGCAGCGAGAGAAATAAGGATACAATGCGTGTGTTTGTGTCTTTGATTTTAGTATTAATACCTTTGCGGCATCAGTGTTAAACAGAAAGATGGAAGTCAAAATTGAAACTTGATGCTTTTTGTTATATATTTGTTATTAACTAAAACACGTTTTATAGAAACGCCACCTCGTTTCGAGGAAAACATTAAATAGTTTCTTGTTTACTTTCCTCATAACCTAACTTTAACTGCCAGGTCGCCTAACAGGAAGTAAACCAGCGATAACATTCGTTTTTATTGGATGATTTTTAATAAAAAGAAAAAAGTTAGTTTTGTAAACATATTTTTCTTTTATAAATCAAATTATTTTGATTTTGTTTCTACATCAGTTTTTGCTTTAAATTTTCAAATAAAATGAAACTTTCTTTGAATGAAACCTTTTTATTATTTCATAGAGAGTAGGAAGGGTACGTGGATGCATTTTTGGAAGCACCGAAAAACTCTCGCCCCCCTTACTACGTCGTTTAGTCCTCAAATTTCAAGATTATAATCAGAATAAATATATGTTAAATATTCACATGTAATAAAACTAACGATAAAACATAAGACTGGAATAGTCCATCATAACACAAAGTAAATATCACTGAGTAATACTACTATTTAACCGGCAGCGAGAGAGAAGAAGAAAGAGAAATAGAGAAGAACAAAGAGAAAGAAAAAGAAAGAAGGAAAGAGAAAGAGAAAGAAGAAAGAAATAGAGAAGAAAAAAAGAAAGAAAGAGAAAGAGAAAGTAGAAGAGAGAGAGAGAGAGATTGGGAGAAAAGATTTTGTTCTTTTGTAAATTTAACTGACTTCGCAAAATCAAATTTTCGTGATTCAAACAATCTAATTGGGGGTAACTTAGTGAGCCAACAAGTAATATTTTTCTAGTATATATATATATATATATATTAATTGAATGACATGATATAATTAGAATTTACTCAGATTTTTAGCAAGCAAATTTCCCGACTGGATAACTTTTTTTGTTTTTGGAATATCATTCACTACTTGGATTGTTTTTTTTAATTGACTTCTTTGACATCTTTCTTGAAATTGTTTTAAACTTTATGACTTGGATGAACAAAAAACAAAAAGTGTGTTTTTGGCCAATATATTAGATGTTTTATATACTTTCATGTATTTTTTAATATATTTTTATAGATTTTCAAAGCTTAATTTTATTATCTGCAGTAATGTCATTGCGGTAATGGTCCTATGAGGAGAACATTTTCTTTGAAAACTCATAAGGACGCAATATCACTCCTTGTTTGTGAACTCTTATAAAATCTGATTAATTTCTCATTTTATTCTGTCATTCAAATAATATTATTGCTTAATACACTATATTGAGCTTCGTGTTTATCTTGATAGTCTACTGGTTGAAGATATTATTTATATCTTTAAAGTATTATCTTACTCTCTCTCTCTCTATCTCTCTCTCTCTCTATTTCTCTTTCTCTCTCTCTCTCTCTCTCTCTCTCTCTATATATATATATATATATATATATATATATATATATATATATATATATATATATATATATATATATATATATATATATATACTTCTCCGGCTTTTAATTCTTCACTGGTTTACAAAGATAGTCCGTTTACTTATCTTTTTCTGTGTTGTGTTCTCACCACCTCTGTTGACTTCTTCCACATTTCCCAACTCCACCGTGAAAAGATTGAACACTAAATACAAGCGTAAATCCAGAACGTCAACACTTATCGTGGACCTCTACTACCAGCTCTGTGTTCCAATCTTCCAGACGTTCAAATTCACATCCACGATATCAACCCTAACTTAATGTTACTACGAGAAACCGGAATTGTCCTCTCAAGTTCTATTGGTGTTTTCAAAATGTCAGGTTATTCTAATATGAGCACAAAGCGAACCCTCAAGATCGCCAATGGCATGGAATCTCTGCTTAGATAAGGGACGATTTTCCATGTGGTAGAAACATCTCCAGTGAAAACGCCAAGTTGCCATTTATGTGTTTTCATGTATATACCCAGCAGCTCGTACATATTTTCCGTCTATCGTCCTCACAACGAAGGATTTACTATCTTCGAAAGAATCTGATATGACAAGATTGTGTCTATTCATTCGTCAGCCAACCTCCACATCTGTGTCGACTTTAATTTTTGAAAACTTTTATTCACCTCAAACAAGGCATATTGTTATTTTTGTATGGATGTACGATCATCAAGGACGACCTGAATCTTTACCCTAACCCTAAGCCTAATCTGAATCTTAATTTTTTAAGAAAGATATGATTATACTAAATATTCGTCCAGTAATATGGTACAACTTATTTTCTTGAAAAGACCTTCATGCCACACCTGGTCAAAGTTTTTGGATATATCAAGCGCTTCACCAAACTTATGGCCGTTAAAATATCCGCAGTAGAATGGGATTGCCTAAATCCATACTTGTTGGTAAGAAAGAAGATTAGAATTTACGAGGTGGTAAACTATTGCTAGATTTATTAATGATTCAAAGATTTTAGTGAACATCTGGAGGATACTGATGGATCGATAAGCGGGCGGGTCATTTTTCACGAGAATTATTGACAACTGCTATCACAAAAGACATTTTCTCAGTTTGAAGAGGGTAAGAGCCAGTTTAGCAGAATATTTGTTTACTATAGCAGGGATACGATTTGGTCCACATGCTGTATCACAGTTCTTCAGTGTGGCTAGACACATATACATAATTATTTTTTCAGAGAAGGTGCAATATATATACCTACAATGAACACATACATATACACAAAATATACACATACATATACACATAGATATACATATATATATATATATATATATATATATATATATATAAACATATAACACATATAAACCCTCAATTTCGATCATATAGAAAATCATCAATGATGTAACTATAAAGACCAGTCAACAACTGGCGAATATCAGTAGCGAAATATTTAATAGAATCAAGCTCAATATGTGTACTATTATAATTATTATTTAGAACATATTCCAGATTTAATCGAAAACACTTTATTATCAGACAATTGTTTCCGCCTATTCCAAAAATATTTAGTTTCATGATACACAAAATATCATAAACACTTACAAAAATGCTTCATTACTGTACATTCGCCACACTCAGACCGAAGAAAAATTAAAAAGCGACCGTATTTATTTAATTAATGTATACTTAATTCTGTTCTTTTTTCACTCGAGCCAAAAGGGATATACGAGATTAATGGACCACGATATGGCTAGGTGTAGCCGATAAGAAAAAGGGAGAGATAATGAAGAAAAAGAAAAAAAGGGTGAGTAAATAGATAAATATCCACCGTTGTGGTGGCTGTTAATTTCTAATCCATTTATATGTGCATTTAAATGTGTTGTTTTTATTGATCGAGTGTGAAAGGAAAAAGTGAAAAAGATTAGATTGTCATGGTATATTTTGGACATTTAACTACGAATAAATAGGATTAAAGTAAGAATTTTCTCAGTGTAAAAAGGGGTATAGAAATTAAATGAATACAGTCGCAATTTGATCTTTCGTCGGTTTGAGTGTGGCGAATATACATTGATGGAGTCTTTTCGTAACTGTTTATGACATTTTGCATATCTTGAAAATATATTTTTTCGGAATGGGTGGAAACAATTGTTTGATGGTAAAGTGTTTTTGGATGAAATCTTGAATATTTTCTGAAGAATTATTATTATATTATGAGATCTAGTCGTATTGTACACTATTGAGCTACTATATAAACTTTTGTTTGGACTTAAAGAAATGTATATATATATATATATATATATATATATATATATATATATATATATATAGAGAGAGAGAGAGAGAGAGAGAGAGAGAGCGAGAGAGAGAGAGAGATGTGAGAGTAAGCCTTCGGCGATTCAAAACATTTTCCAAAGCAAGTTCCAAATAAAAATCACACTCCAATATGCTTGTTTACAATTATTTCAAACCAGCATTTATTTTAATTAATACAATACACCATAAAATTATAAATGCTGATACTCCTCAGGACAAAACAATATTTTCAAATCAGAAATATCGTAAATGCAACACAAAATAAAAACATTAAATATATAAAAAGTTTAAGATTCCACCAAAAATAGAACAAAGTCACAAAAAATACTCAGTAATTCCCATTAAGTAGAAGCTCAATTCTTAATACAAAATGTAAAATAACTTCAGAACGAAGGTCAAATAGCACATATGACCGCCATATTGGATAAAAGATGGTTAAAATCAGGGGAAATAATTACAAAAAAGGAAAATTAAAATAAACGTAAAATCATCTTAAAATGCACCCGGATAAGAACAATCATGTCATTTTATTGGTACTATGCCAGAAACATGATGTTTTGTTAGAATCAGAATCATGTAATGGATTTTGATCAAAATTGTAATAAGCATTCTAGACATAAAGTTTAGCAACATTAGATGTTGATTTTAATATTCGTAACGGATATGCAAGTGGTGAAGAGAACTTCTGTTCGGGGAATTAATTTTACCCGACTTGGGACGGGTATTCTTCTACTATATATATATATATATATATATATATATATATATATATATATATATATATATATATATATATAAAGAGAGAGAGAGAGAGAGAGAGAGAGAGATTTATATATATATGTATATATATATATGTATATATATATACACGGGGTCTGTCTAAAAAGTATCCGACCTTTATTTTTACCGTGCGAAATAGAGAGGATAGGGCGGCGCCACTCTAAACAGTGAAGGAAGACACTTTCATGCACATGTGTGAATTTTATCACCGCCTTCCTGCGCATTAGTCGCTGCCTGTCGGTCGCTGAGTGAGGTGCTACACAACGTGTTCGTCGAATTACCGAAGATCTCAAGATGACTGAACGTGTTGAGCAAATGTACGACATCAAATTTTGTCAAAAACGTGGTGATTCTCAGAGCAAAACAATTCGTAAGATTCATCAGGTGTTTGGAGAAGAATCGATGGGTGTCACACAAATTAAAGAGTGTTTCAACCGATTCAAAAACGGGCGTGCATCAACGAAGAGTGAGCAGCGTTCTGGCAGTCCCCAAACTGCTCGGAGTGCAGCTGTTGTTAAGAGGGTGCGAAATTTGGTATGGAAGATCGTCGTTCAAATGTGCGGGAGATCGCCGAAGAGGTCGGAGTGAGTAAAGATTCCGCACATGCAATTTTGCGTGATGATTTGAACATGCACAGAATGGCTGCAAAATTTGTGCCCAAGTTGTTGTCGCATCAACAAAAGGACCACCGTTTTCAAGTTGTACAGGACCTTCTGCAAACCGCCAACAATGAACCTGGGTTTGTGAATACCGTGATAACTGGAGATGAGTCATGGGTGCACGGGTACGGCCCAGAAACAAAAAGACAGTTGTCGCAATGGAAGCATCCCGAGTCTCCAAGGCCAACAAAAAGCGCGACAGGTACGAAGAAAAATCAAAGTGATGCTGACTGTCTTCTTTGATATCTGTGGAATTGTGCATCACAAATACGTACCGGAAGGATCACTAGTGACAAAGGAGTACTATCAAGATGTTCTCCGGTGTTTCCGTGACACAGTTCGGCGCAAAAGACCGACATGTGGACGGCGAAAAACTAGCAACTGAATCACGACAACGCCCCCACACATTCAACCTAATTGATGCAACGTTTCTTGGTCAAATATGTAATTCCAGTCGTTTACCAACCTCTCTATACTCCAGCCATGGCTGTTTGCGACTTCTGCTTGTTTTAAAAATGGAAGACGCCACTGAAATGTCCCCGTTTTGAGACTAGAGAAGAGATAATGCGACAGTGGAGATGAACACCATTCCAAAAGACGACTTCCAGAGATGTTTCCGGCAGTGGATAACTCGGTGGGCTAAGTGTGTGCAAGAACAAGGGGCCTACTTTGAAAGGGATTAGGGTCCCCAACCTCGTCACGTGTTTGAAATATTTTTTCTGGTCTAAGCTCAGATACCTTTTAGACAGGCTTTATATATATATATATATATATATATATATATATATATATATATATATATATATATATATATATATATATATATACAGGGTGTCTCAAAAAAATGTACTCACTCGTAGAATGACGAGAAAACTTTGCTTCATCGCTCCACAATTTTGTGTGCAAACTCGACATCTTCTGCACATTTTGCCATTCTAAGAGTGAGTACATTTTTTGAGACACCCTGTATATATATATTTACTCTTGGGAAAACCCGGATTCACCAGAGTATGACGACGTAGAATGAATCATGTCATTTTATTCATACTAAGAGAAATCGAGAGAGGTAAAGACAGATAGACAGAGAGACCAATAGAAGGAGAAATATAGAGAGAGAGACAGAACGACACCCATAAATATTAGATACAATGTGTCTGTGTTTTTGCTTTTAACCATCAGACCGTAACGCTTCAACTTTGAATCACGCACCTTTTCTTTCAAAGAAAATAAATATTTAAAATATTTTTTTCTTTTTCACCTACACAAATTTGTTTATATTTATACATTAGTGATATGACGATTTAATCATTTTTTCGATTTCGATACAATTACCGATTCTTTTCTAAATTCCCGATTCCGATACAATTGCCGATTGCAGCTTCCAATAATGAAAGCGCCCGAAAGAACACAGCAACAGCCTAAAAGTAATCATCTGCGCAACTATAGATCCAGCCTATCGAAAGACTTAATTAAATGGAATTGATTTATGGTCGTTTATATAGAAATTCTCCGCTATTTGCGACTTTTCTTATCGCTAACTTTTTCCTAAAAAGAACAACGTTGATTCCTGAGATTAAAATCAAAATATAACAAAACTATGTTAAAAAAATCAACTAACAATTTGTTTACATCAGTTTTATAATAGAATATTTTATGTTTTCCCCTATTCAGAGTGCCTCCTTTTGGAAAGCTGATATTAAAATTAATAACACGCTCAACTAAATCATGTCAATCAATATCGCAGGTTCGATCCTTGTCAAAGTTAGGCATGCTGATGACGGTTGTGCGCCAGAAACACGTGTCCATGTATTACCTTTATGTACGTATTCAATTGATAAACATGTATATGTATATATATATATATATATATATATATATATATATATATATATATATATATATATATATATAGATATAGATATAGATATAGATATATACATTTTACTGTACGGAAATTTTCATTGTCTTTCACGTAGTCTGAAAGGAGTTTACTTGTTTTTCATAACTGAAAGGAACATGTAACAACTGAACTGCCAAACAATTTATATTGGTTTAAATGGGTTTGATTTTTTTAAACACTAGGTTGTAATGCGACGACAATCTTTCGTCCTCTCATCTATATATTAATACGATAGCGTATGTGTTCGTGTGTTACGCTTCCGGCACCTAGATTTGGAAAAACATTCAACTCGTCTAATTTTCGAAACATTTTCAATTATTTCCCTTTGGCGCAACAGTTAGCGACGTAGTATTTTTTACTTCGACCCGACTGGTTTATAGTTCGATCCCAACCAACCTCTAAGATTTTTTTTCTACATTTCGAGGGGAAGGGGGAGAGAGGTAGGGAGGGGACGACCGGGAAGAGACATATTAATACGATAGTGTGTGTCACGCTTACATCAAAAGCAACGACCTTCCGTATGCTACTCATGAATTGGAGCAAAATTTAATCTAAAGCATTTACAAAGTAAGGTTTAGTCGTCGAAATCGGAATTAGTCGATCGATCAAATCGAGAAAAAAGTCTGACGGACGGACACGAAACCGATTTTATTGATTAGACATCATCTGCAATTTTTTATAGGTTAGGAACAACAAGATAATTAGTATTGAAAACATTATTTCGTGTAATTTACACGGGTCCCGCTAGTTTCTTTAAATGATTTAATTGACTTTGAATCATTTTTATATAAAAACTTTATGAAACCTGAAATTGTTAGCCCCTAAATATTAACTCTCGCATAACTCTCATTTACATTTGGATTATTGCAAATCGGTTTTCTAGAGGCTGGAGAGTGGGTGGATTTGTGATACCCTTCCATTTTTAGGATATTATAACTATCCGCTAGTGGAGTTTTTACTATCAATTGTATTGAATTTAGCAAGCAGGGCATAGAATATTTCATTTTATCAATTTTATTTATACTTAACTTCTCATTATTATTGTTGAGTCTTTTCTTTGGTGGGGTCAATTAGGGTTAATGCCTCTACCTTAGTCTTCAATAGTTATGCATTCATTATTAGGTATGCATTGTACACTGATAATTTGACCTATCGATCCCTGGGGTACACTAGTATTTATGTCATGTTGCTTGGATGAATGGCCATCGAGGACAACTTGCGCCTTGTTTGTCATGAAGGATCTAATTATATTAAATATACTTCCATTCGATTAGGTATTTGTTGTAGAGTTTCGAGAAGATAGGGGCCAGTTCAGCAGAGCATTTCGTTTTTACTATTATTGGTATAAGATCACGCCCACACGCTTTGGAGGTGTCAAGGTTTCTAACGATGTCCCAGGCCTGAAATGGAGTGGTGACGAGGTTTTCAAGTGTGGCTTCGGTCCACAATTGGAATTTAGAGAGGGGGTTGTTTGCTGTGTCCAAAGTGGAGTTTAAGGCGAAACACTTGGCAAGTAGTTCAGCCTTATCAGTTGCCGTGAAACGTCATCATTGTGCTTTGATATCGGGGAAATTGTTGTTTGTCCATTGTTCACCACATTATTGTAGACTTTCCAGAAATTGCGAGTACCTAATTTCTGTGACTGAATGCGTTTTTTGGTTATCTCTGTATACCTTCTCTTTGCTTAACCTATCACTACTTTACAATTAATTCTTGACTCTATTAATTCACGTTTATTCGCAGTTTAATTATCGCGGTCGAATCGTCAGAATGCTTGCTGCCTCAGTGCAATAGCAGCTGCACATTCCGAGGTGAATTATTGAGGAGAGTGGTGTTTGCTGTAGAATTTTCGCACCAGGACATATGCTTCAATGCCTACATTGACCCATTCGGTTAACTCATTTTCGCACTGAAAGCAAGGAGTGAGAAGGTTTCTCTCTATGGGGTGACGCTGATGTGATCTCTGATGGAATTAAAATCAGCCTGCTCGTAGTATTTCGTCGTTTTGAACAACGGCTCATCAGATTTGGGGCAGATTTTTTTTATTAATCATAACCATGTGATCGGTTTTCCCGAGCGGGCTATGCCCATTCTTAACAAAAGCCTCGGGCAGTGAGGTAAAGAATAGGTCGAGAAGTGAGGTTTGCTGGTCCATACGATCAGGGAGGCAGGTTTGGCAAGTAACAGTCTATGAGAGAGAATGAGCTATGGGGAAATTATACGTAGAGTTACCAGCTGTATCAGTAAATCTAGAGAATCCCAACCAATCACGATGGTGTGCAATAAAATCTTCAAACACATGTATTTAAGCATTCAAGTCAAGTGAGAGTGATGTATTCATGCGTTCAGAGACAGAGTTAGCAGGGTACAGTCCGGGCTCAAAAGAGAACTGTATAATAAATATAAGTAACTAAATCTGTGTTGTAATGTCAATCTAAAGCACATGTAGGCTTTGTCATCTGATGCTAGCCTATGTTCTCTAGTCATGAGGATTGTGTTCCGAACATGAACTCATAGCCCGTGCATATGTTCATAAAAGTCTTTTCGTTAGAATGGGAGCTAATCAGTCACGTCAAAATGGTGAGAGGAGATTGAGGATTGATGTTTTGTTTCACTTAATGCTAGGATATCCGTGGTGTTTGTTAGGAGAAAGGTTTCTACGTCGTTTATGTTGGTTTTAACTCCCTGGATATTGGTGAATGCTAGCCTCAACTACAGAGGCGAAGATGTGTTTTGGTGGGTGTCTGTGCTTTGTGCCCGACAAGGCTAAAAAGACTCATATCAAGCAAATTGGTTTTGAGTTACAATATTACAGCCGTTCCATTACTGTCGTTATGAAATCAAAAGTTAGATTTTTACAACGTTTGAATTTTATATACAATATGAATCCTCAGAATTGATAGAAACCCCGATTTCCATCTATACAAGTTGTAAAAAGGATCATATCTCGCGATACAGTTTGGCTGGGATCTCATTTCAGAACGCGGTCTAGGTAGCGAAATCAAAGATGGCGGGCTTGTAAACAGCATTTTTTGACCAACAGCACGTCTACTGTCTGTCATTTATATCTTCGTCCAACATGGAATATCCGACAAGAAAAACTTGTATATTAGATGAATCACATGAAACAAGGAATGTATGGAAGAAAGTCAGCCAGAGGAAGAAAGGGGGTAGAGACGAGCGAGGCACACATATATAAAGGCATACAAAGAGAGGGATAAGAGATGGAGAAAGAGAGATAAAGAGACTAAGAGATATACAGCGGGAAGAGAGACGAAACCAGAGAGTGAGAGATATTCAAAGATATAGAGAGAAAACTGTGTGTGTTTCTATGAATTAGAGTAATATGTCAGACAAATAAGTCTATGGATTATAATTAAAAAAACATCCGAAAGAATATGACCCTGGCAGGTAAAAACGTTCAGACTAAAAGTTAAAATTTGTATGTTTTAACAAATAAATTATAATTTAATTTTGAGACAAAACAACATTTCATCCAACATTTAGGCGAATACAGTCGCTTATTATTTACGGAAAAATGGGTTTGGCCAGGCTGTCACTGTTCTCAGGAATTTCTATTTAGGGAAAAACTTGTTGACCAGTGTTATCTTTCTGTGTCGGTTTGTCTTTTTCTCATATCTTTCTTACATATGTATCTTTCTTTTGTGTGTGTGTGTGTGTGTGTGTGTGTGCACCCACCATCCAAAACAAAAATAATATAGACAAATATAGTTTGAGTGAATAGTTTCCAGTATTTATTTTAATAGTGCTCAGTACACTAAAATATTATTATTATTATTGTTATTATTATTGTTGTTATTATTATTATTATTATTATTATTATTATTATTATTATTATTATTATTATTATTATTATTATAATCATCATCATCATCATCATCATAATCATGATCATGATCATGATCATGATCATAATAATAATAATAATAATAATAATAATAATAATAGGAACAGAAACTGCAAGAAACAGCACTTCATAATTACCCCCCCCCCCCCAATAAATTACATCGGCCTCAGCTATCACTACATAAAAATGAACCAAAGAAACAGAAATTACAAGAAACACTATAAGTTCCTTCCCTCTCTCACCACTCACCCCCAAACAAATTTTAATTTAAAAGAATTAAATTATTTTTTCTTTTAAATAAGGAAAGAGAAAAAGAAAAAATTAAGGAATTGAAACGAAAAAAAAGGAAAAAAAATTAAAAATTAAAAAAAAATTTAAACTTGTAATTTAAAAAAAATATATATTTTATTTATTTACTTATTTATTCATTTATTTTTTATTTATTTATTTTTTATTATTTTTTATTTTGTTAACTGGTGCCGGCCGAGGCTAACACCAGATAAAATATTTGTAGAGGGTCGAGGAGGATGAGAAGACCGAGGTGGGGCAGCACAAACCAAACCTCCACTGGAAAAGTGCAGAGAATGCTGGGGCCTTGGGGAGGCTTATTGCAACCCAAATCCCAGAGAAGACCAATTGTATTTACCAGCGAGAAATCAATGGTAAGAGGCTGTTGCGATACCGTATCGTTATAGAAAAGAGGTGGAGAATACTGGAAATCTGGGGAGACTTGTCACTCAGACTCCAGGGAATACCACTGGTTGTTGTCGGCGAGCAATCACTGACGATTATCTGTGCGAGAACTCCTAATGAGTACAAATAATAATGATAACAATAATAATAAAAAAAATGATGATAATAATAATGGTAATAATAATGATAATAATAATAATAATAATAATAATAATAATAATAATAATAATAATAATAATAATAATAATAATAATAATGACACCACGAAAATTATGGACAGAGGGTCGAGGAGGGAAAGCGTAAACCAGACCTCCACTGGAAGAGCGCGGACAGCTCTGGGACCTTGGGGAGGCTTGTTGCCACTCGGGCCCCAGAGGGGACCAATGGCCCTTATCAGCGGGAAATCAGTGGTAGATGGCTGTTGCGATACCGCAAGGTCATCAGCGGTGATGAACGAAAAGAGGTGGAGCATACTGGAAGTCTGAGGAGACTTGTTGTCACTCAGACTCCAGGGAATACCACAGGTTGTTGGCAGTGGGCGATCACTGACGATGACCAGTGTGATAACTCCTAGTGAGTAAATAATAATAAATATTTCGTTATTACATCTATGTACAACATATATAATACAGTTTGATTATATTAACCTTTTACTGTAGTTTCATGTTTTATCCATTTTCGAAAATGTTTTCATATATTCCTGAATGGTGTTATAAATTTGAATAGACATTTGAATTTGTATCCACTTATAACACCGTTGAGGAAATTTATTTTTATTTATTATTGTTATAACACTCTATGTAAAAAGCCATTACTATGTATAGAGTGTGTTCTTTTTGGGGGGTTTACCTCGACAGAAATATTAATAGACCAAAATGATGGCAGATAGATAGATAGATAGATAGATAGATCAGGATACAGATATGTATATATATATCTGGCTGTCTATCTATCTATCTTTTCTGTTTTGTTCACAGCTCTATCTCTTTCTCTCTCTCTCTCTCTCTCTCTCTCTCTCTCTCTATATATATATATATATATATATATATATATATATATATAGAGAGAGAGAGAGAGAGAGAGAGAGAGAGAGAGAGAGAGAGAAAGAGATAGAGCTGTGAACAAAACAGAAAAGATAGATAGATAGACAGCCAGATACACACACATATTTATATATATACATATATATATGTAGATTATAACTAAAAGGTAAACTTTTTTAGAGAGTTGGACCTATTGTGAAAAAAAGGAAAGCTCAATATACTGGATAGAGCAAAAAAAAATAATTTTCAATTTTCCTTGACTTACCATACATATATATATATATATTTATATATATATATATATATATATATATATATATATATATATATATATATATATATATATATATGTGTGTGTGTGTGTGTGTATATATATAGAGATATATATTGATAGATAGATATATAGTTTGATATACAGATATATAGATAGATTGGTTGATAGACAGTCAGACATATATATATATAGAGAGAGAGAGCCAGACACGCACACACGCACACACACACACACACACACACATATATAT
The DNA here is from genome assembly GCA_963556195.1 of Sepiola atlantica. Classification (NCBI taxonomy): domain Eukaryota; kingdom Metazoa; phylum Mollusca; class Cephalopoda; order Sepiida; family Sepiolidae; genus Sepiola; species Sepiola atlantica. Next base: position 1,919,851 of record OY744525.1, on the reverse strand, counting down.
ATATATATATATATATATATATATATATATATATATTGATACATAGATAGATAGACAGACAGATAGATAGACATACAGATATACAGAAAATGTCGTATTCAATTGTTTATCATAATAAAAACCTTATTATCTAATTCCCTTGCCATATAAGGGAATATGCTGATATGATTGTATTTCTTTTCAAAACCGGTTTTGCTTGTTTTCCATTCGAAGATAGGCGTGGCAAATTCACATAGGAATGTATATAAATGATATTCATTTGTGTTTTCGTCATTCGTCAGAAAATATTTGAGACGAAATTCTCCACTCCACTAATAGAAGACGCCCTTCAATTTGAAGAATTCTCACAGCGAAAGGTTCGTATAATTTCTATGATTTTCTATGAAACAAAGTGAATCGTTTCATTTTATACTGTATTGTAATACAAAATATTATTCTCTTCTTTTTTATTTTCACTTGTTTTAATGAGACAATCTGATTTTCACGTTGTTTTTCTTATTTTCACTTGTTTTAATGAGACAATCCGATTTTCAGGTTTTTTTCTTATTTTCACTTGTTTTAATGAGACATTCCGATTTTCAGTTTTTTTTCTTATTTTCACTTGTTTTAATGAGACATTCCGATGTTCGAGTTTTTTTTTTATTTTCACTTGTTTTAATTAGACAATCCGATTTTCATGTTTTTTTTCTTATTTTCACTTGTTTTAATGAGACAATCCGATCTTCGCGTTGTTTTTTTCTTATTTTCACTTGTTTTAACGAGACAATCCGATGTTCGAGTTTTTTTTTATTTTCACTTGTTTTAATGAGACAATCCGATCTTCGCGTTGTTTTTTTCTTATTTTCACTTGTTTTAACGAGACAATCCGATGTTCGAGTTTTTTTTAATTTTCACTTGTTTTAATGAGACAATCCGATTTTCATGTTTTTTTTTATTTTCACTTGTTTTAATGAGACAATCCGATTTTCATGTTTTTTTCTTATTTTCACTTGTTTTAATGAGACAATCCGATTTTCATGTTTTTTTCTTATTATTTTCACTTGTTTTAATGAGGAACTCTGATTTTCGCGTTTTTTTTCTTACTGTCGCTTGTTTTAATGAGACAATCCGATTTTCATGTTTTTTTCTTATTTTCACTTGTTTTAATGAGACAATCCGATTTTCATGTTTTTTTCTTATTATTTTCACTTGTTTTAATGAGGAACTCTGATTTTCGCGTTTTTTTTCTTACTGTCGCTTGTTTTAATGAAGCTACCCGATTTTCACGTTTTCTTTGCATTTTACACTTGTTTTAATTAAACTATCCGTTTTCACTTGTTTTAATGAGGCTATCCGTTTTCACTTGTTTTAATGAGGCTATACGATTTCAGTTGTTTTAATGAGGCTATACGATTTACAATGACACATAATGCTAGTTCACCAAAAAAGAAAAAAAAGCGATTCTTCTTCTTTTGGCAAATTACACGTTAACAGACTAACAAAAATCGACAGTGAAAATAAATAAAATTAAAAAATTACAGTCGGGGATGAATTTGGCATATAAATTTAACTTAAATGATTAACCACTTCTCAATCAGATAGTGGTTTTTAGGAAATGTAACCAACTTTTTAAAAATTATGCCAATCAATTGTGTGGGAGTTTATCATGCTGAAAAATGTATTAAAACGTGTTATACATCAAATAATTACCTTGGGGGGATTGACATGCAACGGTCCCGTTTCACTCGCACTTGTCATTTTTATTGGGGTACTCTGGGTTGAGAAAAAATAAAAGTTGCCGCAGTCAAGAAGGATCTTTTCATCACCGACGAGAATAGAACAGGTACAACACTCCGATCCCAGCTCAAAGGTTGTGAAAAACATATCGACATTTTATTTCGACTAACTCGTTTTTTTGTGAATATTTTTTTACTAAAAGAATCATCGTTTATCAAGGCCGAAGGTCATTCGAGGATAAAGGTTAATGAGATGGAATTATTGTCAGTAGAGAGATGAGGAACCTCATTTGAGGATTTGAAAGATTGATGGAAAATGACCAAACCCGAATTACTCGTGGGGACGCTTCATAACAGGAATAAATAGGATATTTTTCTTAATGTCAAGATTAAGAAAAATATCCTATTTATTCTTCCTTGACAAAATTTATTTTTCCTTTTTTCATAGATTTTATTTTTAGAAATTGAATTATTAATTTTAAAGATAATAATAATCTGAGAATTTTATGTTTAATTTATATAATAATGCCAAGATTTAAGATTTTAGGATATACATATATCTTTCGTTTTCATTTCACTTAACTTAGATCTCAGAAATCAAGGGGCCTTCCTGGTGCTAACGCTTCATCTCTATATGAGATACACATATATACGAGTGTTCAATTGAAGTTCTTCTTTACCTCTAAAACGTTAAGTTAATGAAGAAAGAAGAATTTTAATTTTCCTCTTCCCAATTGAAAATTTAACTATGTTATAGCATGTTTTTCTTGTGGTCTATTGGTCTTAGCGGATTCCAGGACAAGAATTCATCTTGGTTTGCCGAAGTATCCAGCTGAGTGCTGTTACTTGAGGTAACATCATTAGGAGAAGGTGCACCATTCCCCGTATGAGCCAGTGTATAGCCGTGTTGAGGGGATCCTATTTAGGCTTCGAATACTATGTTATTTGGAATATTTGGTCAGAAAGTATCCTAATGCCAGGTTGTCCTGAAAAACCCTTGTACAGAAAGACCGAAGACACTCGAAGTGTTGCATAGGCCCACTCGTGCATGGACCGCGGCAGTACGCGTTTTGTACACTCACACCCGTTACGGCCGTGGCTTTTCTCGTTTGTTATACTCATCCCTGAAAGGGCCGTGGCTCTTCACATTTAATACTCGTCATTTTTTAAAACATCATAAATCACATAGTTCACATATGGTTTGCATACCTTAGATTTCTCCCTCGCCGTGTAGAGGGTGATCGTGTCGTCTAGTGGATGAATTCTTTCTTCTTTCCTTCCTGCCGCGAACCACGCCGTCCGTTGTCCGCAACAAAAGCCTCATGACGCACTCCGAAGACAAACTCTTCTTTTAAATTTTATTCATTTTATTACAAGCGTTGTTATTTCAACTGGGAGTCATTCCCTACGTCGAGAGAGGAAGATAGAGCAAATCACTACTTTATCGTAGTATGTTAACAATTATTTTCTTAACCATTCATAGAGAGGGGGAAAGGATTTCTCTCGCTTGTATTTCCTTAGGGAAATATTTCCCTTATCTGTTGTAAATTACATTTTAACAATCACGTCTCATCGGTTTGCTTCCAAAAACCCAGACTGACGAAACTCGCTTCTCACGAAGAACGAGTGACGTCACGGATCCTCTGTTTCCCACGCAAGGCCTGTGACGTTACAGAGCCTCTCGCAGGTGCAGACTGACCCTTGATCTGGGGTCTCGTCACACGGTAACCTTGTCACGTATGTTAGCTCTGACTGTGAGAACAGGCCCTAATTTGCACTCGACTGCACCCGCGTTAATTCGCGCAAGTCAAACCAACGATTTCCAACAGATACGTTCATTCCCATAGAGCCATTAATCCAACAGAAGTAGGTAATTCAAAGTCTCCCAATATATATATATATATATATATATATATATATATATATATATATATATATATAATTTCAATTTTACTTCAGTCGACGTTCTCAGAAATCAAGGGTCCCCAACCGAGGCCTAACACTTGATTTCCATACGAGATAAATAAATATTCAAATATTCCTTTAAATTTCTCTTCTATCTGGACCATTAAAATATATTATAGTATATAATATATATTATAGTACATTTTTCTTTTGGTCTATTGGTGTTACCGGATTCCAGGACAAGAATTCATCTAGTCTGGTGGAGTAACCAGCTAAGTGCTGTTCCTTGAGGTAACATCATTAGGAGGTGCCAGTGTATAGCCGTATCGAGGGGATCTTATTTGGGCTTCGAAAAGTAGGTTATTTTGAGGGGGAAATATCCTAATATCAGGTTCTCCATTGACATTGTACAGTAAGACCGAAGACACTCAAGGGTGGTGTATATTAGGTAATTCAAACTTTCGTGTAGGTAATTCAAACTCTTTTTTGTTTCATTTTACTTCAGTCGAAGTTCTCAGAAATCAAGGGCCCCTCCCTGTGGCTAACACTTGATCTCTATATGGGATACATAGAGATTCGAATATTCCATTAAAGTTTTCCTTTACTTGTCAAACGTAGAGTTAGTAAAAAAGTTAAGAATATTAATTTTTCCTCTACTTCATTGACCCATGAACTATGTTATAGTATATCTTTTTTGTGGTCTATTTGTCTTACCGGATTCCAGGACAAGAATTCATCTAGTCTGGTGGAGTATCCAGCCAAATAATGTTACTTGAGGTAACATTACTTGGAAAAGGTGCACCATTCCTCGTGTGAGCCAGTGTATAGCTGTGTCGAGGGGATCTCATTTGGGCTTCGAATACTATGTTGTTTTGAATATTTGGTCAGAGTTTACTTGTAAGGGAAGTATCCTCATGTCAGGTTATCCTGACAAACCCTTGTACAGAGAGACCGAAGACACCCGGGGATGGTATTTAGTAGGTAATTCAAACTTCCCAGTAGGTAATTCAAACTCTATATATGCGTGTGTTTGTGTCGTAAACTAGAAATGTTCAGGTTGGTGTATAAGTGTGCGTTAAGTCGGAGTGATGTCCCCTTCGGCCTTTGTTAAGGCAGATATCTAGGAAGAAGAAACTGCTATAACACATGCGGCGACTGTTACCTCCAACAATGCAGACTGTCTCTTCTTTATGGCTGAGACTGGCAGTCGTTTAGGGAGTAGGCTTGGTTATATGCAGATCATTAGCTAATTAAAAAAAGAAATTCCCAATAAATAGCTTGAGTTTTTAAAGTAGACAGGTTAGTAGGATAATTGAGGGTTGCCTTTCAACTGGCCTTTTCCGCACTAAACGCGCAGATTGAATGACGCATCTTCAGAATATTTGTTCGAACGAATCAGTTTAGTTTTAGATATTTATCTATATCTCCCCTGCTATCTCTATTTCTCGCCCCAACTCTCTCTCTCTCCCCCTATCTCTCTCTTTCTCTCCTCTCTCCTCCCTTTCTCACTTTCTGCCTTTCTTTCTTTCTTTCTCTCTCTTCCTCTCCCTTCCCTCTCTCTTCCCCTCTCTCTCTCTCTTTCTCTCCTTCTTTCTTTGTCTCTCTTTCTCTCTCTCTATTTCTCTCCCCTCTCCTCTCTTTTTCTCTCCCTTTCTCTTTTCTTCTCTCTCTTTCTCTCCCCTCCTCCTATCTTTCTTTCTGTCTTTCTCACTTTCTGTCTCTCTTCCTTTCTCTCTTACCCTCTATTTCTCTCCCTCTCTCTCTCTCTCTCTCTGTCTTTCTTCCTCTCTCTCTCTCTCTCTTCTGTGGGTGGGTGATTGCGGCTTCTTCAGAATTCACGTGAAAAGTGTAAATTCGACGGTGAGGTCACTATCTGTACATTGCCAATAGTTTTGCAACTCCCCGTAATGGTCGATATCTGCACATCCCCAACATTTTTGTTACTCCCCGTAATGGTCAATAGCTGCATTTCCCTAATATTTGTGTAACTCCCTGTATTGGTCAATAGCTGCATTTCCCTAATATTTGTGTAACTCCCTGTATTGGTCAATAGTTGCATTTCCCTAATATTTGTGTAATTCCCCGTAATGGCCAATAGCTGCATTTCCCTAATATTTGTGTAACTCCCTGTATTGGTCGATATGTGAACATACTCTCCGTGATTGTTTATATCTGCACATCCCAATTAAATTCAGTACCTCCACTAAAGTGTCGATATCTGCACATCCCCAATAATTTTATAAAGAAACAAAAGCCGGCTGTATGTAATGAATTCTTGTAAATTGACTGCAATGGCAAAGGGTAACTCATTTGATTTGCAATTCAAACTTCAAAGGTTGTCAACGTTCGACGAGTCGTATCGTCAAATGGTGACCTCTTCACTCTTCACCTCATTCGAATTGGCGAAAGACAATCAATAAAATCGAACATTTTTGAAAAAGTACAAATCAGAGAAAGAAAGACAGAGAATAAGAAAGAGAGAGAGAGAGAGAGAGAGAGAGAGAGAGAGAGAGAGAATGAGGGAGAGAAAGGGAGAGTGGAAGAGAGAAAGACAGAGATTGAGAGAGAGGGGATGAGAGAGAGAATGAGAATTACAGAGACAGAGAATGAGAGACTTATGATTTTAAACTTGAATTCAGATCAGAAATTACTTGCTATTTGTCAAAGGAATTATTTACGAATGAAATTTAATTATTTTTTCGAACCGAATTTTATTAGTTTTTATGTTAATTATTTTAAATGTTATCTCAGTAAACATTAAGACTTTAATCATCTGAGATGTTTTTCGATCCGGCCACGCATCTCTTTAAGGGTCTCTCTCTGTCGTTCGTAGTTTCGGGTTAGGGTTTTGGTGAATAAATTTGGGTTAACGTTTTAGTTTCAAATAGAATTGTCTGCCTGTCCGTTTATTGTTGAAGTAGCATTCGATTTGGAGATACGTCCACGCATATCTTGTTTAAGTAGCGTTTTATTTGGAGATATCTTGTTTAAGTAGCGTTTTATTTGGAGATATCTTGTTTAAGTAGCGTTTTATTTGGAGATACGTCCACGCATATCTTGTTTAAGTAGCATTTGATTTGGAGATACGTCCACGCATATCTTGTTTAAGTAGCGTTTTATTTGGAGATATCTTGTTTAAGTAGCGTTTTATTTGGAGATATCTTGCTTAAGTAGCGTTTTATTTGGAGATACGTCCACGCATATCTTGTTTAAGTAGCATTTGATTTTGAGATACGTCCAAGTATATCATGTTGAAATAGCCTTTTATTTGGAGATGCGTCCACGCATATCTTGTTTAAGTAGCATTAGATTTGGAGATGCGTCCACGTATATCTTGTTTAAGTAGCATTAGATTTGGAGATGCGTCCACGCATATCTTGTTGAAATAGCCTTTGATTTGGAGATGCGTCCACGCATATCTTGTTTAAGTAGTATTTTATTTGGAGATGCGTCCACGCATATCTTGTTTAAGTAGCATTAGATTTGGAGATGCGTCCACGCATATCTTGTTGAAGTAGTATTTGATTTGGAGATGCGTCCACGCATATCTTGTTGAAGTAGCATTAGATTTGGAGATGCGTCCACGCATATCTTGTTGAAATAGCCTTTGATTTGGAGATGCGTCCACGCATATCTTGTTGAAGTATTCGAATATTTGTTCTTGTTTCATAATGTGTTACTCAAATAAATCAGTGCCCTTGGCCTTTTAGCTAAGATCAAAGTGTAGTATTTGTTCCGATGGATACTGCACCCCATAGACTGGTATTGATTTACGCCGGTCTATGGGTCTGTCTTGTGCAGTTCTAGGAGGTCCACCCTCCCAGGCTTCGCCTCCCCTCTTTGGGGAGGAGTAAGTTTATTGCTTACTGCATGAGGCGCCCCTACCGGGGAATAACGACGGGGCTGCCCAGACAATTTTTAAACCCCACTTTCCCGACCCGACCGTGGGTCACATCTTACTTGTGGGAGTAAGATAAAAACTGGTCTTGTGCCTTACTCCTGGAGAGGAGTAAATCAATACTCAAATAAATCAGTGAATATTTCTGTATAAAACGACTCTCTCTTCTTTTTCGCTCTTTATCTATCTATCTAAATATCTATCTATCTATCTAAATATCTATCTATCTATCTATCTATCTTCCCTGCTATTTCTCTTTCTCTCTGTCTTTTTCCTCTCTCTCTTTCTCACTTTCTATGTTTCTCGTCGTCTCTCTCTCATTATCACTCCCTCTTTCTCTCTTTTTTCTATCTCTCTCCTCTCTCTCTTTCTCTTTTTTTCTTTTTTCTCTTTATCCCCGATTCATCTCTCTCTCTCTCTCTCTCTCTCTCTCTCTCTCTCTTCTGTGGGTGGGTGTTAATATTCCCTGAAAAACCTGTTTATCTGCTTTTCTTCTCGGAATCTGAACGGAAAATCCTAGTTTCATTTTGTTTTACGTATCATCCAAGCAATTGCTTGAAAATCACCAGATGATGACGTGTTTTATTCCCATATAACAAGAAGAGTTGAATTCGTCTCTCATTCCTCAATAATAACGTCAAAACGTCATTTAATAATTTTACATTCTGAAGTTTTCCTTCTTGATGTTTCTCCAAAATCGACGAAAATCGTAACCTGATTGTAAAAAACTGTAAGTAAAATTTTATTTCAAAATATTATATTAATAAATGAAAGGCCGATGATAACGATGAAACTCGCCCTTTTAATACTTTTTTTAAAGAATACAATATTTTCAGATTATATATAAAAAATTAATTGGAAGACATATACGAGCACCTATTTCACTGTCCTAAAGTTTGTGTTTTAAACAAACTTTGTCCGGCTTAGATAGTTCCATTTTGTTTTGGGTACACAGAGGAAAAAATGAAAATAATTTTCACTGGTTGTAGCTAGACGAGTTCTTGGTGTGAATGTTTTACATGGGGTGGGCATAGATTGGAGCTCTATCGAGCACCTACGATGAAAATACCGATAGAGTAGAGAAAGACTAGCAACCTCTCTTAAGAGAACATCTCCCACTGGATTTCAGAGTCGGTATTGTCCTCTGTCAATGCACAAAATGGTTGTTTGTGCGTCACCTCCACAGATGTGGCAACACTACTCCATCTTTGAACGTATTTGACTCTTATACAAGTAGAGAATTGCGTCAGAGGTGAGATACTTTCTGGAGCGATAGAATGATCCAACATTCCGGCGACCTTGGCAACGGATTTGAGGGAAGTCTTCCATTTCAGGTCTGGAGTAAAAGTCGTTCCTATAAGCTTATATTGTGAGAATCGAATTGCGTCAGTCTAGAAAGAGTTCTCCTTCACTGACCTAGTACAGATAAGATAGCAAATGCGCATAACAGGTGTATAAGCTGGCTTCCGGTGGAAAAGGGTTGAAGAAAGTGTCTACGGATGCCTGAACGTGATACAACAATTTTTTTTATTCATATTAATTTCAGACTTTTCTTTTTTTCATATTAATTTCAGACTTTTCTTTCATCATATTCTAATTATTAGAATCTAATAATTATCATAATACAGACTATTTGAAAAATAATTTATTTGATTGTTTTCAAAACTTGAAAAAATAAACAAAATAGAATAATCTTTTTTTTTCAAGAAATAATGTTTTTGAGCAACGCAATGTGATTTTTTTTGTTCAATGTTTTTTTTATAAAAAATAATGTTTTGGGGACGGTTAAGGTTTTGGGTATGGTGAGGTTTAGGGGTTAGTGTTTAGTGTTTAGGTTAGGGTTAGGGGTTAGGGTTAGGGTGAGGTTTAAGGTTAGGGGTTAGGGTTAGGGCATTTCCATTTCTAAGAAAAAAGTTTGATTCCGGAAGTTACTCCATTTCCAAGAAAAAAGGTTTTCACTATTATTACAAAAAAATGTCTTGAAAACAATCAAATAAAACAAATAAATTATTTTTCAAATAGTCTGTATTATGTTAATTATTAGATTATGATGAAAGAAAAGTCTGAAATTAATATGACAAAAAGAAAAGTTTGAAAAAAGTCTGAAATTAATATGAATAAAAAAAATTGTTGTATCACTTTCAGGCATCCGTAGACACTTTCTTCAACCCTTTTCCACAAAGTAGTCAGAAAAGATAACGTTAATTTCGTTTTATTTTTGATTGTTTGATTTTTTAAATAGTTTAATTGTAAAATATTTTTAAAGACTTCATTTTTTAAATAGTCTGATCGTTTTTTTCTAAATAGAAATCTAACAACATTTAAATATATTAAACATCTTAGTAGCTTTTTAGGGCAGTTACCAAATGTTTTCGCTCTGCGTTTTGCTTTTGAAAGCGAAATAGACGTGACCCCCTAGCCACCTCCACCCTCCACTTATATTCAAGAGAGATAGGGAGGGGGGTGTATCAGCACGCACGCATATGAGCTTAGAGAGAGATCACCGCGCGCGCACACACACACACACACATATCAGCACGCATACACATATTTCCTCGCGCTCTCTTTCCCTTCCTCCCACTCGCTCTCCTCCTCCTCTCTCTCTCTACATGAGAAGAGATAAAAATAGAACCCAGGTATACGAGCGAGAAACATCCAATCAAATCGCTTGAAATGATCACGTGTGTATCACGTGTGTCTTCGCCTTACATCGTCGCCTTACATCATTCAACAGTAAATGTCGTCCTTCTTGAATCTTCTCCAGAAAATCTCAACTTGATCTAAAACCTGTAACTAATATTATTTCAAAATATTATATATCTTTAGATAAAGACAAAAAAATAGATAACGTAGAATGGTGCTGGTATATTTGAGCGGTACCAAATTTCTTTAGATAGATTGAAACTTTTAGACGGCATTTAACGTGTACAATAAAACTTGCCATACCATACTCGCAGGCATTACCTTCTCCTTTGATGGGGTGATACTCCCAGTTATTACCTCCTTTTTCTCTTTGTGTGTTTACGTCTCATCGAATCAGAAATCATCTGACGTCACGTATTTCGTTCCCATTCTTCTCTTCTATCATTCTCACTCTTTTTACTCTCTCCCTCTTTCTCTCTCTCTCTCTTTCTCTCTCTCCCTCCCCTTCTCTCTCTTTCTCGGTTTCCTTTACTCTCGCTATCTCTTTCTTATTATTCTCTACTTTCTATGTCTTTCTCTTTCTTTTAACGTATCATCCAATCAGAAATCACCTACGGTCACGTGTTTCATCTCGTCAAACTCTTCTTCTTTATCACTCTCTTCTTCTTCTTTTTCACTCTCTTGTTTTCACTCTCTTCTTCTTCTTTTTCACCCTCTTCTTCTTTTTCACCCTCTTCTTCTTTTTCACTCTCTTCTTCTTTTTCACCCTCTTCTTCTTTTTCACTCTCTTCTTCTTTTTCACTCTCTTCTTCTTTTTCACCCTCTTCTTCTTCTTTTTCACTCTCTTCTTCTTTTTCACCCTCTTCTTCTTTTTCACTCTCTTCTTCTTCTTTTTCACTCTCTTCTTCTTCTTTTTCACCCTCTTCTTCTTTTTCACCCTCTTCTTCTTTTTCACTCTCTTCTTCTTCTTCTTTTTCACCCTCTTCTTCTTTTTCACCCTCTTCTTCTTTTTCACTCTCTTCTTCTTTTTCACCCTCTTCTTCTTTTTCACTCTCTTCTTCTTTTTCACCCTCTTCTTCTGTTTCACCCTCTTCTTCTTTTTCACTCTCTTCTTCTTCTTTTTCACTCTCTTCTTCTTCTTCTTTTTCACCCTCTTCTTCTTTTTCACCCTCTTCTTCTTTTTCACTCTCTTCTTCTTTTTCACTCTCTTCTTCTTTTTCACCCTCTTCTTCTTCTTTTTCACCCTCTTCTTCTTCTTTTTCACTCTCTTCTTCTTTTTCACCCTCTTCTTCTTCTTTTTCACCCTCTTCTTCTTTTTCACCCTCTTCTTCTTTTTCACTCTCTTCTTCTTCTTCTTTTTCACCCTCTTCTTCTTTTTCACCCTCTTCTTCTTTTTCACTCTCTTCTTCTTTTTCACTCTCTTCTTCTTTTTCACCCTCTTCTTCTTTTTCACCCTCTTCTTCTTTTTCTTTTTCACCCTCTTCTTCTTTTTCACTCTGTAAAGTTTTTCAGTCGAGAGAAATTCTTTCCAAAATTCCCAGCGAAAATCGTAACTTGATGAAAAAAAATGTAAGTAAAAAGTTATTTCAAAATATCATATTAATAATTGATATAAACTTATTTTTATAACGATTAAACTTTGAATGATTATTAACCACCATATTTTTTAGATAATTTTGGCCTAAAGGATTTTTAGTTTGGCTTTATTTTAATGTTAATTGTTGTTCTTCTTGTTCTTATTTCTTGTGTGGGATAAGAGAAAGGAAAGAAAGGTCATTGGTAGAAATGATATCAACAAAAACAAAATTAACTCTCAAGTTACAAAAGCTCAAATATTTATTGAGTTTCAAGGAAACATTTTCATTGAAAATGATCATTTAGGAGTGAACAATTTGCTGAACAAAAGGGGAATTAATTTCTTGAGATATCGAAGAAGAATAAAAAGAGTGAATCGATAATAACTCAAGATGTGTGAATAATAATAATAATAATAATCCACTGGTGTGAAAGGATCGTCAACTTCTCACTCAATTAGATGAAATCATTGTCACTAAATATTGTCTTTAAATAGAGTTAAATAATCATTGTCGAAAGTTGAATGAAAAATTTGAGAAGAAGTTTTAAAATAGTTAATTTCTAATATTTACTTTTCAATTAGCAGACGACAAAAAGGGGAATGCAAACGTTTGTTGTTGTTATTGTTTCTGTGTGTTCGCCTACCTTGGCTGAATCGCTGACTGCTATTTAGATAGTGTTGACTTGTTTGAGTTGCAGCCAGACATCACAATAAGAAGCCTTTTAAACACTATCTCTGAAATGTTTATCAACTTTTGGAAAATGCAGATCTCTTTTAAAGATTCTGATCGGCTCCCACCACCGACACAGAATTGGAAAATCCTCTGATTGTCCCAAATTTAGAGAAGTTGTTTTTGTGCTTCTCTGTTACTTTTTACGTCAAATGATTCCCCTTGTCTGGAGTTGATGATGTTTCACCATGAATTCTTAACAATCCTTAAAAAGTCGCGTCGTCGTCGTCGTCGCTTAATTGTTACAAATCAGTTTTTGCGCTACTAAACGCATTCATTATTAAACCATTTATAATTTATAGTTCAATTTTTAGAGAGGGTTTCAGTTTCATATGTAATTTATACTTTAAAGAATCCCCATTACTTTCGCGAAATTCTCAAAAAAAACAAACATTTCAAAATAAATTGATTTTATCATTTATTTACGAAACTGATCCCCCACTCTAAATTCTTAACTATTTTTTGTTATTTTCTTCTTTCCGCCAAGTTTTTCATTGTATTCACACGTAATCGCCTAAAAAAGTAGAATCTCATTTTTTGTTTTGTTTTAGGGTGAAGAGTATTTAGATGAGGTTGTTAATCTAAAAATGCACTGTTTTTAGGGCAGTTAACCAAATGCTTTGGGTCCTGGAAGATACATTATGTGCGTTTATGAAGTAACTGGAAAGGTCTTCTAATTAGTACCCTAGGACTTAGGGTTAGTGTCATGAATGAAAGGGTTGCCACATAGACTTAGGGCTAGTGGTAGAGTCAGGTGTTTTTAGTACGGCTTTGACACTCGGTCTTAGTTTTTGTGTTTTTTAGAGGGAAGATGTTCTGTTTTATCTAATTTAATTTTGATAAAATTATATGTTGTCACCAACTAAGTTAACTAATATAAAGTATTTTTTAACTTTTAAAAGTTAGAATGGCTCGAAACGTTTCAGCATGCTCTTTCCCCCCCCCCTCTCCAAAAAAGCACAGAAAATAAAGTTGGTTACCTGCCTTACAAAGCTAAGGTAACCCGGAGCTGAGGATCAGTTTAGGTCCAATTTATACTCTAGATTCTAAAGTAATTATTCTTTGATGTCCCCTTAAAACCACACCTAATCGGACCCAAAGTATTAGCCCCCCCCCCCTCTGCTGAGAGAAAATCGCACAGAATGTATCTTCTAAAGTAAAAAAAAAATAGTTAACTGCCCTAAAAAGTTATGGCGCCGTGGAACTGAGTGATCATTTCATATTTATTCATATATTTTTTTGTTTTGTGTTTTTCAGTGTTTTCCCCGTTTGGAGATTTGAAAAGATGGAACAAAAATTGAGAGATGAAATTTCCGAATTAAAAAAAAGTTTTCAAAATTCCAATGAAAAGATTCTCAAATATCTGGAAGATTTGAAGGCGGAAACTCATGTGAAATATTTGAAAATCTGGAGACAATTCAAAGATGTTGTGGATCAGGCGAGACAGGATGCGACGGATCTGAGCTGGGAAATGGTAAGACAAATGGACGACGAGATGGAAAGATGTCGCAGAAGTTTGTGGGACAACGAAAGAATTTTGAAAGAAATCGAAACATGGCTTCGAAATGTTGAAGATTTAGTTTCCCGTGAAGATGGCCATGATGGAAATATTTTGCGTCAATTGAAAGAATTGGAGTCGAAAGTTTCAAAAGGACACGAAAAATGGATGCGACCGCGGGAGGAATGTGAAATGTCCGTCGTTTTCCCCGATTATTGGCAGAAAGTTGTGGATCCATTCCAACGCGGAAATGGCGGATCCGTCTCGTGTGTTCGGAAAAGTTTTCCCCCTGAAAAATTAATCAAAGAAAATCGATTCAATTTGCCTGAAACAATAAATAATCAATCAATAAATAATCGATTCATAAGTTCGATTAAAGTAAATAAAAATGACAAACACATTTTTATTTGCGATGAATTCAATCGTTCGTTGATTGAAATGAATGAAAATGGCGAAATTCTGATTGAATTTGAATTTTCTAAATTAACAAATGGACGATTCGAACCTCTTGACATGTGTTTCATTTCATCATCAAACATTTTTGTCGTTTGTGGTGAAAATAATTTTTCAGGGGACAAAAAAAATCTGTTGTTTTTTGAACGACAAAAAATTTGTCTTTTTTTTCATTTAAAAAATTCTTTAAAAACACAAAATAATAATTTAATTTCTTTGTGTGAAAAAAATGGAACAATTTTTGGTATTGATGAAAATTTCGAAATTCATTCGTTTTCGAAAAAAGGTGAAAAACTGGAAACTTTTGAAATTGAATGGGGATTTGACAAAAGTCGATTAGTTGGCTGTGCATCCCGGATTCGTGTTGATCCCTCAAGTGGGGATTTTTGGTGGTCAAATCCTTATTATCCTGAATTGATTTGTTTTGATTCCAAATGGAACAAAATTTGTTCGATGGAAAAAAAAATAAAATTTTGGGATTTTTGTTTCAACGAATTTGGACAAATTTTTTTTTGTGATTCAAATGCAATTTTTTCTTTTCCGAACAAAAAATTGTTTGAATTTCAAGAAAAACAAAAAAATTTTAATTCAATTTTCGTTTTTGATAATAAAATTTTTGTTTGTGTTAAAAAAAATGGAAAATTTGGAATTGAAATTTTAAAAATTCTTTATTAAAAAAATTAAAAAATTGAAATTTTTAAATTCGTTTTTTAAAATTTTATTTATTTTTATTTGTTTATTTATTTGTGTGTGTAACACATTGTTTAGTGCGTGTGTAACACATTGTTTAGTGTGTGTGTGTAACACATTGTTTAGTGTGTGTGTGTAACACATTGTTTAGTGTGTGTGTGTGTGTAACATACACACATGTTTATTTGTTTGTAACGAATGTGCGTGTTTATATCTCTTTTGTTCATTATGTATATGTGTGTGTATATATTGTTTATTATGTATATGTGTGTGTGTATATATTGTTCATTATGTATATGTGTGTATATATATTGTTTATTATGTATATGTGTGTGTATATTGTTTATTATGTATATGTGTGTGTGTATATATTGTTTATTATGTATATGTGTGTGTATATTGTTCATTATGTATATGTGTGTGTATATTGTTTATTATGTATATGTGTGTGTGTATATTGTTTATTATGTATATGTGTGTGTGTATATTGTTTATTATGTATATGTGTGTGTGTATATATTGTTTATTATGTATATGTGTGTGTGTATATTGTGTATTATGTATATGTGTGTGTATATATATTGTTTATTATGTATATGTGTGTGTGTATATTGTTTATTATGTATATGTGTGTGTGTATATATTGTTTATTATGTATATGTGTGTGTATATTGTTCCTTATGTATATGTGTGTGTATATTGTTTATTATGTATATGTGTGTGTGTATATTGTGTATTATGTATATGTGTGTGTATATATATTGTTTATTATGTATATGTGTGTGTATATATTGTGTATTATGTATATGTGTGTGTATATATTGTTTATTATGTATGTGTGTGTGTATATTGTTTATTATGTATATGTGTGTGTATATATTGTTTATTATGTATATGTGTGTGTATATATTGTTTATTATGTATATACACATACATATATATGTACGTGTGTTTACTATTCATTATGTGTGTGTGTTACGTGTGTATATTTGGATGTATGAGTGTTTGTGTTTATTGTCGTTTAAACGTGTGTGTGTATGTGTTTATTTATGTGTGTGTGTGTGTAACACTTGCTGTTCGTGATAAATTTGACACTTTTTTGAAATGAAACCACAAAAACTATTCATCAAATTTACGCCGAACACCTTATATATATTTATTATTGTGTGTTTATTATGTGTGTGTGTATATGTTAGTTGAGTTGTGTATATGTGCGTGTGTGATAATGTGTATGCGTGAAGCACATTAGTTTATTATATGTATGTGTTTATGTGATCTTTTTTATGTGTAATTATTGGATGTTTTCTCGCCGAAGAAATAACTCGAATAATTTGGGTGACTAAAATAGGATTTAATCAATAATTAAATGATTTTTGATAAAAAAAAAATGGAGGGCAAATTTTGATTAATGATTTATTTAAAATTTCCAACGCAAAAAAATGTGAATTTCTTTAATTTTCTGTCATTTTTTGAACGGAAAAATAAACTGGATTTTTTAAACGAATTAAAAATGGAGGATTTTTTTGTCAAACGAAAAATTGTACAACTTTGAGAAACAATAAAAAATAATTTATCCTCAATTTTTTTTTAAAAAAAGATGTAAATTTAGAATGAAAATTAAAATGTTTTCGAATAAATAAATAATTATGAAAAGTTTGAATAAAAAAATAAGTTTGAAAATAATGACAAAACTCATTTCACTAAATAATTTGGGTGACTGAAATAGGATTTAAACAATATTTAATTTTTGATAATAAAAATGAAGGAAAATATTGATTAATGATTTATTGAAAAGTTAATTATTTGATATCAGAACTTGTGCAGTTTACCGACCGTGCTGAAATAATACCGTTATTATTTAGAAAGCCATTCTTAACATGGGGAGGGGGGCTTTGTTAACTATTCTGTACTTTCAACTAACAATTTAATAAACAAAAGATACCGTAAAAATTGAATTTAATTTGAAAATATTATCTTTAAAAATAGTACGGTCTGTAAACTGCACAAGTACCGAGATTGAAAAATTAAAAAAATCTAATTTTTAACCAAATTTTGTTGTTTATTATTTTTGTTTTACGTGTGTTTATTTATTTTTGTGAATGTGTATAACATATATGTACACATATTGTTTATTATTGTGTGTGTATGTGTTACGTGTGTACATTTTCTTGTTTAGTTATGTATATATACGTGTGTGTTACGTGTATGTATGCATGTATGTATATATATAGTTTACTATTTTTTATGTGTGTATGCTTTTTGTGTTTATTGATGTTTAAACGTGTGTGTGTGTGACACAGGCTGTTCGGGATAAATTTGACACTTGTCTGTGTTTCTCGCCTATACGTAACTTTGGTAATATTTTGTATTTTACTAAAGCATGATTTAATTTTTTAAAAAATAAGTTGTTTGCGACAAATGCCGAAACTCTGAATAATTTTCGGATTTAATCAAAATTTGATTTATTTTTAATTACAAAAAAATTAAGGGCAAAAATTGATTAATTATTTATTGAAAACTTCCAACGCAAAAAAATGTGAATTTCTTTAATTTTCCCTCATTTTTGTGGTGAATGAAAAAATAAACTTAATTATTGTTTACGAATTAAAAAATGGTGGATTTCATTTTATTTTCAAACGAAAATTTGTACAAATGTGAGAAACAATAAAAATAAATTTAGGTAAATTTATAGAAGTGCACCTCGTATTTCGACCCCTAAAAGTAGAAACTTTTATTTTTTAGGGGTCGAAATACGAGAAGTTAGATTCGGTGGACAAGAAATGCGTGCTCACTTTACGTATAACTTATATAGGAAAGTGATCCCCCACTTCTCCTAACATCTAAAATAATAAAAATATTTCATAAATGTTTTTAATAGCGGATATTTGTTGAGGCTGTTTACATGTAATTTGCCCCAAAAAGTAGAAACTTTTATTTTTTAGGGGTCGAAATACGAGCTTTTGGCTAAGATCAAAGTGTAGTATCTGTTCCGATGGATACTGCACCCCATAGACTGGTATTTTCTTGGCCTTCGGGACTTGATTTACGCCGGTCTATGGGATTGTCCTGTGCAGTTCTAGGAGGTCCACCCTCCCAGGCTTCACCTCCCCTCTTTGGGGAGAAGTAAGTTTATTACTTAATGCCGACGAGGCTGCCCAGGCAATTTTTAATGGTCAGAGTGCTCACCTCTCGGGCGCTGGCTTTTCAATCCCCACTTTCCGACCCGACCTTGGGTCACCTCTTACTTGTGGGAGTAGGATAAAACTGGCCTTGTGCCTAATCCTGGAGAGGAGTAAATAATACGAGAGGTGCACTTCTATAAATTTACCTCAAGTGGGGATTTTTGGTGGTCAAATCGGTTTTATCCGAAACTATTGAACTGATCATTAGGAATAATGGAATCTGCATTCTAGGCTACACAATCTGTAAAGTGAGCAGATTTGTTCAAACTCTACCATTTTGAGGCATCCAAAAACGTAGCCGAACTTTCCCGAAAGAATAGAAAAACAGTCAAATGTCAAACGAAACGACGTCGTACGTCAAAGGTGAAATAATATTAAACTATAATTGAATATTATTAAATCGAATATTATTAGAAGCCTCTTTAAGTAAAATTCAAATAAGAGCACTGTTGGAGAGATTAAAATTAGCCATTCACCTGAAGCTCCAGAGCAAGACTCCGACTCTGTCGTTTAGTCTTATCGAAGGCCTTTCAAATAATAGGTTAATATTTAGAAAGCCATTCTTAACATGGGGGAGGGGAGCTTTGTTAACTATTCTGTACTTTCAACTAACAATTTAATAAACAAAAGATACCGTAAAAATTGAATTTAATTTGAAAATCTTATTTTTAAAAATAATACGGTCTGTAAACTACACAAGTACCAAGATGGAACAATTTGAATTTGAAAAATAAAAAATCTAACATGATTTAAATTTAAAAAAAATAAATTGTTTGCGTAAAATACCGAAACTCTAAATAATTTTGGTGACTGAAATAGGATTTAATCAATATTTAATTAATGTTTAAAAACAATGGATTATCATTGGGCATCTTTTACGAGACTCAGCAGAGTAAAAACGCTAAAAAAACAAATTTACAACAAATAAAAGTAACTGTAAGCTGTAAAAGTTAGTTTCAAACTTGCATGTGCTATTTGTTTGTATTTTAAACCCGTTTGAAGTGCTATTTATTATTTTCGAAGAATTCAAAATGGCCGCTCTACGTAATAATATCGAGTGACTGGCCGCCATTTATCTTTGAGAAAGTAGATGTTTTTAAAAAAAGGAAATTTTTTTTTAACATCTAATAAAAATACAAACAAATTACATAGGTAAGTAGAAAAATGTCTATTGTAGACATAAGTCAACTTTACTTGTTGCAAATTTATGTTTTTAAACTCTTTCTCGTTCTTTTTTTGGACCCCGTTCGCGCCTCTTCTGAGCGTCGTAACATATACCCTTATCATTTATTGAAAACTTTCAACGCAAAGAAATGGGAATTTCTTTAATTAAAAATGGATGAATTAATTTATCCTCGAATTTTTGTTTCTGTTAAAAAAAGATTGAAAAACTAGGATGAAAATTTTAAAATAAGTTTGAGAATAATATTATGTGTGTGTGTGTGACGTGTGTATATTTGTGTGTATGTGATGTTTGTGTTTAGTGACGTTTAAATGTGTGTGTGTGTGTGTGTGTATACTGCCATTTATTTATGTGTGTGTGGAAAGATGGAAAACTGGAATTAAATTTGAAAAATATTTTATTGAAAATAAAAAATGAAATTTTTGAATTACGTCTTTTTTTTCGTTTTTAATAAAATAGCGATTTTTTTTGTTAATTTTTACTTTTTTTGTTTAAGTGTTTAAGTGCGTATATTTGTTTATTTACACGCGTCTGTGTGTAATATATATACGCACATTTATGTGTGTGTCTGTGTGTGTAATTATTATAAGTTAAACTATTTGATGTTATGGCGTGGCTTTGAGTTTCTCGCCTATCCGTAACTTTGATAAGGTTTGTTTTTACTAAAACATGATTTAGATATTTAACTTATTGAAAAGTTAAACTATTGAATATTGTCGGGTTTGGAACAATACAAACACACATTTCACTCCTAAAAAGTCATATTGCCGGTAGTGGCTACTGTAATATAGGACAACCTGGGTGGGGAGTTGGGTAGCAAGATGTTTGTTCACCTTACAATTACATTTCTGAATGTTGGTAGAGTCGGGGAAAACAGTGAGGAGGAAGAGAATTCCAATGTCAATTTCCGAAGAAAGAAGCTATTGAAGTAGAAATCTTCTGACATCTCGGGATCTCTGCAGTGAAGGGTGGGATTTTGCAGGTAGTCGGGTGGGTCGAGAGTATTTTCGTTGGGGAAGTACAAATGCAGTAAGTTGATCGGAACATGTTTCGTGGAAGTACTCGATGCAACAGGAACTGAAGGATGACAGACAGTACGGGACCTATTAGATTAGAAATCGCTTTTCTTTTTTGCATCCTGTCCAAGAGGAAGATACCAGTGGTTGGTGCACCAGCCCAAATGTGACAACAATTCTCCATGTTGGGTGAATGATGGCTTTGTAAAGATCTCGGATACGGGCAGCTGTTAGAAGTTTTCCAGCCTGGTAGAGGGAGCCTACCTCTGCAACAGTGACCATCCATTTTTTGCTCCATTCCTTTACAGACTTGAGGTCATTTTCTTAGGATTCACCTATATACCCTCTATGTGTGGGCATGCGCTTTGCTTTCATGCCGGGAAAAGAGCGCCATGTCATCAGCAAATACACCCATCTCAGATGCAATTGCATCAGGTAGGTGATTTATGAAGATCAGGAATAATAGTGATCATCCAAGTATCAATCACTGGTGCACACGCGCGTTGATGTGATGTTTAGATATACGGCCATCAAGAACAAACTGAATCTTTCTTTTAGCAAAGAAAAACCTGAGTATATTTAATATTCGTGCAGTAATAGCGTACGAGCTGATTTTCCTGAGAAGAACTTCATGCCAGACGTTGTCAAAAGCTTTGGAGATATCAAGCTGCACCTGATTCATATTTTGCTTAATTTTTGATTTTTGATCGATTATCGAAACAATATGTCTGTTCATGAGCCCAGCACGTGGGCCCTTGATAATCGCTGAAAAATAGAAAGAACAAAAAACACAAAATAGTGAAATGAAATTTTTGAATTACGTCTTTTTTTTCGTTTTTAATAAAATAGTGATTTTTTTTGTTAATTTACTTTTTTTGTTTAAGTGTGTATATTTGTTTACTACATGCGTGTGTGTGTCATATATATACGCACATTTATGTGTGTGTCAGTGTGTGTAATTATTATAAGTTAAACTATTTGATGTTATGGCGTGGCTTTGAGTTTCTCGCCTATCCGTAACTTTGATAAGGTTTGTTTTTACTAAAACATGATTTAGATATTTAACTTATTGAAAAGTTAAACTATTGAATATTGTCGTGTTTGGAACAATACAAACACACATTTCACTCCAGGGCCGGCGGGACAGTTATAAAAGTGGGGGGGGGCGGTTAAACACATTCGTATATAACTTAATTATTGATGACCGTAAAGTGTGGGGGGGCAAGTCAAAAAGTGAGGGGCTTGAGCCCCTCACCCCCCACCCGGTGCCGCCGTCCATGCTCCTAACACGTCATATTGCCAGTACTGGCAACTGTAATATAGGACAACCTGGGTGGGGAGTTGGGTAGCAAGATGTTTGTTCACCTTCCAATTACTTTTCTGAATGTTGGTAGAGTCGGGTAAAACAGTGAGCAGGAAGGGAATTCCAATGTCAAGCTATTTGAAGAAAGAAGATATTAGAGTAGACATCTCTGGCATCTCGGGATCTCTGCAGTGAAGGGGTGGGATTTTGCTGCTCGTCGGGTGGGTCGAGAGTATTTTCTGTTTGGGAAGTGCAAATGCAGTAAGTTGATCGGAGCAGGTTCGGTGGAAGGACTTGATGCAACACTGGCGATGTGACAGAGACTGGAGCATTGCAGACAGTATGGGACCTATTAGATTAGAAATCGCTTTTCTTTTTTGCATCCTGTCCAAGAGGAAGATACCAATAGTTGGTGCACCAGCCCAAATGTGGCAACAATTCTCCCTGTTGGGTGAATGATGGCTTTGTAAAGATCTCGGATACGGGCAGCTGTTAGAAGTTTTCTAGCCTGGTAGAGGGAGCCTACCTCTGCAACAGTGACCATCCATTTTTTGCTCCATTCCTTTACAGACTTTGTCATTTTCTTAGGATTCACCTATATACCCTCCATGTGTGGGCATGCGCTTTGCTCTCATGGAGCGCCATGTCAGCAGCAAATACACCCATCTCAGATGCAATTGCATCAGGTAGGTGATTTATGAAGATCAGGAATGGTGATCCAAGTATCAATCACTGGTGCACACGCGCGTTGATGTGATGTTTAGATATACGGCCATCAAGAACAAACTGAATCTTTCTTTTAGCTAAGAAAAAGCTGAGTAGATTTAATAATATTCGTGCAGTAATAGCGTACGAGCTGATTTTGCTGAGAAGAACTTCATGGCAGACGTTGTCAAAAGATTTGGAGATATTAAGCTTAAAAATTGAAATTAGAAATCATCGTGTTTGGTTTAACATTTTTTTAATTTTTTTACAGTTTAAAAAAATTCTTTTTGTTTTTCTATCTTGAACCGATATATAAATTTAAAGAGAGAAAGAGAGAGGAGGAGAGGGGAACAGAGCGAGAGGAAGAAGGAGATAGAAGGAGACAGTTTGACAGCTGTCTTTTTTCTTATCCCCCCCCCTCTCTCTCTCCCCATCCTTCACCTTCTCTCTGCTCATCTGTCAGTCTATTAGTGTTCCACTCAAAACTTAAACACTCTAAAGTGGTATACAATTCAGAAATTTGTCCAAAAAGACTCTGCAGGGGGGGGGGGGTAGAAAAAAAGAGTTGTCGACCCCTTACACTATTGGAGCTCTTCTAAAATGAACACAAATAAATTTCGGCCCGTCCCTAATCTGCAGAAGTGCCAATTTAAATCATTATATATTTTTTCCAACGAAAAATAAGTTTAAACACAAATAAACTGGTTAACTCCAAGATTTTTATGTTTAGGAATTTTTTAGACGAGTGTTGACAATTTGTAGAATTTGGAATATTCGGACTACTGTTCTTGTTATAATTGTGGTACTAGGACACTGAACGTTACATATACGTAATTCAGCCACGAATGTAAAAATGTGAAAAGGTTGAAAACCCGATGAAAGGGAAACAACCCGTACTCCATCAAAATGAATAACACATTGTATCACAAATTATAATCATATATTGTATAAACAACTAAGACAAATTAACAATCCATAACGAGTATTTATTTTTTCAAAAGATCAACTGATATTCTTTCCACACAAACGGAGTTCTCTATAAGAGGCTGGTTTTTGTTATTCCGAGAAAATTGATGAGTCAGGATAAGAATTAAAAGTTCAAATATAGCAATTATCGCCCGAAACGTTTTGATAAAAACACCCAACATGAGAGCAGTAGTTCGAATATTCCAAATTCTATAAACTCCAAGATTTGTTATTTATTAAAGATTTGGGCACATGTTCGTCTTTGTCCACTGTCCGTTTTTCACAACTTTTTACTGACCATTTCTTTTTTCGGTGTACACTTATCTATCAAGCTGCTAGAGAATTCTGGGGGTTTTGGAAAAAAATTTCCAATATTTTACATTTTAGGAGGGGGGATCAATTTCCAATGTTAATTTAACGTAGACTGATCCCCCTCATTTTGACCATCTCAATTTAAAAAAAAATCTTTTTCGGTGTACAATTACCTATCATGTCAGTAGAGAATTTCGGGGTTTTTGGAAAGAAATTTTTAAAAATTGAGATTTTAAGACGGGGAATCAGTTTTCAATCTAAATTCAACGTAGACTGATCCCCCTCTTTTTGACCATCTCAAATTTTAAAAATTATTCTTCATGTCGTGAGAGAATTCCGGGGGTTTTGGAAAGAAATTTCAAAAAATTGAGATTTTAAGACGTAAAAAGTTGTGAAAAACGGACTATGGTAAAAGACGAACAAGACTGATCCCCCGTCTTAAAATCTCAATTTTTTAAAATTTCTTTCCAAAAAACCCGGAATTCTCTCGCGACATGATATATAATTGTAAACAGAAGAATAATTTTTAAAAATTGAGATGGTCAAAAAGAGGGGGATCAGTCTACGTTGAATTTACATTGAAAACTGATCCCCCGCCTTAAAATCTCAATTTTTTGAAATTTCTTTCCAAAAACCCCGAAATTCTCTACTGACATGATATTGTACACCGACAAAGATTTTGTTTTTAAATTGAGATGGTCAAAAAGAGGGGGATCAGTCTACGTTGAATTAACATTGGAAACTGATTAAATTTTCCGTTAAAAAAATGTTTCTTTTATCATTTATGATCATCCGTACTTGAAATTTACTGCAGGATAACCCGGAAGTCAGCGGGATCGCGAACCCTTCTGGAGAGCCAGTTTTAAATTATAGCAACAAACAAAAAATCATTATTTTTATTAAAAACACTGTACTCTGTTATCATTGTTCGCTTTATTTTTGGGTCGTGAACCCTTCTGGAGAGCCGAAAAAGTTACAAAATAGAAATTCTAATATGAGTGTGGTTAAAAAAAAGCTTGCGGTGAAGTTTGAGTGAGAAGATTTATCCGGAAGTCGAGGTGAACAAAAAGAACCGTCATTACAATAAGGTAATCATTGCATAAAAAAATATGAAAAATACGTAGTAGTCAATGTTAAGTATTCTTTTTAATAAAAAAAAAAACGGGTACTTCTATCGATCCTGACCCAATTTCCGTGAGCTTCGCGTCGGAAGCGTTCGGGCATGCTACGTAAACACCCGAGATTTGGTGAGCCGAATCGTGGAGAGATATCGAGCGATTAGTTAATCAGCGATCAGCAAATTTTTTTTTAAAAATGCCCCCCTCCCTAAAAAAAACAAAAAAACTAGTCTGTAAAAAACAACGGCGTTAACGGAAACAAAACAGGCATTGGTGAAGAACGAGCGACTCTAACAGCAGTTTCTGCGGCGTTGCTACGGTGTTAGGCCGCGATCCGTACCCGATAATAAACTTCGTAGGTAACAACTTCCGATATTCTGTAGTTTAATTTTCTCTGTATTTTCTGGTATTCTGTAGTTCAATTTTCTGGTTTGATTTCTTCTGTATGTTCTCTATATAATAATGAATAGTATTGTACAAGACGTACTAACCGCAGCTGAATGTCGTGTGTGCACCATCTCCTTGGAGGTGTTACTAATGGACACGAACGGGGAAAAAAGAGAACTTTAGAATGATTATTTATTTTTGTCAAATAAATTATTTAAAATAAAATTTAGTAGAAAACTTTCATTATATTTTCTGAGAAAGCATAACACTTATTCGATTAGACAAAACAGGATGTTTTTAAAATCGGAAAGAATTTCGAACGGACACCGCTTAGAGTCGGCCGATCTTCACCAATGCCACAAAACAACAAAAAAACATACACAAACTTTCTTTTTTACCAGTTGTTTTTCGTATTGTTTGTTTACGTAAAATAAAACAAAAATGTATTTATTTGATAACAGTAATTTCGCTATGTTTTTTTAGTTTTTGTCTTTTTTAAATTTTTCTTGAAAATATAACTAAAAATCTTAGGACACAGCAACATGGGTTTTTACCCCACCCTATAGACCGGTATTGTCTGGGCCTTCGGGTCTTGATTTACGCCGGTCTATCGATTGCCTGTCCTGTGCAGTTCTAGGAGGTGCACCCTCCCAGGCTTTGCCTTCTCGCCCTTTGAGAAGGGGTTAGTTTATTGCTAATCGCCTGAGGCGCCCCAACCGGGGAATGCCGATGGGGCTGCCCAGGCAATTTTTGAAAAATGGCCAGAGTGCTCAAATTCTCGAGCGCTGGTTTATCAAATCCCACTTTCCCGACCTTGTGTCACATCTTACCGCGGCAGAACTTTTACCCCTCCCCCCCCCCCGTTCACAGCCGCCCACCGCCGCCCAACCCCGGCACCCTCCCGCGACCCCCAGCGTCAGCATTTTGGCTCACGTGACTCTATCGTAGTCACTTATAAATAGAATAGTCTTCCGTATTAACAATTAGCGTATATCCCACCCCAATACATTTTTTTGTTTATTAATTATTTACCTTACGAAATAGAATGAAGATTGATGGATTTTCCGCAAACCGCCTCCCAACCCCCGCACTCTCGCTGCCGCCAGCATTTGGGCTCACGTGACACAATCGCCGTCATTTATGAACAGAATATTCTTCGTTATGAACACTTAGCATATATCCCCCCAATACATTTTTTTTGTTTATTACTTATTTACCTTACGAAATAGAATGACGATTGATGGATTTTCCGCAAACCACCGCCTAACCCCGCCCCACCGCGACCCCCGGCGCCAGCATTTTGGCTCACGTGACTCAATCGTAGTCACTTATAAACAGAATAGTCTTCCGTATTAACAATTAGCATATATCCCACCCCCAATACATTTTTCTTTGTTTATTAATTATTTATCTTACGAAATAGAATGAAGATTGATGGATTTTCCGTAAACCGCCGCCCAACCACCGCATATATATGTATATATATATATAATGGTAAAAATCTAGAATACTGGCCGGCCAATGACCGGGTAACCTGGCTGGGCAGTGACAAAGTGTGCCAGCAATAAAATAAAAATTGTCCTGGGCCGATTTAATACAACCAAAGAGATGCTATATGGCCACTTAGCAAATAGGTGTCAACCATGGCCATCCCTACTACAGGCCAGGCAATCATGCAACTGGAGTCTTTTACTGGGGGCCATGTGAATTTTCTTAAATATTCGATATAGAAGTTGCAAACAGAGGGAAAATTTCCTCTGTGAGATTAGCTTGATGTTTTTATGTGTTTTACATACCAAATAATAAGAACCACAATGAGCTAATTGATAAATTTTACAATTATTGATGAATTCCTATAAATGAAGAGACAGGTAACTTTGAATAAACAAAGGCAAATGCATATTTCAATGAGTGATTTTTATTTCAATGTGGGATTTTTTGTAGAGAATTTGTACTTGTCTCAAAAGATCATGACTTGTATATTGTGGTTAAAAAAAAAGTTTGTTCAAATGTGATATGTGGTTTACTAACCAAAAATTTAAACTGTCCTCATTTTGATTGTTTTCAACACATTTTGGCTATAGTATTCATTTCACATCATACAATTATCCAAAAACAAAGTTCAAACTAAACTTTCAGTATCCAAATCTCTAGTGTTGTCTCGTAGTCGATTAATCTAAGCAAACAGATTCACTGAAATGGAAGATGAAATGAGATAATACAATGTCCATAGATTAAATACAAGGTTTAGTTAAAAATCTATAGGTGATCCTATAAAATGGGCAGGGTTCAGAAATGTTGTGGCAAAACAAGGATGGCACTAGTTACAGAAATGTCTAAGGAAAGTTCTTCACCTCAAAATCTGAAAGTAGTAATTAAAATTTCCCACTGAACAGTGGTATCCAATGGAACTTTTAAATCAACACGATCTATTCCTTTCAAAAACTTCCATACTCATGATAAAAAGCAGTATCATTGAATATTTCCTCCTCTGTAAGACAATCTTTTTGTGTGATATATCCTGCTATATAAAAAAGAGACATTTTAATATCTTTGGAGATACCAGTTTCTAGGTTTGGCAGGTGATAAAATGTGTTGTATGCCAATTCATCCAACAAATATCCGCATTGTGAGCAAGTATTGCCTGAATCATGGCTATACTCTCTAACATCAACTTTCAACTGAAGAAGTAATTTTGTTTTTTGAATATGGAATTTCTGAATAACATTTTGTACGGTAATAAAATAAGTACCACCAGAATCTTGTCTAAATTTACAAAATTCAGTTTCAAAACAGTCGGTATTAAATCCTCCAAGAATAACAAAATTGAACCCACTGTCAAGTAAATGTCAATTAAACAATTACATGTATGCTTGATAGCCATACTAGTGTCTCTTGTGAAGGAGTTTATTCACTTCCCTTGCATTCCCCTCATTTGTTTTGCCATACTTCCAAAATTTACAAGAAATGTCAAATTTCCATCATTTCGATCTGATAATACGCGTTTCAATGGATCATTTGTCTTGACACTTCCATAAATATCTTTTACACTAACTATTTTCCTAAATTTCAAAACTTCTTCGATGAAAGTAAGTTTCTCTTGTATCATCATCTTGTAATAATGGATGAGTTTTCATTGCAGTTAGTCTCATCACAAAACACTTTCAAACAGTGGGAAACATTTTGTCTCTCAACTGGTTTTGGAAGAACTGCTACTTCTGTTAGTTGTGCTAACTTAACACATTGATTTGTTTCATGCGTAAAAAGTTGTTTCACTATTTTTCATTTTGCTATCATTTCTTTATCATCAGAATAAAACAGCAATTCTATCCAGTTATTTCGACTACTACTATGTACATAATCGAAAAGCAAGTATATACCATTTTTAGTAACCCAAGGCTTATTTTTAACAGTATCAAATTTCTTGAATAAAGCTTGATTAGTCCGATTATTGTCACAAATAACTGCAATTACATTACCTTTCGAATGATTGACTAAATCAACAACATTACTAACATTTTGAAACAAAAATTCCGAATTTAGTTTGGCAACTGGGATCATCTTAATCAAAAACTTTGGTCTACCATGTAAACATTTGATCATAATACCCAATACAGTATTTGCTAATGCCTCTTCAGAATCTTTGGAAACACCAAATATGTTTCCCTCTTGATATTGAAAACTCACTTTAATATAAACTTCATCAACTGGGATGATACATTTTTTCTGTTTATCTGACAGTTTGCTAAACACATCACCAAGAAAATTCAGATCATTTACCTTCGAAACTTTTGAGGTCATATTCACTAGTGTTTTCATACTGGGTAATATGTAATGATCTCGAAGTTTGTTATAAAGAGACCGAGATGTGGCAAAATATTCAAATGCTCGGACAACTGTTTTGCCAACTATTCGTGGTGAAATAACTTCGATATGTTGTCTCAAAACCTGTTTCTCTAGTTCAATTTTCAACTTACTAAGGTAACGAATTGCTTTCTCAATTTGAAACTAATGTTAGAACTTATTTATTCTGTTTTTCAACAGAGAAGAAATGTGTGTGAGTATACTTGCATGGTAACATTCAAACGTTAAGTTTTCAAAACTTTGAATTAAAAAATCGGAATACTTTCAGTAAAAAAATGACAAGACTGGATGAACTGTTGATTGTTAGAATTGTAGCAGGTAACTGCTGGCGCAAAATCATGATGGTCAATATCAGCACACAAATTTGTAAAAATTATCAATTCTATCTTTATCTAAAAAATGTGCAAACTCCTCATTTTGTACACTTCGCACAGAAGCGGAACTTTTTTTGTTGTTCTTGGTTTTGATAAACGACTTGGTATCACACTTGATGGCAAATTATTTAATATTGATGGAGGATCTTTGGGTCGTGCTTTTCGCATAATAAACTATATATATAATTATGCAGCTTATTTCGAACGACGATGTTTACCGCGTTCGTGAAAATTGAATTTGGGTGTGTTCTATCTGAAACATTAGTAAAACAAATATGAAAGGTTTAAACAACATTTCTTAGCTTCTTGGCTTGGAACAAAGTGCAGTATTAAAAATTTTTTTAATTGAACATTGGTTCAATTACTTTCTGAGCACTGATTTTAAAGAATTGTAAACATTTATTTTTTCAGTGGGGATATACTCAGATGGGAAAATCCATCAACCTTCATTCTATTTGGTAAGGTAAATAATTAATAAACAAAAAGAATGTATTGGGGGTGGGATATATGCTAATTGTTAATACGAAAGACTATTCTGTTTATAAGTGACTACGATTCAGTCACGTGAGCCAAAATGCTGGTGCGGGGGGGGGGGGGGGCGGTTTGCGGAAAATCCATCAATCTTCATTCTATTTCGTAAGACTATGAAGATTGTCAGAAACTACATGAAGATATCCATTGCATGTATGATTGGTCTGAAAAATGGCAGTTAAAATTCCATCCAGAAAAATGCAAGATTATGTGTATAGGTACTAAACAGAACACTAAAAATTGCTTTCAATATACTCTGAATGATTGTCTACAACCCATGGATTATACGAACTTGGAAAAAGACATTAGTGTTGTAATAGACAATAGGCTAAATTTTGAAGAACACATGAAAGAGAAAGTAAACAAAGCCAACAAAATACTCGGTTTAATCTGCAGATGTTTTGAATACCTCGATCGAAGTTCATTGGTTATATGTTTTAAAGCGCTTGTGAGGCCTCATATTGAATATGCTAATCAAGTGTGGGCACCATATAAAAAGAAACACATTGAAATGATAGAAAATGTACAAAGGCGAGCTACTAAACTTGTTCCAAGACTGTATGATCAGAGTTATGAAGAAAGGTTGAAAGCTCTGAAATTGCCAAGTTTGGCATATAGAAGAATACCTGGGGACATGATTGAGTGCTATAAATTGCTCTCTGGAAAATATGATTTCAATGCAGATAAACTATTGACTAGAAAAAATACAAGAGTGGGAAACAGGGGACACAGTCAGATGCTTTACAAGAAACAGGCACGTTTGAACCTTAAAAAATATTCATTCAGCCATCGCTGTGTTGATTTGTGGAATAGATTGCCATCAAGTGTAATTGAAGCCGAAACTGTAAAGATATTTGAGAAGCGGTTGGATAAGTTCTGGATTGACCAAGAGATAAAATTCAATTATAAGGCTGCTGTCGTCACTGGACGCATACAAAGATGAAGACAAGGAGCTGGTGCCATAGGACGACTCATGTCCTTCTACCAGAATTCATCTATGTTTCTATGTTTATGTTTCTATGTAAATAAGTAATAAAGAAAAAAATGTATTGGGGGGGGGGGAATATATGCTAAGTGTTAATAACGAAGAATATTCTGTTTATAAATGACGGCGATTGTGTCACGTGAGCCCAAATGCTGGCGGCAGTGAGAGTGCGGGGGTTGGGCGGCGGTTTGCGGAAAATCCATCAATCTTCATTCTATTTCGTAAGGTAAATAATTAATAAACAAAAAAAATGTATTGGGGTGGGATATATGCTAATTGTTAATACGGAAGACTATTCTGTTTATAAGTGACTACGATTGAGTCACGTGAGACAAAATGCTGGCGCCGGGGGCTGGGCGGCGGTGGGCAAAAATCCATCAATCTTCATTCTATTTCGTAAGGTAAATAATTAATAAACAAAAAAATGTATTGGGGGTGGGATATATGCTAATTGTTAATACGGAAGACTATTCTGTTTATAAGTGACTACGATTGAGTCACATGAGACAAAATGCTGCGCCGAG
This sequence comes from Sepiola atlantica, assembly GCA_963556195.1. Classification (NCBI taxonomy): domain Eukaryota; kingdom Metazoa; phylum Mollusca; class Cephalopoda; order Sepiida; family Sepiolidae; genus Sepiola; species Sepiola atlantica. The sequence goes on along the minus strand of OY744525.1, from coordinate 1,888,293 downwards.
GGGTCGCGGGGGTGGGGGGTCGGGGTTGGGCGCGTTGGGCGGGGAGTAAAAGTGCCACCCCATCTTACCGCTGTGGGAGGTAGATAAATAGAAGCAACATATCGAAATTGTCGCCTGCTACCATTCGGCTCGTCATCTCTGGGGCCTTTACGTAGCATCCGACGCGAAGTTCACGGAAATTGGGTCAGGATCGATAGAAGTACCAAAAAACGATAAATAATTATTTTAGTTTAAAAACAAACATAAAACAACTGGGGCATTTATAACGACAGCTAACAGAACGAAAAGGGGTTAAAAACAAACAAGAAAAACAAATACGCAACAAATAAATGTTACCAAAGGCAAGATAAGTTACTCTTCTACTAACCTTTTGATGAGCATAATAATCAGAAGAGAAAAAAATGTTGAAATGAAAAAAAAAATTGGAAAAAAACAACAAAAAACAAGTGCCATGCCTGGGTCATATACTGCACAAGTACAATGCCTGGGTCATATAATGCACAAATGCCAGTCCCCAGGTCATATACTGAACAAGTACCATGCCTGGGTCATATAATGCACAAGTAACATGCCTGGGTTATATCCTGGGCAAGTGCCATACCACGGGTCATATACTACACATGTACTATGTCCGGGTCCTATACAGCACAAGTACCATGCCCCGGGTCATATACTGCACAAGTACCATGCCCGGGTCGTATAATGCACAAGTATCATGCCCCGGGCCATATACGGCACAAGTACCATGTCTGGGTCATGTACTGCACAAGTACCATGCCCCTGGTCATATACTGCACAAGTACCATGCCCCTGGTCATATACTGCACAAGTACCATGCCCCTGGTCATATACTGCACAAGTACCATGCCCCTTGTCATATACTGCACAAGGGCCATGCCCCTGCTCGTATACTGCACAAGTACCATGCCCCTGGTCATATACTGCATAAGTACCATGCCTGGATCATATACTGCACAAGTGGCAATCAGAAGAGAAACCTAGATGACGTTAAAATATTATCAAATACTATCACTCTGACGGCACGTACCTATCACTATGACGTCAGGGCGAATGATAACATTAAAAAATTGCGATCACATTAAACGAACCAAAATAATGTGACTGAGCAACCCTTGCCTCACTATGTGCCCCTGTTCTCTTCCCTCCTCTTGCAATGGCGTCATTTCCAGTGACTCAGAGTCAAATAAAATTAAAAGTTATTTCAAATGATTAAAATATGACTCATCATTTTTATTAAAGACCATGAATTGTTTTATGTACGTGAGGTATAATTTGCCGGACAACGCCGAATACTTTTCTTTTGCGCACGTACAGAGTGGCGGCCAGTGGCAGCTAGTGGCTGACCTTGGCGTAGTTTCTTACCCCCTCGATGTAAATAGAATTGACACTAAGAAATGTTAAATAAAATTTAAAGTTATTTCAAATTATTACGTAATTAAATTACAATATGACTCAGCAATTTCAAATTACTATAAACTATAATGAAAAATAACTGAAAAGCCCCCCCCCCTGATTAAATATGCCACATGGACCCCTAAGTGGTCGGTTTATAGATTCGGGAATACTCTCATCATCTTACTCTGTGAATTTTACATAAGAATACCCTTTTATATGTTATGTATATTCTTTAAACCTAAATTGTGTTTTTAACCGTGAGTTATCGTTCTTCCTTAGCTATCCTCTAAAAAATAAATTTCAGTAAAATCCATTGATTTTTTTATGTACGTAAGGAATTATTTGCAGGACAACGCCGAATACTTTTCTTATATAAGATATAATAAAATGTACAGGTATTTATGTACGTACAGACTGGCGGGCACTGGCGGCTAGTGACGGATCTTAGCGTTGTTTCTTACCCCGCCCCTGGAAATAGAATTGACGCTAAGAAACATTAAATAAAATTAAAAGTTATTTCAAATTATTACGTAATTAAATTACAATATGACTCAGCAATTTCAAATTACTATAAAATATAATGAAAAATAACTGAAAAAGACCCCCCCCCACCCCTGATGAAATCTGCCCCATGGACCCCTAAGGGGTGGGTTTATAGATTCGCGAATACGCCCATCAACTTACTCTGTGAATTCTACATACGAATACCCTTTTATATTGTATCTATATTCTCTAACATTTTTTCTATAGGGCACACACACACACACACACACACACACACACACAAACATACAGATATTCAATCTTATATAGAAGATTTTAAAATATTTTTTAAACACGGGCTGAAATTTATTTACGAAGGGGCAGACAACTCTGTTTGGCACTTGTGCAGATGTGGTACACGACGCGAAATTTATTTTCGAAGAGTTCCAATAGTGTAAGGGGGAGACAACTCTCTTTTTAGTATATTGATAGAACATTTATTGAAGAAAATAGAATTTGGGAAAATGAACAGTATATTTTTTCCATTTCAAAACCAACAAAACGAACAGTCCTCTTGTTTGGATTAACAGTTTTTTTAGGTTTTTTTAGTTTAAAATATTAAATTATCGCAGAAATTAAAATTGTTCAAGACATTCACGTCGATTACGTCCATATTCGGAGAAGCTAGAAATTTTTCACAAATGTTATGTTCTGCGATGATTTAATATTTTAAACTATAAAAAAAATCAAAAATCTGTTAATCCAAACAAGAGGACTGTTCATTTTTTTGGTTTTGAAATGAAAAAATATACTGTTCATTTTCCCAAATTCTATTTTCTCACACCATTGGAAGTCTACTAAAATAAAATTTGGCTCGTGTACCGCATCTGCACAAGTGCCGAAACGGCACTCATGCAGAATAGGAACACGAGCCAAAATTTATTTGAGAAGATCTCCAATTGTGTAAGAAGGGGCAGACAACTATTTTTTACTACGCAATTTCTCCGAAAATGGAAAATATGCATTTTTAAAAAAATAAGAAGTCATGCAAATTCAATTAAGGCCAAGCAACTAACTTCTTGCCCCCCCTCTGACGTCATTGTGGTTGGTTAACTTAATTTCGCGCCTTTTTAAATTTAATTTCATAATTCACAAAGTTAAAATGCCTACTGCATGCGCCGTTCCTCATTGCGAGGGCAATTATGAAAAATAAACTGAAAGTCTCAGTGTTTTGATTTTCAAAAGAGGAAGAATTACGGCAAATATGGATACACGCAATAAAGCGAGATATGTTTACACCGACTAAATATAGTGTAGTGAGTTTGAATTTTTTTTATTTATATAAAAAAATCAAAAGTCTGAATTACTTATTCATTATTTGATAAAAAAAAGTAGTGTATAGCCAATAATTATTGTTTCCATTTTTTTAAATTATATTTTTGATGTCTTATTAAGTGTAGTATAATTTATCTTTTCTCTGTACTTTTGTAGATCAAATTAATGAAATAATAACGGCATATTTAATTAATATTTTCACCAAAAATATTAATTAAACAATGCTTTATTCAATAATAATATCGTTAATTAACAATGATAATATCGTTAATTAACCAAGACTACATGTTAACATGATAATATCGTTAATTAACCAAGACTACATGTTAACATGATACTATCGTTAATTAACCAAGACTACATGTTAACATGATAATATCGTTAATTAACCAAGACTACATGTTAACATGATAATATCGTTAATTAACCAAGATTACATGTTAACATGATAATATCGTTAATTAACCAAGACTACATGTTAACATGATAACATCGTTAATTAACCAAGATTACATGTTAACATGATACTATCGTTAATTAACCAAGACTACATGTTAACATGATAATATCGTTAATTAACCAAGACTACATGTTAACATGATAATATCGTTAATTAACCACGACTATATGTTAACATGATAATATCGTTAATTAACCAATACTACATGTTAACATGATAATATCGTTAATTAACCAAGATTACATGTTAACATGATACTATCGTTAATTAACCAAGACTACATGTTAACATGATAACATCGTTAATTAACCAAGATTACATGTTAACATGATACTATCGTTAATTAACCAAGACTACATGTTAACATGATAATATCGTTAATTAACCAAGACTACATGTTAACATGATAATATCGTTAATTAACCAAGACTACATGTTAACATGATAATATCGTTAATTAACCAAGACTACATGTTAACATGATAATATCGTTAATCAACCCAGATTACATGTAAACATTATACTATCGTTAATTAACCAAGACTACATGTTAACATGATAATATCGTTAATTAACCAAGACTACATGTTAACATGATAATATCGTTAATTAACCAAGACTACATGTTAACATGATAATATCGTTAATTAACCAAGACTACATGTTAACATGATACTATCGTTAATTAACCAAGACTACATGTTAACATGATAATATCGTTAATTAACCAAGACTACATGTTAACATGATAATATCGTTAATTAACCAAGACTACATGTTAACATGATAATGATGCTGTAATGACGGCACTTGTTGACACTGGATGCTCCACCACTCTACTTAACTCCAAACTTGTGAGTAGGTGTGGTTGAAGTGGCACGATAAAAACAGTTTACGGTCGGGACGTAAAATGTAAGGGAGCCCGGCAAGTGGAAATGAAAGTATGTGGGGTACGAGTGAAGGTGGAAGTGATTCTGATGGATCACATGATTGACGGAATTGATGTCATAATTGGAATGGATGTGATCAATGAGATGAGAGGTGTGAGTATCAACAAAACTGAGGTCAAGTTTGGAGATGTAAACTGTGCCGTAGCTGCCCATCAGCCGAACGTTTGCAAAATTGAGGATAAAGATTTCGAGGCAGATTTTGATGGAGAGAGATGGACAGTGAAATGGAAATGGATGGGAGACAAATAAAATATTATAAGAATTCCCTGGACAGTGAGAAAAATTCAGAGTTCGAGAAGGAAGTGGAAAGATGGATAGCAGATGGTATTCTCTTACCATGGAAGGATTAAAGAAAATGGTGTGTTACCGTTGATGGCAGTAGTCCAGGACACAAAAGGTAAAGTGAGGCCAGTGTTAGATTTTCGGAAATTGAACTGTTTTGTAGCATGTCATACAGGGAGCGACCTAATAGATGTGTGTGATGAAAAGATGAGAAAATGGAGGCGGTTGGCAGGAGGAACTGCGATTGTCGACCTTAAGTCTGCCTACTTGCAACTACACGTGGCAAAGGAGCTATGGCAGTACCAGCTAGTTTGCTATAAAGAAAGAACCTACTGTCTGACACGGTTAGGATTTGGGCTTAATGTTGCACCAAAAATTATGGCAGCCGTTCTAAAAACTGTGTTAATAAAAGGAAATAAGACAAAGGAGGCCACTGATTTGTACATTGATGACATAATCGTAGATGTGACAAAAGTATCGACAGAGGAAGTGGTGGAACATCTTAAGGGATTTGGGCTGACAGCAAAGCAACCTGAATCCTTGGACGGCGGAGAGACACTGGGACTTAAGTTGATGAAAGGAAAGACGGGTGAGCTGATGTTCAAAAGGGGCAACGAAGTCCCGGAAATGACGGAAGTAATGAATAGGCGGCAGTTATTCTTTATCTGCGGCAAATTGTTGGGGCACTATCCAGTTGCTGCATGGCTGCGACTGGCATGCAGTTATGTTAAAAGAAGAGCAAGTGGAGTAGACTGGGAGGAAAGAGTTGATGGCAAAACTGTCAAAGTAATACAGGAGATTCTAACTGATGTAGAGAAGGAGGACCCAGTTAGTGGAGCTTAGCACATACCTGAAACAAAAATAGGAGTTGTGTGGTGTTATGCAAGCAGTATTGCAACAGGCGTGGTTGTGGAGATTGGTGGTTTGGTGGCGGAAGATGCAGCATGGCTGAGAAAAAAAGATGACTGCAATCACATTAACGTGGCCGAATTCGATGCTGTTTTGAAAGGCGTCAATTTAGCCATAAAATGGGGATTGAGAGAGATTGAAATAAGGACCGATTCAGCAACGGTACTAAGTTGGGTGAACTCTACAGTGGAGGAGAGTGGAAAAATAAGAACCAAGGGTGCTGGAGAAATGATCGTAAAGCGAAGATTGGGAATACTTGGAGAGTTAATATCCGAATTTGGACTGTGAATAAAGGCAGTGTTTGTGCCTTCACAGAGAAACAAAGCAGATGCGCTAACCCGAATAAAGAAACGGTTGTTAGTTGAGAAAGAAGAGGTGCCGGTATGCTGTTTAGGAACCGGAGAACTAGAAGAGTTGCATTGCATGCACCACATGGGAGTGGATAGAACATTATATTTGGTGCGGAAAGTTGATCCACTTATAAAGACGGGAGGAAGTTCAGAGAGTGGTCAGGAACTGTGTTCGATGTCAATCAATCGATCCTGCCCCGAATATACATGATCCTGGTGAAATTGGAACTTCAAATAATTGGACAAGATTAGCTATTGACATAACACACTATCGTGGGGACGAATACTTGTCAGTGATTGACTGTGGGCATGGGAGACTAGCAATATGGAGGGAGTTACATGCGGAGATGGCAACTACGGTTACAGAGGAATTGGAGAAGGTGATGCTTGAATGGGGTCCAGTAATGGAGGTGATAATGGACAATGGCACGGTTTTTCGCTCAGAACGTCTCCAGACAATGCTAGAAAAATGGAAAATAAAAAGATATTACAGGGCAGCGTATAGGCCCGGAGGAAATGGAATAGTAGAGCGACATCATCGGACAGTGAAAGCGATAGCTGAGAGAGGAGGGATATCACCTGAAGAGCCACATTCTGGTACAACATAGCACCCAAGGTCAGACAGAGGGACGAGACAGTGCCACATAGATCCATTTTTAAATATAAATGGCGACATCTAAGAGATATATCCTCAGAAGTCGAAGAGCGAGCACCAACCAGAATCCAAATAGGAGAAGAGGTTTGGGTGAAGCCACCAAATGCTCGATGTACAACGCAATGGAGAAGAGGAATGATTACTGGAGTGCAATCCCCTAACAACTTGAGTGTCGATGGGATGCGGCGGCATATTTTAGATTTGAGGCGTGTGATCCAAGTAAACGATGGAGATGTAAGCACCAGACATGAAGGTGAGGCGGTCGCGATGCAAAGACCGCGGAGGGAACGTAATGCGCCGATTTGGGCACAAGATTATGTGATGGGCAATATGACCTTTGATGATCATGGGGGTGTGTGATTTAAGATACTGCAATAATTTGCATATGTGGTGGGTTAAACAATATAAAAACCGTACTTTTTTGACTGAAGAGTGAGTTGAGTTTGGAAGAGAAGAAAGTGAAGATTGGAGAGAGAACTTTTAATATTGGAGATTGCAATTGTCGGTGAAGGTGAAGAAAATCCAATATTATTTTTTTATTTAAGTTTGGATTACAGTAAACTTGTTAAAAATTCTTCCTTTCTTAAGTCAGTCCATCAGAGAAAATTAGCTATGTTTATAACATTGAATGTTTTGGCAGATGCTAATCTTCTTTTTCATGTTGAATCTTGTGATGAGGGTCACAATATTGAAAAAATAGAAGGATAATCTGGAGTTCCTCCAATTATATACTGAACAATTTTTGTGATATGAAAAATGATCACATCAGTAAGAAAAAGCTATACAGAAAAAGAAAATTAAAAACATTCTACTAAATATTTTCTATAAGTTTGACATAAAAAAATAATTCTGCACTAGTAAAAAATATTTCTGAACTAGTAACTTTGTTTGTTTGTATTTATATTATTTGTTTGAATTTATTTTGTTTTATTTTTTAATTAATCGTTCGTTTTCATTTTTAAACTAACTTATCGTTTGTTTTTATTATTGTTTGTTTACATTTTTACATTATTCATCGTTTGTTTTTAATTTGTTAGTTTATTTAATTGTTTGTTCCCGAAATTCATAATTCAGTTTTTGCCGTATTTGATCGTGAATTATTATTTTCTTTAAATTTATATTGAATAAAGATCAGTTTCAGGATAAATCGAATCGTGTTCCTTTCTTTTCTTTTTTTACATGCAATTTTTAAAGTTTTCTAATGCTTTGTTTTAAATATTTACAATATCGTATGGTCAACATGTTTTGATATTTTGGATAAATTTAGTAAAGCTGTTTTTTGTGTACAGGAAATAATACATTTGCACCAAGCTTTCTAATAAAGTAATGGATTCATTTTATTCCGTCATCATTAATTAATAAATACTGAATATTTCATTAAAATTGGTTGATTTCCTGAATTTTGATGGATTATTTAGTGAATGGAGAAGTCGAAATGCCTTCTTATTACGACGGCCATTGTTTTGACACACAATGCAATGACGTCATTTTCGATCCAGCAGGCCTGTAGTAGCTCTCGGTGGCCCCACCCCCTTGTCTTTGAAAACCCTCGGTTCTCCAGAAGGGTTCGCGATCCCGCTGACTTCCGGGTTATCCTGCAGTAAATTTCAAGTACGGATGATCATAAATGATAAAAGAAACTTTATTTTAACGAAAAATTTAAAATTGTATTTTTAGTATAATAAAATAAGTTTTTTTTTATGAAAATATAACAAATCTTTAATAAATCTGTTTATGTTGAAATGTCTTTTGTTTGTTTCATGAAAATATCACAAATCTTTAATAAAAAATATTTTTGATGAATCAAATGTGTTTAAATGTCTTCTTTTTATTGATATAAATAAAGTTTTGAAATGTCTTGTATTTGTGAAACAGTAACATAATGTGTTTTAATTTTTTATGAACATATAATAAAATAGCTTAGTATTTCAATAGTAATTTTTAAAGCAAATGTCTTTTGTATTTTGTGAAACAGCAACATAATTTAAAGTATTTAAAAAGAATAATAAAAGCGTATACAATCAAGAATATTGCCGAAATTCTTGAAGGTAGCTGTTGAAGTTGTCAGCGCTAGACATTTTAAAACTTTATTCATATCAATTAAAAAAAAACAGATTTTTTTATTAAAGATTTGTTATATTTTCATAAAAATATAAACAAACATATATTTGATAATTTTTTTTGTTCACAACTTATTTTATTATACTAAAAATACAATTCTAAATTTTCTGTTAAAAAAAAAGTTTCTTTTATCATTTATGATCATCCGTACTTGAAATTTACTGCAGGATAACCCGGAAGTCAGCGGGATCGCGAACCCTTCTGGAGAGTCAGTTTTAAATTATACCAACAAAAAAAATCATTATTTTTATTAAAAACACTGTGCTCTGTTATCATTGTTCGCTTTATTTTTGGATCATGAACCCTTCTGGAGAGCCGAAAAGGTTACAAAATAAAAATTCTAATATGAGTGTGGTTAAAAAAAAAAGTTTGCGGTGAAGTTTGAGTGAGAAGATTTATCCGGAAGTCGATTTGAACAAGAAGAACCGCCATTACAATAAGGTAATCATTGCATAAAAAATATGAAAAATACGTAGCAGTCAATGTTAAGTATTCTTTTGGGTATCTTTAAGAATAGCCCTACAACGAAAACGCTGAAAAAACAAATATACAACAAATAAAAGTTACCGTAGCCGATAAAACTGAATTTCCAAGTTAACTGTGACAGTTATTAATGATTATAATCTGTTAAAAGTGCTATTTTTTATAAATTGATAGTTTTAGCGTACGTTAAGTGAAAAAAGAATTAATGGCCGTTTCTCGATAGAAACTGGAGTCTCGTTCTCGTTCTCGTTTCGATTGTTTTTTACTGGAACTCAGAGTCAAGGCGCAATTTTTGCATTTTTCAGCCAAGCAGAAGAACAAAACAAAACTACATTTTAAGCAAAAGGAATAAAATAATTTTCTTTTGATTTACATGTCAGTGTGCTTTTATTTACATATTATTTTCATTCGTCACACCGTAATGTTTTTTTTTCTCCTGTTTCTGTAAAAAATTCCTAACCCTAAACCTAAACCTAAACCTAACCCTAACCGAACCCCAATGTTTCATATTTCAGTAAAGCAAAATAACAAAACCAAAAAAACAAAAAAAAAACACAGCTTTGATTATGACTCCCGGTAAAACAAAAACACACCACGTGACAACTGTTGACGCCATCTTTATTAAGTAAACATTTTGTTGGCGAAACATTTTTTTTTTCATGTCTAATAAAAAGCCATTTATCCTACGTAAACATACAAACAAATGGAATAGATAACTAGGAAAATCTCCAGTCTCTACGTACGTCGCATTTATTTGTTGCATATTCATTTTTTTACTACGTTCTACAACTTTTTTTCAACCCGACTCGCGAGTTATGGGGCTATTGTTAAAGATTCCCATTCTTTTTTTTTTAATCGATAAATGATTACAGAAAACAACTGGGGCATTTATAACGACAACTAACAGAACGAAAAAGGGGTAAAAACAAACAAAGAAAACAAACAAATAGGCAACAAATAAATGTTACCAAAGGCAAGATAAGTTACTCTTCTACTAACCTGGATAAGTTTATTTGTGTTTTAACTTATTTTAAAGCGTTTTTTTTTTTTGTACAAAATAAACCTGGTGTCCACCTTTTCAGTTAGAACGCAAAACAAAATGGCTGTTCATAATCCCTGTACGAGAATTCTTGATAATCGGTGAAAAGTCGAAAAATAAACAAAATAGTGTTAGAAACACACCAAGAGAGAGCCAAACCCTCAATTGAAATAGTAACATTCAAATAATTTTGAGTTTTAATTCTCAAAGAGATCGGCGCTGTTGTAGAAGTTGTCTTTATTTTTCACTTCTTGAATTTTCTGTGAAGCTGCTTTTCGAGGTGGCCATTTTGAATTTTGTCTGCGGGGATCGTTAAATCGTCAAACCACTAAATTTATTGAAGAAAATAGAATTTGGGAAAATGAACAGTATATTTTTTCATTTCAAAACCAACAAAACGAACAGTCCTCTTGTTTAGATTAACAGATTTTTAGTTTTTTTATAGTTTAAAATATTAAATTATCGCAGAAATTAAAATTTTTCAAGGCATTCACGTCGATTACGTCCATTTTCGGAGAAGCTAGAAATTTTTCACAAATTGCGAATTGCGATAATTTAATATTTTAAACTAAAAAAAATCAAAAATCTGGTAATCCAAACAAGAAGACTGTTCATTTTGTTGGTTTTGAAAAAAATATACTGTTCATTTTCCCAAATTCTATTTTCTTACACTATTGTAACTGTTCTAAAATAAATTTTGGTTCGTGTACCGCATCTGCACAAGTGTCATCTGTTTTTCTAGTTCGTCCGTAAATGGACGTAATCGACATGACTGCCTTGAATATGCACGAGTTATTGTATTTAACCAGTACTCAACAGAAAGTGGTGGATTTTTGCAAGCGCATAGACTCCTTTCTTTTTCTTCGATAAATGTTTTATCAATATACTGTTGATTTTCACAAATTGTTATTTCTTCGAAAAATCTTCTATTAATTGAATTTGCATGACTTCGAATTTTTTTAAAGTGCATATTTTCCTTGTGGAAATTTCGGTATATTTTCTAGTAAGTCATGGGTTACTTCCCTTTGTTTGAAACCGTTTGAGGGTAAAGGCTTTTAGTTTTGCTTACGTGCCAGGTTGAAGGTCACATGGATTATTTTGCGTAGGAGTTGGGTTAGGTTGACGCCATTTTGTGTCACGTGGTTTCTATTTTTAGAAATGATGCATTAGTTCTGTCTCGATTGATATTGGCGCGAAGTTTAATCAGAACAGAATTGGGCGCCTGACAGGCGACACCTGTTAAAACTGTTTCTCCGTCCATTGTTGGGACGTTAAATTTTGAGAAGAATTTCTACTTGAAGAAATTTAAGAAATAGACTATCTCTTGGCAAGAATTGCCTTTTATGTATGAAATATTCTTCCTTCGGTCAACGAATATTTCCCTTTGAAGATGTTTCAGGTCAGAGACTTAGAATGAAGAATTATGGAGAATTTGAACGAGATAAAAAATATCTCCGGGCACGAAATTGCCTATGTTGAATAGCTTAGCTCCCGGGAACTGGAATACTTTGCTGTTGAGAAGATTCTAAATCAGAGATTAAGAATCGTAAAGTGTGATCGTCCTTGCAACACAGATCGATTTGAACGAGATAACTTTGAAAATTGGACCCTCACATGATCGCGTGTGATGCTATTTGGGACAAACTGTGAAAAAATCAAGTATTATGTTTATTTGAAATTTGGACTGTTCTAGTGACGTATTTCTTACGTTGGGTTTGCTATAAGAAAATTATAGAAGAAAAGGAAAGAAAAAAGGAACTTTGTGACAGACGTTTGATAAAATAAAAAAAGGTTATTTTTACCATGGAGGTTGTGTCGGCATTTAGCACGGTTTGTCAATTTTATTACTTTTGATTGTAACTTTGGTGTAAAGAAAAAAAAGAGACTATTTGATTGATTTTGTAAGAATACTGCCTTTATAAGATTGTGTATATTTTTGTTGTATCTAACTTTAATGTTAAGAAATCCTGATGTTGTATTTTTTTTTTTTTTATTTTTTTTGTACGTTATCTAGGAATAATTTATTTATTCCAGCTCTGGAAAAAAACAGTCCAAGCTACCTTTTTTTTGTAAATAAAACTTTATTTTAACTTTTATGAACATCTTGTACTCGTCCATTCCTTCTCTCTTGTTATAATTTTTTTGTGATAATTCTCCTAGGTAACATGACTTTTGTTTAGAGCGGTTTTCGTTAACGCCCACGAAAAATCCGACATCCTTTCTTTTTCTTCGATAAATGTTCTATCAATATACTGTTGATTTTCACAAATTGTTATTTCTTCGAAAAATTGAATTTGCATGACTTCGAAGTTTTTTAAAAGTGCATATTTTCCATTTTCGGAGGAATTGCGTAGTAAAAAAGAGTTGTCAGCCCCTTTCTTACACAATTGGAGCTCTTCTAAAATAAATTCTAGCTCGTGTTCCTATTCTGCATAAGTGCCGTTTCTTTTGATTGGACATTTTTATAACGACAGCTAACAGAACGATAAGCAACAAATAAATGTTACCAAAGGCAAGATAAGTTACTCTTCTACTAACCTGGATAAGTTTATTTGTGTTTTAACTTATTTTAAAGCGTTTTTTTTTGTTCAAAATAAACCTGGTGTCCATCTTTTCAGTTAGAACGCAAAACAAAAAGGCTGTTCATAATCCCTGTACGAGAATTCTTGATAACCGGTGAAAAGTCGAAAAATAAACAAAATAGTAATTTTATTTTGTAAAAAAAAAACCTGGTATCCATCTATTCAGTTAGAACGGAATAATGACTGTTCATAAGCCCAGCACGTTGATCCTTGATAATTGGTGAAAAATCGAAAAATAAACAAAAATAGTGTTAGAAACACATCCAATAAATGTCACCAATCGTAGGAAAATGTAATGTTATACCAGTATTTTTCTTAATTTTCGTTATTTTAGCGATTATCGAAACTCTGTAAGTTCAGTCACTTGTTTTCGTTCTAACTGAACAGGTGGACACCAGGTTTGTTTTGAACAAAAAACTCTTTAAAATAAGTTTAAACTTTTTGAATTTTATAAAAGATGTTTTAATTTTGACTTTTATAAATATGAAACATTTTAAAAATGCGAACTATTGTGCAAAACTATATGATTGTTGAATTGGACATAAGACATCTGCACCAGCCATACATATTGTTCTTGTTTGAAAATCGTTAAAATGGGATTTTTTTCAATTATTGGGAAAGAGAAATTCTATACACAGACAGGTGTTTTTTTCATTTATTCAATCTGTCCAAATGATATTATGTATTGTGTCAGTTCGGGTTAGGATTTTGTGTCAGTGCTTCAGAGAGACAATGAGTTCCTAAGTGGATTAATTGATCTGCAGGGTAAGTTAGAAAACAACTTAAACATTTACAGGAATAGTGACAGGAGTGCAATTGACAAAACAATATCTCAGAACAAATTATGATGTTCGTCTCATTATAAGGTTCTTTAATAACTTTTTTGTGTAAATACAAATTATAATGGTCGTCTCATTATAAGGTTATTTAAGCATTTTCTTGTTTAAATACAAATTATAATGTTCGTCTCATTATAAGGTTATTTAAGCATTTTCTTGTTTAAATACAAATTATAATGGTCGTCTCATTATAAGGTTCTTTAAGCATTTTCTTGTTTAAATACAAATTATAATGTTCGTCTCATTATAAGGTTCTTTAAGCATTTTCTTGTTAAATACAAATTATAATATTCGTCTCATAGGATTCTTTAAGCATTTTCTTGTTAAATACAAATTATAATGTTCGTCTATTTATAAGATTCTTTAAGCATTTTCTTGTTTAAATTACACATTATAATATTCGTCTCATTATAGGATTCTTATAACGTTTACAGGAATAGTGACAAGGGTGCAGTCGACAAAACAATAGCTCAGTTAAAGTAGGTGAAAAAGGAGGAAGAAAACAAGGACCAGAAGTTGATCTGGTGCTCGTATTACTATGTAATATTGATCTTAGAGATGAGGTAGTTACTTAGTTTAGAGCAGCGGTTGTCAATTTTTATAAACAACTAAATGTATAATTTTTTACTTTAATTGACAACTAATATGAATTTAGAAAATAGTAAATACACTTATATCTAATGCTAGCAAATATATGCTCCATCTGGTCGCATATTTTTGCAAGATAGGGATGATGGTCTCATGGTGAACGAACATATACTAGACAGACCCCCAAAAGTATGTAATGATTGTGAGGATTGAATCATGACAGACGAATCTTATCTTCCCCCCGAAAAAAGGAGTGAAGGCTTGGGAGTATGATATCATTATTGTTTTGAAAGTATCTGCTTCCTCATAATTAAATAAACTTAATTATAATGAATGCAGGTTACATCGGCCGAAACGTTGTGATAAAAACACCAAAGATGAGAACAGTAGACCGAATATACCAAATTCAACATGAACTTAATTATAATGAATGTTTCAAATACTAAATTAAAAATTAATGTGTATGCAAATATATTTAAATATCATGTTTTAATTGAAATTTCTTTCATTTATAGGAACTATGGATAAAAACCAAAAGATTTTAACAAACTGAATAGAAAAAAGTTTACTTGATGGGAGTAGAAAATAAATCACAACGGTTTCATTTAATAAGTACGAGGGACATTCAATAAGTAATGCTCCTGACCCATTTCCCATAGCAGTAGATTAATGAAACGATCCCCGTATACAAATAAACACAAAGGATAAACTTCATGCATGTAAGTTGTGTAGATCATCATTTGAATATTCATCGAAATTAAAAATACAAAATCTAGAGAATAATCTACTCATGGAGTATCTGGCTCAGCATGTTAAAAATATCAATTAAGTTGGGGCCAAAATGAAGTGTTGCAAATCATGTGACCATTTAGGAAACCAGGATACAGACTTCTCATCCACCAGGATCTTGTCCTTAGACATCATGGGTCACCACCCACAGCCAACAGATGACCCCGTTGGGACAATCTTAACCCTGATAGGGCTGAAAATGGTCCGTAAATGATTGGGGAAAATGGGTGGTGGAGTATTACGAACAAGCGCCAAATATTGAAATAAATAAAATAGTGTTAAATAAGTAATGCACATTCAATTAAAAATACAAAATCTAGAGAATAATCATCTACTTATGGAGTATCTGGCTCAGCATCTTAAAAATATCAATTACAAAATATATGCAAACTGGAATGAGTGAGTTTGAATTATCTAATAGACACCATCCTCGAGTGTCTTCTGTCTCTCTCTGTACAACGGTTTGTAGATACAACCTGACATGAGGATACTTCAGCCTGCAAGTAAACCCTGACCAAATATCCAAAATTACATAGTATTCGCAACACAAATAAGATCATCTCGACACAGCTATATACTGGCTCATACGAGGAATGGTGCACCTTCTCCAAGTCATGTTACCTCAAGTAAGAGCACTTAGCTAAAAACTCCACCAGACCAGATAGATTCTTGTCCTGGAATCGTGTACAACCAAGAGACCACAAGAAAGATATACCATAACATAACAAACTGGCCAATTGGGAAGAGGGATATTATGTTCTTAACATCTTTACTAACTCAACATTTGACAAGTAAAGGAGAATTTTAATGGGATATCTATGTATCTCATATAGATATCAAGTGTTAGCCTCAGGAAGAGGCCCCTTGATTTATGAGAAATTCGACTGAAGTAAAATGAAACAAAAAAGAAAAATGATATGTGTTAGCTTCAAGAGAGAGAGCTCCTTGATCTGTTCGAACTGATGTAAAATAAAGAACAGAGGAAGACCTTTTTCTTGTGAATTCTAGGACTCAGAATTTAACGAAAGTTCAGGTTTTAAAATCAACATGCGGAACCACACTATTGAAACACCTTATGGTTGTAGAGTGTGTGCCTCTGAATTTTCAAAAACATACAATTTTAAAAAACGCATGCGGACCCACACTGGGGAGTTTGAATTACCTACTAGACACTATCCTCGAGTGTCTTCGGTCTCTCTGTACAAGGGTTTGTCAGGACAACCTGACATGAGGATACTTAACCCGTACAAGTAAACCCTGACCAAATATTCAAAATTACATTGAATCCGCAGCACAAGTAAGATCCCCTCATACGAGGAATAGTGCATCTTCTCCTAGTGATGTTACCTCAAGTAACACCACATAGCTGGATACTCCACCAGACTAGATGAATTCTTGTCCTGGAATCCGGTAAGACCAACAGACCACAAGAAAGATATACTATGACATACTTTACTGGTAAGTTTGGGGAGAGAAAAATTATTCTTAACTTTTTTACTAACTCAATGCTTGAGAAATAAAAGAGGATGTTAATAAGATATTCGGGTATCTATGTATCTCATATAGAGATCAAGCGTTAGCCCCAGGAAGGGGCCCCTTGATTTCTGAGAACTTCGACCATTAAAATTAAACATTCAGGGAGAACTTGAATGCATACTAGACACTGTCCTCGAGTGTCTAAGGTCTCTCTCTACAGGGGTTTGTCAGAAATCCTGACATGAGGACACTTCCCATTTGAAGTAAACCCTGAACAAATATTCAAACTAAAATGAAAATGAAAATAAATCAAAAGATTACAAACTGGCAGGATGTCGCCCAGAATAAAAAGATCCTCTCAGAATGGCTACACACTGGGTCATATGAGGAAAACAACGGTGCACCTTTTTCTAGTGATGTTACCACAAACAACAACACTAAACTGGACACTCCACCAGACCAGCCCAATTCTAGTCCTGGAATCCGGCAAAACCAAACAATGACCACCAGAAAAAGAAACTATAATCAAGTCAAGTGGTCAAACTTGGAAAAACTCACATGTCAAAAGTACAATTTCTTGAAAAACAATGCCTTCTCCACGGACCAAATTTCCAAGATGAAACTAGATATCCGTGAGATGGTTGAAGACAAGCTTTGCCCAATCAGTAACCCCTTCCCTGTGTCGGGGTATTGTGAGGTCTAATCAAAGGACAGTAGAACAGGATCTCTGCTGACCCAGCTACCTGACATAAAAACACCGAGCCCAAGCCTACCACCAACAAAGCAGATGCGTCCGAAAGAAAGCACACCACTAAACAATGTGCCTTCGTTTCAAGGGTCGCTCCCTACAGGTGCGCGTGAAGACGAAGAACACCACCTTGGGCAAAAGAGCCAACACCATGCCCCACATGAACAAGAGGCACTGGATACAGACCAGATGGAACTGGAGGAAGAGCTGGCAAACATGATAGAAGTAGCACGAGGCCTGGCTGTTGGAGATCGACCCAGACTGGTAAAGATCAATAGTAATAAAGCCTTCAAGACTCATGCCACAAAGGATAATGATGCCCTTACAAGGATCGTCCAAAGAATGCGTCACCAACACCAAGAAGGAAAAAAAGAGGGAAACTTGAAGAACAAAGCTTATGAGCCAGTCTAGAAGAGAAAACTCCAACAAAAGATTTATAATCTGAGAAAAGAAACCACTCAAATATCTACCTTTCTGTCATGTAAACACCCAGGAGAAAAATTGAAAAAGAAGGTGAAGAAACTTAAAACCAAGTATGCCCTTCAAAACCCACTGCAGCTTAGAGCTAAGATAGCAGAACATCAAGCTGAAATAAAAGCCTTAGCTGCACAAATAAAAAACAAACAAAAAATATGAGTCAAAAAGAATAAATCAACTTTTTGCGACTAATCCTAGGATGGTGTATCAGAGCCTCATAGGAGACGAAATAAAAGTGTGCTCTCCGCCTACCCAAGAAGAAGTGGAAAACTACTGGAGGCCACTCTATGAGAACCCCAAACAACATCAGGAAAAAGAATTGAGCAACACCATTAAAGAGGATAACAAGGAGAAACCAAAGATGTCAGCCCTGGAAATTACTAAAGAAGTTGTCTGCAGGGAAGTAGCCCAGTACAGTAATTTCAAGACCCCAGGAATTGACAATGTCCCAAATTTCTGGCTGAAAAAAACTGACAGCACTTCATCATGACTATGCCAAGGCGTTCAATAGAATCATCACTGGTGATGAGGAACCACCGGAATGGCTTACTGTAGGCAACACGTCCCTTATTCCCAAAAGTGAGGAGACCCATTTGGTTAAAAAATACAGGCCTATCTGCTGCCTAACTACAACCTACAAGCTGCTAACAGGGATTATTGCTGATGCAACATATGAACATCTAGCTGCCGGCGACTACCTTGAAAGTGAGCAGAAGGGATGTACCAGGAAAAGACTTGGCACAAAAGACCAACTCCTTGTAAACAGAACAATCCTGGAGGACTGTAAAAAGAGGCAGAGAAACCTCTCAATGGCCTGGATTGATTACAAAAAGGCCTTTGATAGTATACCTCACTCCTGGATACTCCGCTGTTTGGACTTGTACAATGTCCACGAAGATATTAGGTCATTCCTCCAAATGCAAATGACCAGATAGTGCACATCAATCACGCTTCACCATATGGAAGGAAAAATTCAGACTCCAAACATTAAGATTCAGTGATGAATAATCGAAGGAGGCAGCCTCTCACCGCTTCTCTTTTGCCTCACAATGGATCCACTGAGTAAGCTACTTAAAAGATCCAATGCTGGATACAACCTTAGCAGAGGCAGAAAGAAGGATGAAAATAAAAGAATAAATCATCTCCTCTTTATGGACGATCTCAAACTCTATGCAGAATCTGAGAAACAACTAGTCTCTCTGATAGAAATTGTAAAAGATTACACAGAAGACATCTGCATGGAGTTTGGATTCAAAAATGTGCTAAATGCACAATAAGGAAAGGGAAAAAGACAGCATCAGAACATCTTAATATTAACACTGGCTCTATTGAAGATCTAGGAGAAGATGCTGTCTATAAATACCTTGGAGTAGAGGAGAATGAGACACTTGAGCACGGAAAGATGAGAGAAGGTACAGGGAGAATATATAAAGCGTCTGAAAAATATCCTCACATCAGAACTCTCATAAAAATAAAATAACTGCCATGAACCAACTTGCAATACCTGTCGTTTCCTACGGGTTCGGCATAATCGATTGGCCACAATGCTACGTCAATAACCTGGATACAAAAACTCGGAAAATGCTTGCACAAAATAAAGTCATTTACCGACATCAGTGTATGTACAGGCTGTACTTACCGCGAAGAGAAGGTGGTCTGAACCTCATTGAGATCAGCCATGCCTACCGAGCCTCAATGGTCAGTGTGGGGCAATATATAAAGAGCTTCTGTGATCAAAAAATGAAAATGGTGAATGAACATCACACTAAATACCTTCCTCAGAAGACCTCAACAACAAAACTAGCCGATAATTTCAGTGGAAACCACTAGCAAAGATGATAACAACCCAGCAACCCTGATGGCGCGCAAGAAGAGGGAGGAGTACACGAAAAAGGAGCTAAAGACCAGACTAGAAGGATGGCGAAATAATAAAAGAGCAGGAAAGTTCATTGAAGAACTCAACCAGAGCTATATCGACAAGGCGGCTTCACTACAATGGCTCAAGAGTGGCAACTTTCCGTTCGATGAGGAACAGATACTAATAGCTGCACAAGACCAAGGCCTACTTACTAATGGATTTAAGAAAATGGCGGATCTACAAAAAACTGACCAGTGCAGGTTCTGCCGTTCGGCTATTGAAAGTCCAAGCCACCTAATGTCTGGATGCAAGATCCTTTTGGCTGATGGTCATTACACTGCCCGCCACAACAAAGTATGTAAATATCTGAATTAGAAGATTTGATAGAAAATAATCTTTGAAAACATTCTTTTCATACAAATAAAGAGGTTAAAAGTAAAACATATTGGTCAATATTCAAAGAATTCCTTAGAATATTTCTCCAAATTAAAAAATTCAGAGTAACTCAAACAAATAAATTTCTCATCTATTTGTGATACTATTCTGTGGAGTTATACAGTGTTGCATTCTGAGTGACTCGGTACTAAATATAGTCCGATGATGTGAGGATCGCATGCAACTTGACTAACTGATCCATCAACTATTTCAAATCAATGCTGTGTTGAAGATCTGCAGAATATAATTTATTTATTAATATTCATCTTTTTCGCAAATATACACATCTAGTACAAAACGATTATACTCTTAAAATAAATAACATTCTAGGGATGTAGTCTGTCAGGAATTATGCAGGGGTCAGGAGTTAACAATTTTTGAAGGGGTCAGGAGTCAACAATTTTTGCAGGTGTTAGAAGCGTGAGTAAATAGTTGGAAATTTTTGCAGGGGTCAGAAGTGGGAGGAAGGAATTTTCAAATAGAACAAATATAAATATAATCCCCATAATTTTGCTGAGTCTGGCAAAGTTTTGAGATCATTTCCCTAAATCCCCATATTTACTTGAGATACCGTGAACTGTTTCCCTGTTTCAGCAATGGACACATATAAGGTGTTCTGGATACATGCAAATGATACACAAATGACATCGTTTAGAGGGACTGTAGCGTTTCTGCCTATCATTGACTTAGATCAATCAAATATGTCATATATCTATTCTACCTTTATATTCCTGATTGACCAAGAAAATGATAACAACACAACTGATATCTAATTTGACCAGCCACTGTATTGTAAGGCTCAAGCAATTATAGCTAATGAGACGTCTGAAATGTGTAGCACCGATTATTGGAGGACAACACATGAAGATTTTTTTCCTGGATGTAGATGCCATGATGTCAAAAAATAAATAACAAGCACTCTGAGAGCACAAACCTCTGCAAGCTTATTGTGTTACCCTAACATGCATGGGAAATTTTGCACCTACAGACTGATTGAAAAGTGCCAGATTGACAGAGATTCGTCTGAAGTTATTAAATTGGATATTCTATGCCAAAATTAAAAGTGATGAAAAATCTTGAATCTGAATCAGATGCAGGTGATATTTTATGTAAGCAATATGCTATCCTATATAGTATTCAAAAGAATAGACAAGAAATTGACTGAGATGTGAAATTTTATATGGTGATATGCAAGTTTTCTACTCGCCCAGTGTATTTCTACATGAGTGAACTACATACCAATCAGTTTACAAGTGATTGCATGTTTTTACAAAAGAAAATAGATATTAATCATTAACCTGCTACATTACCCCCTGCTTAGGTAAATCTGATTCATTAAAATGCTACATTACAACTTTCTTATGCGTAATCTTAATCATAAAAATGCTACATTACCCCTTGCTTAGGCGCAATCTTAATCATTAAAATCCTACATTACTCCTTTTTTAGGTGTAATCTTAATTATTATGCTGCTACATTACCCCCTGCTTAGGCGTAATCCTTATCATTAAAGTGCTACATTACCCCTGCTTAGGTCTCATCTTAATCATGTAACTGCTACAACGCATCCAATGTACATCATTTCATATTGTAGATTTTATTTACAATTTTTTGTGATGTTTTGGCACGATTAATATCGTACATCACGTTCACTGTAAAAATACAGAGAATTTGTTGATAAAAAAGTGCTAGATTTGTATATTTCACATCAGTTGATTTTTTTCGATTTTTACTGTTAAAATAGGGACTTTATAGAAATGCATTGTGCAAAAAACTTGTGTTGCAATTATTTTGACCTTTTGTAAAAAGTGAGGCTGTACCATCACACAATATTCAAAATAACATTGTATTCAAAGCTTAACTAAGATTATCTAAACATGGCTACACACTGGCTCATACAAAAAAGGAAAGTAATGGTGCACCTTCTCCTAATGATGTTATCACAAGTAAAAACACTAAGATGGATACTCGACCAGACCAGATGAATTTTGGTCCTGTAATCCGTCAAAGCCAAGAAAAGTTTTTCAGACTGTTCACACGTAATTCTCTATTTAAAAAAAGTAGAATCTCATTCTTTAGAGGGGGAGGGGGCAAGTGATTTAACACAGGTTGTTATTCTACAATTTAGCCAAAAATATCTAGCTGACTTGAACTGGGCAGCTCCGTCGGCATTCCCTGGTTGGCACGCCTCAGGCAGTAAGCAACAAACATACTCTTCCCCAAAGAGGAGGGCAAAGCCTGGGAGGGTGGACCTCCTAGAACGGCACAGGACAAACCCACAGACTGGCGGAATCAAGCCCCGAAGGACAAGACGACACCGGTCTATAGGGTGCAGTATCCATCGGAACAGATACTATACTTTCTTCCTAGCCAAAATGCCAGCACTGCTCTATAATTGCCATTTATTAATGTATTCCTATTCAAAGACAATGGAGACGATCGGTTTTGTTTTAGTTGCACTGAATTATCTCCCGTGTTGACTTTATATTAAATTATCAGTAATTTTTGACTATCTTACCAGACGCAGTTTATCCCCTAATTAAGTTCACATTCTACTTTTTTGTGTAAGTACATTTAAACAGCCTAAAAAAATATACTAAGAAAGAATTAAATTTAAAAATATATATATATTTAAAGTTTTAAAGTTGGGGATCACTTTCCTTTATAAATTTGACCTAAAATGATCACCCATTTTCCGGCCAGTTAGCGTGAAAAGAGAC
Organism: Sepiola atlantica; assembly: GCA_963556195.1. Taxonomy (NCBI): domain Eukaryota; kingdom Metazoa; phylum Mollusca; class Cephalopoda; order Sepiida; family Sepiolidae; genus Sepiola; species Sepiola atlantica. Next base: position 1,865,298 of record OY744525.1, on the reverse strand, counting down.
ATGTAATCGACTTAGTTTCCAATTTTAAGGAGAGGATTTTTTTTTTACTTTTCCAATAAAAACACCTGGAAATTTAGCCAAATTTACACATATAACCGACTTGAGTTTCGAATTAGGGAGGGGAATAAAAAATTTTAAACCCTAATACTCTAACACTAACTCTAATTCCTTAACCCTAAATCTAATTCCCTAACAGTAACACTCTGACCCACCCTAACCCAAAAACTCGAACTCCCCCAACCTAAATCTTAATTTTCTAACCCAAAAACTCGGGATTCCCCTAACCCTAATTACCTAACACTAAAACTCGGACCACCTTCAACCCTAACCTTAATTCCTTAACCCTAACACTCTGACCCCCCTCAACTCTATTTCTTTAACCCTAAAACTCGGACCACCTCCAACCCAAACCTTAATTCCCTAACACTAAACCTCGGACCACCCCCAACCCAAACCTTATTTCCCTAACACTAAAACTCGGACCACCTTCAACCCTAACCTTAATTCCCTAACACTAACACTCTGACCCCCCTCAACCCTCAACTCTATTTCCTTAACCCTAAAACTCGGACCACCCCCAACCCAAACCTTAATTCCCTAACACTTAAACTCGGACTCACCCAACCCTAACCTTAATTCCCTAAGCCTAAATCTCGGACCATCCTCAAATCTATTTCCCTAACCCTAAAACTAATTGTTTAACCCTAAAACTTTGACCCCCTCCAACCCAAACCCTTATTCCCTAACCTTAACATTCGTAACCGCCCCCCCCCCAAAAAAAAACAATTTTCATGAAAAAAAAAACAATTCTCATTGTACAGATTAGTTAACACCCCCCCCCCCGCATGATAACAATAGGTTTCAAAATATTAATGTTATTATTTCAGCACGGTTCGTAAACTGCAGAAGTACCAAATGTTTTAAGTGTTTTTTTATCTATGTATTTCTTACTTCGCCAAGCACAAGTATTTTCCATCATGCTTGATTTTATTTTTATTTTGCTATAATTCGCTAATTTCAGATTAAAAGAGCCCCCCCCCCCATTTATTTACCCATTTATATTTAAACCAGAAAAAAACTAAATTGGCTAAATTACTACGTGTTTTTATTATATAAGTATACCCCCCTTAACATTTGATTATTATATCAATTTCATTTTTATAACAAAAGATGAAAGAAATACATAAAGGTAAGTTCAACAACTACCGAAATTGTTTTCATTGCGTTCATTTTATGACTGAATTTCGAGTTTTAAAAAGTCTTTCAAGTGTAGGGACAGAATAGTTAACACATGTAAATAATGGGGTTTAAATTAGACTATTTATTTTAACGTTGTATACTATTCTAACTTTACGATTAAATTTTATGTTAAAGTTTTAAAAAGCCTTTCGTTGTAAATGTTTAAATTTGATGCAATCAACAAAGAAATTCCACTGAATTCAATTTAATCTTTTTTATTGTTTCTTAATTCTCGGATTTTCGCACATTAAGATCATTTGATTAAACTTAATTATAATTTTATACAGTAATTAATATATTTTCTGTATTATTCTATACTTGCACTTTATTCTAGTTTGGCCAAGTCAAAAATGAAAAACCTACTTCGGTAAACGTTACTTTTGGCGATATAAATTATTTGAAAGATAATCAAGGTACGTGCAAAATCAATGGCCGATTTCCAAAATGTAAAAACATTTACCCCCCCCCCCCTCACCTTAAAATCTTAGCGAAAATGTATTATTTTTTTAAAAAACAAAATACACTTTTACTAAAGTTTTATTTTTATGTATTAATAAATAGTTGTGAAGGTTTATCATATTTTCTTTTCGGGTCAAATTTCCAAAATGTAAAAAAATTTACCCCCCCCCCCCCGTAAAATTTACGAAAATTCAGGAAATCAACCAATTTTTATGAAATTTTCAGTATTTATTAATCACCGATCACGTAATATAATGAAGGAATTATTATTTTTTTAGCGAAAATGTCTTATTTTATGAAAACAAAATATACTTTTACTAAAGTTTTTTTATGTATTAATAATAAAAAAAGTTACTTTTGGTGACATAAATTATTTGAAAGATAATCTAGGTACGTGCAAAATCAATGGCCGATTTGGGAATATAAAGAAACGGCATAGAACATTACATTTTCGCATGATTGTTGACATTTATTGTATGCGTTTCTATCATTGTATTGTTTAGTTTTCGATTTTTTATCGATTTTCAAGTCCTGGTTATGGGCGAGCCTCCATTTTTAATTTTTTTCGAGCAGTCAACATCGACTGTTTTGAACAAGAAAACCACCCTTTCAAATAAGTTAAAACACTAATAAAATTATCGAGGTAGGTAGATGAGTGACTTGATTCTAGCTAGGCAATTTGTCCTGACAACATTCCAATCATAGTGTTTCAGAAGCTGCTACCAGAACTAGCTCCGATTCTTACAAAGCTGTTCAATCATTGCTTAAAGGAGAAATGCTTCCCATCATTTTAAAAAACTTTTCAGTCATCCCAGTATTAAAAAGTACTAGAAATCGATTTTCTGCATCTCGGTACGGACCAATCAGTCTCCAGTGCGCCATGAGTAAATTGTTTGAATCTGTGATAAATCAAGAAGTGTTAGGTTAATAAGAGTAGTCATAAATGGACAGAAGTCAGAAACAGATACTATCAATGATTGTGTACCTCAAGGATCCATTCTAGACCCAACCCTCTTTCTGATCTTTATCAATTATCTCTCAAATCATTTTTTAATTTTTGTTAGCATTTATGCAGATGAGACAACCATCTATGGCAACACTTCGAAGAGCATTAATGATTAAGATCTTAAGGGTGGCTGGTTACTTTTAATACAAATCAAACCAAACATGTCTCCTTTCACCACTTATGCTGAGGTCCTCACTTTGCTGAAATTGAAATGAATGGCTCTCTCATTGAGGAAGCCCTCTACTTTAATAAGTTTCTAGTACTGACCTTCATTCCAGATATGACATGGAAGACTTAAATCAAATCTATTGATCAGGTTGCTGGAAAATTGATTGGATAGTTCAATCCTGACACAATCCTCTCCTTATTTAATAGTCTGATACGTCCTAAGATGGAGTACTGTTGCCACATATGGGGAGGTGCCACTCAGAGCACACTTTTCTGCCTTGCCAGAGTACAAAATAGACTTCAAAATCTTGTAGAAAATATCCCGTTCTCTTTCCTACAACTTTCTTCTCACAGAATAGAGGTTACTAGTTTTTCTCACCTCTATCATTATTTTCATGGTAAGTGCTCAACTGAGCTCTAAACTATGGCTACCCTTGTAAAACAGTCACAACAAAAACTCGTCTCGTTACAACCACTGTAGATAAGTTTAATTTGTTCCTTTTTGTCAGCTTTTCACTTGCAAATGTTGCAGCATAAGTTCGAGCTGAGCTAGCAGAGATCCCTGCTTTGAGGAGGTACTGCTCCCAATCTTCAGGATCCATATATTCTGTCCGTAGCGCCATATAGAGTCGATGCTTAAGGCTCAACTGTACGACCAGTTGAGCAGCAAGATAAGTCAAACTGTTGAGCAGCAAAATGCCTGTTTATAACAAGGCTAGAATGTTCCATTATGCTCAGAAGGGAAAGTCCATTCTCTGTGTTCTGATTGGCTGAGATTCACAAGTGGTCATTTTAGTGTATAAATGTTCATTCATTCGAACAAGCACTCCTCCAGTTGAGGCCCTTATTCTGGTAAGTGTTAGTTTAATTCTATACTTGGTCTCAGACATTCAAAGAGCAAGTAAACAACTGAACTCTGACCCACTACACGACACCCAAAATGTTCCTTCATCCTGAAGGGAACCAGGGCTATTGTTGCTTCTTTACCATTAATGTTTTCTCCCTCAAAAGCCACATTAAATCTAGGTTTCTCTGGAATTTATGATCCATTATCAAATATTTCAAACTGTGATTGGTATCATCAGCTCAGTCTATATTCAGATTATACTGCACGTTGGCCAGTTTAATGTTATACATATATTTTGCATTTTTTTTCTATCTCTTGTTTGTCTTTTTTATTAGTGAGGAATAGAGAGGTGAAACATGCAGAGGCATGTGTCAGGTAAGACTCTGAGGAAATAATAGTTTTAGTGTTTCCTGCCAGGAGTATGATGACACTCTTCCTGTACATGTCGAAACTGGCATTACTAGTTAAGCTAAACACTAAGTAAGAAAAGAGTTTCTGGTCTCAGACACATTTCTTCTCATCTATGTAGTATTTTTGCTGAGATTTGTTACCTCAGACATATGTGTTCTCATCATGCACTGGAAAATGCTGTTAGCTCAGACATCTGTATTCTTATAGGTGTAGTATTCACCGAACATGTAGGTTCTCATCCGTGTAATATTCTCACTTTACACCTGCCCTATTTTAAAGGTAAAATCTTTACTAATTGTTTGTGATGATACAAAGCTACTAAAATTAGATCCTGTAAAATTCTGGAAGTTTTGAACTACTGTATTAACATGTGTGATTTTTTAAACAAATTCGGTACGTTGAATGCCATTTCTATATGGTTTAAAGTGAAAAGTTATGGTCTGTAAGGAAATGCTTTAAACAACTTAAGTTCTACTAAATTTTACTGAATTTAACTACATTTATTTTTGTATCCAATATCGTTTATATTTTATTTTTTATGCTTATAAAAACGATTATATCATTTGCTCAGGTGCAAACAAATCTGAATCCGTATGTTGAATTATCAAATGAAAGTTTTATTCAGAATTTAAGAGATGAGATTTATACTAGGGAAATTTAAAGCAGGTGGCCCAATCTTGTTTACAATTTAAAGCTAGAGACATCATTTACCCTGTAACAGTGACTTGTGTTCCTTTTTCTTCCCGGCAACACGTTTTTCCTTCTTTTAACCGTATTATCCCAACACATGCGAACTTAGAGACATTCTCTACTCAACTGGCGCTGACCCAAAAAACACCACCTTTTATTTGGCCTTCTTTGCCGCACCTGATTTGCATAATGCAACCCTCACTCTTTCCTTCTGGTCCTGTGTGATGGCTGCTACACTCCACGCTGATCTCTTGATCACACATGATGCAGGGTGGTGGTGGCCTTTTGATTCGTGAGCTTCTCCGAAGTGGGACATGTATCTCAGTTTCTGTTTCTGAATCGCCCAATGAAGTTTCCGCTTCTAAATCTACTGACAAAGTTTCTACTTCTGAACTTGCGGCTTCATTTTTGTGGGGATCACTGGCACTGCCCATTAATAGTTCATCGCCAGACGACCTATTACTTTTCCCAGTAGTTGAATAGTCCGCCCCCAAAGCAGGATGGAGATCGCGTATGTGACATGGAATTTCATCAACCATGACAGATTGCTGACTGACCCTGCCTGTCACTCGTCCACATTTGAATTTGGTGGTACATTGACAGCCTGGCGGTTTCACCCAGACATGATCTCCCACATCATATGGCCCGTCCATCTTCTCATTATCAAGTGACTGCACAATGTCGATACCTTTTACCCGAGTCCGGTACGTGTAGATGGCATTCGCAGGTGTGGTTGCCGAGGACATGCCATCCTTCGGCGTAACATTGTACCAGTATGTTGCTTCCACAACAGAACACTTCTTTCTGGCAGCAATCCTCTTCATGTAACGGTGGCTTCTTTCCGCGATGCCATTGCCTGATGGTACGTAAGCGCATCGCAAACGCAATTGAACTCCCCATTCGAATAAAAACTGTCTTACTCACTGGCTGCAAAATGCTGCGTCGTTATCGGCCAAAATCTCATGCGGTGCACCCCTTTCATAAAAGACGGACAATAGTTGTCGAATAACGCTTGCCGAATCTTGGCGTGCAATTGGTCGCCAAACTGCAAAATGGATTGGTCCACAGTCGATGAGAGTAAGAAAGTGGTTGTCATTATAATGGGTGATATCTATTTTCACCCTTTGCCATGCGTCACTTGCTTCCAGTCGTCCTTTTTGCCACTGCACTGGTGCTGGGTCAATTGACTGACACATCTCACAGTGCTTGATGACGTGTTTCACCTCTGATTTTGCTACCGCTGGATTTACGTGCCTCATGAAATATGACGCCTGGATGTCCGCTCTGTCTGTGGATGTTTTCTATCTGCTGCTTGCATGTTTGCTGAACGGGCTCAGCACCCACCTTTATTGCATCATACCATTTGCTAGGCACTCGTGTCAGTTGGTCAGCAAGGTTGCAGTATGATGGGACCAATGTTATGCTGACTACCTGGCCATACTCGCAGACCAGACTCTATAAAGTGTCTAACCTTCATCTTCTCAACATCTGACTTGCTGCCTTAGTGCGTATTCTTGCTTTCTCAGTCAGCATGTCGGACACTCAGTGATAGACACAAAGGGAGTCAGTATGCAAGTGCAACCTCTTTGCTTGCCACTGTAGTGCTAGGTTAATGCCCTTCATCACAGCATCTAACTCAGCAAGATTGATGTGTGGGCGGTGTTTGCAGGCCGCAATCAACAGGCATCCGCGAACATGGCTTCATCCTTCTCCAACAGGACTCATAATGCTAGTGAACTATGTGTCCGCTCCCGCCACACTAGAAGCACTGTATGCGCCCCAGTCTTCTATCCATGCAATTCTTTGCAATGTGACCACTTCGCCCACAACGGAAACAATTTACATTGGCATGCGAGTCCGTCCTCTGTGAATTTTTAAGCACTCTCTGGACAGACTGCGTGGCCATTACGACATGCTCATCCAGTTCCGTTTCATCCATGATAATAGCACAGGCGCGCTTAAGTAGCTGTTCTATCGGTGTCACTTCTATGCTTACGGATGCCCTCAGGAGTTGCTTCACTCGAACAGTGAGTCCGGCCACAAATGCGTACACGAAAGTCTGTTCAGGCAACCCTCCAAACAGAACGGCCAGCTTTTTTAATGCAGCAGAGAAGACATCAACTGTTTCGTTTGCCAATAGTTTCTGAGTCGTAAAACGTCCGTATGCTGTGCAGGGGTCTATCGCAAAAGCTTTGTAGAGCGCAGCTTTTGTCTGCTCAACATTGGCCTTATCATTCTCGCTTAGCTGCTAGTAAACATCTAGAGCGCCTCCAGTTAGTTGAAGGGTAATGACCAACTCAACCTGCTTGACCCCAGGAAAATGACAGGTTAGCTCCACTCTCTCAATCCAGTCCACCACAGACGTAGATCCGTCAAACTCACAGATGAGTGTGAGGTCGAAATTAACAGCCGCCATTATGTCACAAATAGACAGCACACAAAACCCGAAATAGCTTGTAACAGTGACTTGTGTTCCTTTTTCTTCCAGGCAATAGGTTTTTCCTTCTTTTAACCATATTATCCAAACGCATGCAAACAATTACCAATTTACAAAGATGGTTGCAGGATGAAACTTTTCTGTTATTTTTGGATATAATTGATATATCTATTTTCATTATTGAAGTAATTGTTAAATACAATTTCTTATTCATTCACAGGTAACAGCCACAGTGGAGAAAAATGAAAGTATAATATACACATATATAGAAATATGTGAATTTACGTGAATAGAACACATATAAAAACAAACACTGGAGAGAAAGCGCACGTTTGTGAAATTTGTATCTCATCATTACTGTAACATATTTTTTTTAAATACATATACTGCCCTGCACTGTTTCATTAAGTATTAGTCTCAAGACAGAGCCGTTTGATTTCTGAGATCTCAGTTAAGTGATATAAAAACAGAGCAAGAAACCTTATCCGTGTGAAATTTGTAGTAAAATATTTACAAAATAATCTGATGTAAGACTAGATATATGATCCCACACTAGAGATGAACTTTATTAGTGTGTAAATAATGTATCCTGAATCTGGTGAGAAAACTTGTTCTTGTGAAATTTGTGGGAAATCATTTGCAAACAATTATAATGTAAAAATACACATGCTTAACCACACTGGGGAGAAACCTTATTCTTGTGACATTTGTGGTAAATCATTTACTACAAAACCTGAAATAAAAACACACACACGAACCCACACTGGGGAGAAACCTTATTCTTGTTAAATTTGCGGAAAATCATTTACTCAAAGATATAGTGTAAAAATACACATGCGTACACACACTGGAGAGAAACCTTATTCTTGTGAAATCTGTGGTAAATCATTTACTACAAAACCTGATTTAAAACACACACACACGAACCCATACTGGGGAGAAACGTGCCACATACTTCCTCGATGAACTATCCAAGGACTATATTGATAAGGAAGGGTCCTTGGACTGGCTAAGAAGGGGAGCCCTCCACTACGACCAGGAGAGGCTTATAATGGCCGCACAAGACCAGGGCCTGATGACAAATGCGTTTAAAAAGATGGCTGGTCTCAGTCAGGACAACAAGTGCAGGTTTTGCCACACTGAAGTGGAGAGTGTGAGCCACCTGATATCGAGTTGCAAAATCATGTTGGCAGATGGCTCCTATACAACACGACATAATGGAGTGTGCAGGTACCTCCACTGGACCATCTGTAAGAAACTGAATATCAGATGTAGCAGCAGGCACTGGGAACATCTACCTGAGAGAACTGTGGGGAATGAGACATACACCATCCATTATGACCATGAAATCCCCACAGCTACCTATCTGGAAAACGCAGCTGTCAAACCTGACATTGTAATATGGAACAAGAGAGAGAGAGTGGCAACTTTGGTTGAGGTCAGTGTCCCTAATGATGGGGGCCTAAATAGAGCTGAAAGGGAGAAAATAACAAAATATCAGGGTCTAATGTATGATATGAAAAGAAACTGGAACCTCAAAGAGATCTCTATCATTCCAGTTATCATAGGAGCCACTGGACTCATGAAGAAGAACTTGAAAAAGTACTTAGCAAGTATACCTGGTGAACCAAGTGCAAGAGAAATCCAGACAACTGCACTCAAGGGAACGGCCAGAATCCTGAAAAGAGCTCTCGGTTGGAGTCTGTAAATAGCGGGTGATCGTATGGCATTTGGAAGAATGCCCCGTCCCCAGCAAATGAATGAAAAGAAAAATAATAAAAAAAAGGGAGAAACTTTATTCTTGTGAAATGTGTGGTAAATCATTTACTAGAAAAGATAATGTAAAAGTACATATGCAGGCCCATCCTCGAGTGTCTTCGGTCTCTCTGTACAAGGGATTGTCAGGAGAACCTGACATGAGGATACTTACCCCTACAAGTAAACCCTGACCAAATATTCAAATTACATAGTATCCGCAGCACAAATAAGATCCCCTCGTACGAGGAATAGTGCATCTTCTCTAGTGATGTTACCTCAAGTAACACCACGTGCTGGATAATCCACCAGACTAGATGAATTCTTGTCCTGGAATCCGGTAAGACCAACAGACCACAAGAAAGATATACTATGACATATTGACTGGTCAGTTGGGGAGAGAAGAAATTATTCTAAACTTTTTTACTAACTCAATACTTGAGAAATAAAGGAGAATTTTAATAGAATACTCGGGTATCTATGTATCTCATATAGAGATCAAGTGTTAGCCCTAGGAAGGGGCCCCTTGATTTCTGAGAACTTCGACTGAAGTAAAATTAAACATTCAGAGAGAAACCTTATTCTTGTGAAATTTGTGGTAAATCATTTACTTTAAAACCTGAATTAAACACACACACACGAACCCACACTGGTGTGCTGTCTCCTCAGGCCATCCAGCGCGTCCCTCTGATTGCGAATGAGGGTACCCCTCTTTTTGAGGGTAGCTTTGAATAACCAATAAAAAGCCGTGGACAAAGAGGAAGAAAAACATGAAAAGATGCATAAATCAAAATCTACAAACTGGCAGGCCGGCACCCAGGATAAAAAGGGCCCCTCAACTCGTTTATGCACCAGGCGGGAAGAGGTATGCAATGGTACAAACCTTTTTTCCTCTGAAAATGTCAGTATGGACATGTCAGAGACAAGACAGGGACAGCCACCAGGCCTTGATGAAAAAGACCCTGGCACCCAGACTCCACCACAAGCAACGACTAAAACAAGGAATACAAGGGGCCTAAAATCCCAAAAGTGGTCAGTTGCTCAAAAAAGGATTTTACTGCACTGCTACCATTACTCGATGTTCGAGAAATGGAGTAGGAGCTCAAACGAGACTCTAACTGAGAGAATAAGAATGTCTGACCTTCCTGAAGAAAAAAAAAACACCCCAGTTTCCAATCTGCGCTCCTTAGTGTCCCAAGTGGGTAAATACTTAACACCTGAGGAGATCTCCAGCATAAAAACTGATGCCCTGAAGGACGCAGAAAAGGACTATCTACCACAACAAGCAGAGGAATCCCAGTGGAGACTGGAAAACAAATGGAACAAAGAGGAAAAATGGACACTAATATGGTCCATGGCATATGCGAGAACAAAACACGAAAAACAGAAAGAAATAACAAGAGCATGGAAAGAAATTTTCTTTCACTACCACCCAGCAAAACGAAATATCCCCTCTAAGAAACTTAGTATGCAGCGCTACAACAGTCTCAAATGGGACTTCAGTGAAACAGAACTTAATTCCATGGGACTGGATGTAGCAGCACTTATAACAAATAACATCAGCCCCCTTCATAACCCTATAACAGTTCCCACCAACAACAAAAAATTTCAAAACCCAAATATATCTAGGGAAGTAAGATCGGCAAATGGTGACACTCCAGAACTGCCCCCTAGAATAGACCCTCTACATCTGCAAGCTACAGATAGATTAACAATATCCCCAACAACAGTCCCAACACAAACACACCTCCCAATACCAGCACACCCACATAACTATTCAAAAACACACCCTAAACAAAATCCCAAAGCCAAACAAAAGCCTACAGAAACTCTCACACAACAAAACTCTGCACTAAATACTCCACCTGCATTATCTCCAGCACTTAGCCCACCTCCACCACCACCATCTCCACCCTTTGAGCCAGATGAGGAACAATTGGCAGTTGAGGAGGACCTCAGTAACACCATTGAGGAGGTCAAGTCCATGGGACTAGAGAACCGACCACAACTGTCAAAAATAAAACCCTACAGAACCACCAAAGCTCTCATCACTAAAGTCAACACTGCACTGCAGAGACTGGTACCAGATGCAGTGTCGCTCACGGAACTCAACCAGATCACATATGCAGCTGGGCTTTATATCGATAGGATAACATTCCCTCAAAAGAACGTTAAAAAGCGATTTAATCCCAGAGCTTTCAAAACTACACCTGCATGGAAGCTCAAGCTGCAAAAAGAATTAAACCTCCATCGGAAAGAAATGAGCCAAATAAAACAGTTCCTCGCAGCTCCCACAACAGAAGGGAGACTGAAAAACACCATCAGCAGACTCCATGCAAAGTACCACACAACCAACAGTGAGGAACTAAACAACGTTGTCAGGGAGCTGGAAGGCAAGATACCAGCACTTGCTAAAAGAATAAAAACCGAGGAAAATAAGAAGAAGGCCCAGTCCCAGAACAAACAGTTTGAAGCAAACCCTAGAGTGTTCTATAGAACTCTAATAAGGGATACCATTACTGTAGAAAAACCACCCGAAGAACAAGACCTGGAGAACTACTGGCGACCCCTGTTTGAGTGTGAGGGAGTATACAACCAAGAGGCCCAGTGGATTGGAGACATACAGAGGATAAATGAGACCAAGCCCACAATGCCGGAGCCAGTAATTACAACAGAAGCGACAAAAAAAAAACTAGCTATGTTTGCTAACTACAAGAAACCTGGCATTGACAATGTCTCCAATTTTTGGTTAAAGCAGTTGACTGCACTCCATGGCCACTACAGTAAATGCTTCAACAGACTACTGAGGGGTGAAGAGGCAACACCACCATGGCTCACTAAGGGAGACACAAGCCTCATACCCAAAACAAAAGAGACACAATACCCAAATAAGTACAGACCCATATGCTGTCTCAGTACCACCTACAAGCTCTTTACTGGCCTGGTAGCCGATAGCATCTACGACCACCTCTCCTCTGGGAACTACCTAGAAGATCAACAAGCTGGCTGTAGGAGACGATGCTTTGGTACCAAGGACCAGTTATTGATTGACAAAACAATTTTAGAGGATTGTAGGAAGCGGCATAGAAACCTGAGCATGGCATGGATTGATTACCAGAAGGCCTATGACAGCGTGCCCCACTCATGGCTACTACAGTGCCTTGACCTGTATAATATCAGTCCAATAATTAAAAAAACAATGACAGCCCACATAAAAATGTGGCAAACCAACATCTCACTAAGCCACAGCCATGGAAAGATTACCATCCCTAACATTAATATCAGAAGGGGAATCTTCCAAGGTGACAGCCTATCCCCGTTGCTCTTCTGCATGGCAATAGACCCACTGAGTAAGCTTCTCAACAACAGGGGAGAGGCCTACAACCTGGGCCAGGGACGCCAGAGAGATCCATCCAAGAAAATCAACCACCTTCTCTTCATGGATGACCTTAAGCTGTATGCAAGCTCTGACACTGAATTGCAGCAGCTCCTGCAGGTTGTGCACACCTTTTCCAAAGACATTGGAATGAGATTTGGCTTGGATAAATGTGCCAAGTGCTCCCTCAGGGCTGGGAAAAAGATTCAGACAGACAATCTACAGCTAGATGAGGAAAATGAGATACGAGATCTCGAAGAGCAGGAGTCCTATAAATACCTTGGCATTGAGGAAAATTACACCATCCAACATGCCAGGATGAGAGAGAAAATTGGCAGAGAGTATGTACGCCGTGTCAGAAAGATCTGCAAAACACAGCTTACAAACAAAAATAAAATAACTGCCATTAACCAACTTGCAATGTCAGTAATTACGTACAGCTTTGGCATCATTGATTGGCCTCAACAAACCATCAACAGGCTAGATGTAAAGACTCGAAAAATGTTAACCCTCCATAGGGTCATCTATAGAAATCAGTGTCTGCCAAGACTGTACTTGCCCAGAAGAGAGGGAGGATTGGGTCTATCAGAGATAAACCACCAACACAGAGCCACTATTGTCAGCATTGGCCAGTACCTAAGAAGCTCCTTAAACCCCAGCCTAGCAATGGTACGTGAACACCAAGATTCAAGAGCCAGCAAAACAAATTCCATCACAAAGTTGGCCAAGCATTTTGGACAAGGCTGTCATATAGATGAGGCAGAAACACAAAGCAATCCTGCCACAGAGATAGCCCAAAAGAGCCGCAAGAGATACACCCAGACTTTTAAGAACAGGTGCATTGATGAGTGGTCAGGACAGAAACGTGCCACATACTTCCTCGATGAACTATCCAAGGACTATATTGATAAGGAAGGGTCCTTGGACTGGCTAAGAAGGGGAGCCCTCCACTACGACCAGGAGAGGCTTATAATGGCCGCACAAGACCAGGGCCTGATGACAAATGCGTTTAAAAAGATGGCTGGTCTCAGTCAGGACAACAAGTGCAGGTTTTGCCACACTGAAGTGGAGAGTGTGAGCCACCTGATATCGAGTTGCAAAATCATGTTGGCAGATGGCTCCTATACAACACGACATAATGGAGTGTGCAGGTACCTCCACTGGACCATCTGTAAGAAACTGAATATCAGATGTAGCAGCAGGCACTGGGAACATCTACCTAAGAGAACTGTGGGGAATGAGACATACACCATCCATTATGACCATGAAATCCCCACAGCTACCTATCTGGAAAACGCAGCTGTCAAACCTGACATTGTAATATGGAACAAGAGAGAGAGAGTGGCAACTTTGGTTGAGGTCAGTGTCCCTAATGATGGGGGCCTAAATAGAGCTGAAAGGGAGAAAATAACAAAATATCAGGGTCTAATGTATGATATGAAAAGAAACTGGAACCTCAAAGAGATCTCTATCATTCCAGTTATCATAGGAGCCACTGGACTCATGAAGAAGAACTTGAAAAAGTACTTAGCAAGTATACCTGGTGAACCAAGTGCAAGAGAAATCCAGACAACTGCACTCAAGGGAACGGCCAGAATCCTGAAAAGAGCTCTCGGTTGGAGTCTGTAAATAGCGGGTGATCGTATGGCATTTGGAAGAATGCCCCGTCCCCAGCAAATGAATGAAAAGAAAAATAAAAAAAAAGGGAGAAACCTTATTCTTGTGAAATTTGTGGTAAATCATTTACTTTAAAACCTGAATTAAACACACACACACGAACCCACACTGGGGAGAAACCTTATTCTTGTGAAATTTGTGGTTAATCATTTACTACAACAACTCAGGTAAAAGTGCATACACGAACCCACACTGGGGGGAAACTTTATTCTTGTGAAATTTGTGGTAAATCGTTTACTACAAGTGATTATGTAAAAATACATATGTCAAGTCACACTGGGGAGAAACCTTATTCTTGTGAAATTTGTGGTAAATCATTTACTACAAAAACTCAGGTAAAAGTTCACATGCGAACCCACACTGGGCAGTTTGAATTACCTACTAGACACTATCCTCGAGTGTCTTCGGTCTCTCTGTACAAGGGTTTGTCAGGACAACCTGACATGAGGATACTTACCCTACAAGTAAACCCTGACCAAATATTCAAATTACATAGTACCTGCAGCACAAATAAGATCCCCTCGTACGAGGAATAGTGCATCTGCTCCTTGTGATGTTACCTCAAGTAACACCACGTGCTGGATACTCCACCAGACTAGATGAATTCTTGTCCTGGAATCCGGTAAGACCAACAGACCACAAGAAAGATATACTATGACATATTGACTGGTCAGTTGGGGAGAGAAGAAATTATTCTAAACTTTTTTACTAACTCAATGCTTGAGAAATAAAAGAGAATTTTAATAGAATACTCGGGTATCTATGTATCTCATATAGAGATCAAGTGTTAGCCCCAGGAAGGGGCCCCTTGATTTCTGAGAACTTCGACTGAAGTAAAATTAAACATTAAGGCAGAAACCTTATTCTTGTGAAAATTGTGGTAAATCATTTACTACAAAAAGTCAGGTAAAAGTGCATACGCGAACCCACACTGAGGAGAAACCTTATTTTTGTGAAATTTGTGGTGAATCATTTACTAGAAGGGATAATGTAAACATACATATGCGAACCCACACTGGGGAGAAACCTTATTCTTGTTAAATTTGTGGTAAATCGTTTACTAGAAGTGATCATGTAAAAATACACATGTCAAGTCACACTGGGCAGAAACCTTATTCTTGTGAAATTTGTGGTAAATCATTTACTACAAAAACTCAGGTAAAAGTGCATACGCGAACCCACACTGGGGAGAAACTTTATTCTTGTGATATTTGTTGTAAATCATTTACAAAAAGTGAGAATATAAAAATACACATGCGTATTCACACTGTGGAGAAACCTTATACTTGTTAAATTTGTGGTAAATCATTTGATACCAAACTTTCTGTACACATGCGTACCTGCACTCATGAGAAACATTATTCTTGTAAATTTTCTGTGAAATTTGTGGTGAATCATTTACAATAAAACGTGAATTAAAAGTGCACATGCATACCCACACTGGGGAGAATGAAATCCCCAAATTGTGGAGAGAAATCTTTTTCCATTTCCATCAAGCAAAACAAAAACTTCCTGCAAAAACATTTAACTCATAAAGATGCAATTGCCTACAACGAGACTTTAGTTGAGTAGATCTTGACTCTATGAGAACACAAGTCGCAGATCTAATAATAAACAACAATAATCCTATTTTAAAACGAATCATATCAACAATACACCCAAAAGAAATAACAATGCATCCTCAAACACACGAATATGTTCATAACAATACCAATACACCCACAGCATTAATACATGCACAACCACAGTACTCCACACCAATATACTCTATGCGACAATCTCCACTCGAAAACACACTTTCCAATTCGCCTTTGTCACCAAAACACCAAAGACACACCCAATTCAATTGACACTAAAAGCAGAAATAACACCAGGCCAACAGCTCTCACCAGCAACATCACCAGAAACATTATATTCACCGGCACCATGGTCACCTGGACTGCTACCACCTCCACCACCATCAGAGGAACTGGATGATGACCAATTTAAAATAGAGGAAGGCCTCAGTAATACTATTGAGGAAGTGAGGGGTATGAGACTAGAAGATAGAAGACAACTATCAAAAATCCAAGCCTACAAAAGAAACCAAGGCCCTAATAAATAAAGTCAACACTGTGCTTAAGAGGATAGTTCCGGCCTCCATATTCCTCACAGAACTCAATCATGTGACATATGCGGCTGGGTTATTTGTTGAAAGACAAACATTTCCAAAGCTGGAAGGCAAGATACCAGCACTTGCCAAACGAATTAAATACCAGGAAGCAAAAAAGAACTCCCAGATCCAAAATAAACAGCGCAAAACAAATGCAAGGATATTCTACAGGAACCTTGCAAGAGACACTGTAACTGTTGAACAACCTCCTGACAAGGAAGATCTGGAGAAATATTGGAGAGCCCTTTATGAAAGTGAAGTCACACACAATCAAGAAGCCGAGTGGATTGAGGATATCCAAAGGATAAATGAAACAAAACCGGAAATGCCAGAGCCAGTGATAACACCAGAAATGATATCTAAAGAACTGGCAAGATATGCAAACTATAAGAAACCTGGCATTGACTATGTCCCTAATTTCTGGTTGAAACAACTTACTGCACTACATAGCCACTACAGTGACTGCTTCACCAGACTCATAAAAGGTAAGGAGGCCACACCAGCATGGCTAACCAAAGGAATAACAACCCTCATTCCCAAGACAAAAGAAACCAAACTGCCAAACAAATATCGACCGATATGTTGTCTTAGCACTACCTACAGGCTTTTCATTGGTCTTATAGCCGACAGTATCTACGAGCACCTCTCCTATGAAAATTACATGGGAAAGTAGCAGACTGGATGCATGAGAAGATGCTTTGGTACCAAAGACCAGCTACTAATCAACAAAACTATCTTAGAAGATTGTAGGAAACGGCAGAGCAACTTAAGTATGGCATGGATTGACTATCAAAAGGCTTATGACAGTGTACCTCATTCATGACTACTGAGATGTCTTGAGCTGTACAAAATAAACCCAATAATAAGACAAACAATTGCTTCCCATATACAGATGTGGCAAACCACTATCTCCCTAAGCCACACTGAAGGGGACATTTCAATCCCTAACATACATATCAGAAGAGGAAGCTTCGAAGGAGACAGCTTCTATTCTGCATGGCAATAGACCCGCTCAGTAAGTTGTTACAAAAAAGCTGAGTTGCTTACAACCTTAGTCAGTTGAACAAAAAAGACTGAAACTGTAAGGACCCCATTAAAGTTACAAACTAAAAATAAAATAAAATATTGTTTCAACTTTTATTTAAATAACTTATAAGCAAATCACTATCTTTTATTATCGCTTATTAATATAATATGCAAACAGGTAGACAGAGGATTTGGCCAACAGTGAATTTCATCAAGAAGAATCTCTAACCAGACAATTTGGCACAGTTGATACTTTTACAAGCCGAACTGTTTTGTGTACAGATATTTTTGTAGGAAGTTTTAAAAGATTAATTTGGTAGATGAATAAGTTTATTATTGACAAAATATTGATATTTTTGTAGGAAGTTTAAGAAGATTAATTTGGTAGATGAATAAGTTTATTATTGACAAAATATTGATATTTTTCAATTTTATTCTGCAAATTTCTTTTCATTTCCACCGTCAAATGTTTGTTAATAAACTGGGTCACTTTTTATGGAAGGCTCACAAGTCAACTAATCTGCTGCTAACAGCTTGTTTATGGCAGCTGCGAGTGGCATCTATCGGTCAATGGTTAAACAACCACAAGTGACTTTTGTTCTTTTTCTAGATCTTTTCTATTTATTGAACATTTTTTTCTTATTTATCATCACAAGAAAGTACTGTAGTCGTTAATTCCTGTCACAATACATGCTTTGCATAGCGTCGATGATTCGAGCTTTGTGATTTTTAAAATGCAGTAATTTAAATAAATACTATTTTATGCAAAAGGTTGTGTCAACTTTCTTATCAAGTGTTCAATTTTGTTGCTGCTGTTTTACCCTCTGGCATAGTCAAGCAAATTCTTTGCACAAAATGACTAACACCTAATGCGACTGTTTATTACTAGTTCAGACAGACAGCAAAACACATCGGCTCAAGACAATGGTTAATTACTGTTCAAATTGGAGTGTGACTATCGTAGTCCAGGATGTTGTGACGCCTTGCCAGGATAATTAGATTTTTTCATATTAATTTACTATGAACAAAGCACATTGCAACTGAGACCTGTTAATTGGGGGTCTGATTTATAAGAGCATACTTAGTGGGGAGTCGTACAGCGATATATCTTTTTACATTTTTGCATTTTAGTACGATCCAGGAAACAGGGAGGGATCCCACAGGCTAACAATTCCAGGAAAGCAGCATTTTGACTAGAAGCCGTCAGACATCTGAACTCGTTACAGTGAAGGGGTGAGATTTAGTTGAGTCTCGAGTTGGGTGGGCGTATTTACGCCAGGGAAGGGGTCAGAAAGTTCATGGAAGCACATTACATTGAAGTACTTTTTTGGATCTGATCTAAGATAGAAAGTTAATTGGTTGATGTACCAACCCAGATGTGACAACAATACTTCATTCATGGGGGAATTTTAGCTTTGTAGATATAGAGTATAAGACACAACCTTTCTTGCAGCAGCCTTTGCAGTATCCCCTATGTATTTTGTGCAACCACACCAAGATACACTCCTCAAGTCATGATAATTAATCAGTATTGTTTGTTTAGTACCGATTCAAGGTTCAATCCTCAGTGTGGGCAATACCAAGAATACAATTGTTAATTACTGGTAATGGCTGACATAATGAGAGCGAGCTACCCCAGTGGGTCTGTTCAAAATTCCGTACAGATTCCAGTGTATGACAAACATTTCCGAATTCGACAAGCTGCACCTGAAGAAGCTTGGAGGTTACATCGGCCGAAAAGTTGTGATAATAGCATACAAAATCAGAACAGTTGTCCGTATAATCTTTATTGATAATCAAAGAATTCCTTAGGATATTTATCATAGGTCAAATGTTTAGAATAACTCTCATGGCCTGGAGAGTCATAGTGTTGCATTCTGGGTAACTCTGTACTAAATATAGTCCGATTATCTGAAGATTGCATGCATTTTGACTAAACCATTTCACACTAACTTCGTGTTGAACATCTGCAGGATATTATTTATTAATTTTCATCTTCACAAATATACACAGCTAGTGAGGAACAGCAAATTATAACAACACAAGTGTTATCACATTTGACCAGCCCCTGTATTGAAAAGTTCAAACTAATATAGCTAATGAGATATCTTGTATCCATAAGAAAATTGTAATGCTGTATATAGAAGGACGACACATGGGAAATTTTAGTAGAAAGTTGTATAATGTCAACTAAAGATATTTACACAACTCATTGCTGATAGAGATACAATGGTAGATAAGAATTTATGATAGCAGTTATGGCAATTCATGAAAAGGGGAAAATTTGACTAACCCTATTTGCTGCTTGTGGTTGCAATATATGAAAATGGTTGATATATTTAAGCGTTTTTTTCCTGGAAAGAACAGAAAATTGCAATCTCCATCTTGCTTAGTTGTATGACATCCTTTGCAGCTGCAGGTCACAATTTGTTTGCTAAGACAATATTTTTATATCTTCATCAAATGACAACCTTTTCAAAACACCATCCTGACTTCGATTCTGTTTTCAAGAAGGGGTCACATGTTGTTTGCCATAGTGATAAATACTGGATAGGAATTTTCATTAAACAGATTTTGATGTAAAGTATAAAATTCACTGACGGATTACAATGGGAATGAGAGAAAAGCAATAAATCATGCGGAGTATGTTCTTGCTACAACTTGTGCCGTAAGATAACATTGAGTTAGATAATGATAAAATAATTGAATGATAAAAACACTCTGAGAGCACAAACCTATACCAATACTTATTGCATAATCCTGACATGGAACTGTGCAGTTATTTCGAACTTACATGTACAAAGAAAGTTTACACACATTGATTCATCTGAAGTGGTTAAATGATATACTCCATGTCAAAATTTAAACTGATGCTAAATCTGTATTAGATCCAGTTAAAATATTATGTGATTATATGCAATCCTATCTGTACCCATGTTTTTAATTTTTAAAAATTGACAACAAATTGACTGAGATATGAATGTTTACAATTTGTCTTTGATAAAACATAAGAATGTTCCGAATAAAAAAACTAAATATTTAAACAATTCTGGATCAAGACATTGAACTGCGTAACATCCAGAAGTCAATTCGATGGGGAAAACCCACTTTTGTTTTAAAAAAGTAATTGAAATTAGTTGCTAACAAACAGACACATACATTTTTAAAAAACAAATAAAAAAGGATGATTATATCATAATTTTCTTGTTGGAGTAATTGATAAATTGATCTATAAGTTAAATAAAATTGTCTTTAAACAATTTAACCTAAAATAAATTTTATATAGGTTAATTCTTACTGTGAAATTAAAGAACTGTAGAGAGAGGGTGATGCTTGTTCGAGATAGAAAGTTTGTAGTAGTGTCGCTGCGTCTATATTCATCTGATTGGGTTGTTTTTGATGAAGGAGAGAAAAGGATCACCAAATTTTACTTATAAGACAAACATCTACTCTACAATTTATATTCACTTTTTGTAACAGTTTCATCAACACAGAATAGGGTCTAGAAAGAGTTAGAAATATAAGAATATAAGCCGGGTTGGTTTAGCCAGCAGACATGTACTATAGAAAAAGAATTGAGTCCAATGTTTAATTGGATATTCGATGTCAAAATTTAAATGATGCCAAATCTCGAATCTGTATCAGATCCAGATAAATTTTATATTGGTAATTTGCAATCCTATCTTGTATTCCAAAAAGAATCAACAACAAATTGACTGAGATGTGAATTTTTATAATTTGACTTTGATGATGGGAATTGTTGAAGTAGTTGATAATAAATCTATTAGTTAACAAATAAAATTGTCTTTAAATTTTAGATTTACCCTTAAAATACATTTTGTATTGGATAATTCTTTTTGGGGATTACAGAACTGTTGAAAGAGGGTTAAAAATGTTGTAAGAGCGTTGCTGCATCTGTATTCATCTGACTGGGTTTTTAAAGTGAGTTGTCCAACATTTGCAACAAGTCATTTAAAGATACACATGCAAAGCCATTATGTGTGCGAAGAGAAGTAATTTTAACATTCACTAACCTAGAAAATACGTCAGTAAAACCTGCCATTTTCATATCAAATAAAACTGAAAGAGTAGAAGTTTGCTTGAGGTCAATCTTCCTAACGACATCGGTCTAAACAGAAGGGAAAGGGAGAAAATGACAAATACTAAAGCCTCATGTGTGATATGAACATAAAAACATTAACATTATCCTAGTTATAATAGGAACTAAAGGCCTCATACAGAAGAATTTCAAAAACGTATGTGGAAAGTATTCCTGGGAAATCAAATGTGAAAGAAATCCAAATAATTGCAATTGATGGAAGACATTCTGTTAGAATAGCAGATGATTTTCTGGCATTTGAAAGAATGTCGCTTCCCCATGAAAAAAAGGAGAAACCTTATTTTTGTTAATAATGTAACTCATCATTACTTTCACCAAAGAGGTTATCTTTTCAGTCGAGTTTGTATACAGCCTTGCATCCACATCGCTTGACCAAATGTTACTATACTTAATCAAAATCTCAGTCATGGTCTAACTTAGAAGAAAGAATAAAAAAAGAAATTAAATAAAAATTAAATAAGTAAAAAGATAAATTTTTATTTAACACCTTCAAAATAATTTGTTTGTTCTTTTTTCCAGCAAACGATAGTCGTTAGAATTCAAAATGTGTGATATCCATTTTTTTTTTATTTAACACCTTCAAAATAATTTGTTTGTTCTTTTTTCCAGCAAACATAAAAATACATAAAAAAGAAAAGGAAAAAAAGCAATGGTTTAACAGTGTAAAATACTAGCATTGTTTGAAATGAGTAAAAAGTTCCAAATCCATTCAAGATGGTGAGGCAGGAACACTTAACTTTGAGAAGACTTTCAATCATGTAAATGAGATTAGATGAAGATTTAATATCTATGTCAAAGGTGATTTATGTTGTTGTTTTTAATGTGATCTACTTTAAAGATTCTTATGCGATCTAACATCGAAGAAAAGTCTTTATTATTCTGAACATTGTTGCTCTTCAGATGATTTAAGGAAACATGTGTGCACCTATATTTGAGTATTTGTTTTGCGTTTACATATCGGTCAAAATATCCGATTTCAAATTTGAGTATTTTTTACTATAAATGAAACTTAAAATAAAATATCTGCCAAAAGAGAAGTGGCCAGAAATCTATTTGGGAATTTTTCTTTTGTGTTTACACTGGTCGAAATATCTGATTTCCGATTTGGCCAGCATGACACATGAAGAAATGACTATTTAACCAAATGATCCCGCATTTCAGGGCCATTCTACTGTTTTAGGGAAGATAACTCCCCAAATCATTTGCTATGGGAGCACTGCTAGTGATTAACATACACATTTCTTTCTTCTTGTTGAGATCAGCCCCTCTGAGGTGGTTAGGTCACACGATAACCAATCAGCCTGCCAGATGCTTAGTGAGTTACAGAGAGTAGACACAAAGCTTCTTGAAAATTTATTGCTTAAAGGAAACTTCCGGCATCAAACTGTCTTGGTCACTCTTCCAAACTTTCGACAACCTACACCCAACGGTGGAAGTCACTTAAATAAATACATATATTGCTGCTTAGAGAAAGGTTTTGACAACTGTTGGATAAGCAATCAGTTTTTAAGGCCTACTATTATCATTAGAGGACAACTTCTAGACTCTTACAGAGAGTAGACAGAGAGCGTATTGGCATCAACGATAAAGACGTACTCTCTTCTGTTCCCGTCGCCTAAGTGCTGAACAAAGCTATCCTCGTTTTAAAATATATTGTTTCGAGAGGACTTTTGGCAGAAAACTGTCTTGGTCCCTTTTCGAAACTTTCGACAACCTACACCCAACGGTGTTGGTCCCTTTAATAAATATATATGTTGTTGTTTATAGAAGGCTGATTTTTCTTTCATCTGACGACTGTTTTATTACAAAATATTACAAGGGTTCGTCTTGCTACTCAGATTTATGGTTAGTGATAAAACCAACAAACTGTTAACTGCTCTACAAGGCTAAAATGGCAGGGAAATGAGTGATCATTTTTCAACAAAAAAATAATAATTTCTGAAAAAAAAAATTTAAACATTTTTTTTCTAAAATTAGACACTTATATAAACAAGTAAAAAATACATTTGATAACATATTACAGTTTTTACATTGAGTAAACGAAAGTTGAGACGACAGTGCGGAAAGAGTGAAGCTTTGTTCCACACCTATCTATACGAGCACGCCTGGCGATGGAGTATCCTTGGTACAGACGTTTTGCAGCATTAATATTCTGGTGAGAATATCCAGTGTAAAAACGGTAATCTGTCATTAAATGTATTTTTTTATTGTTCAAGTACTAATCTGATAAACAATTATTAGAAATTTAAAAAAATATTTTTGGTGCTTCTGCTGTTTAGCCACAACATTAAAATATTTAAAGAAATGTATAAACTTTGTTATTTACTTACGTGTTAGCTTGAAAATAAGATTGTACAGAAAAAAATACGCAAATTCATCCAATATTTATTAAAAAATAAGTAAAAGAAGAAAAAACGATCTTACGTTTCGTTACACATTTTCACTGATGAAATAGACAAGGGAGATAACTCAAATTTTGTTTACTGGTTAAACCAAAATGGCTACCGAAAGATAAAACTGTTTTTTATTTAATAAATACTGCATGAATTTGCGTAATTTTTGGTGTAGAATCTTATTTTAAGCTACCACGTAAGTACATAAAAAAGTTTATACATTTCTTTAGCTATTTTTTAAAAAGAGAAGCCTAACATGTCGGGGCTAAACAGCAGAAGCACCAATTATTTTCTCTAAATTATTTATACATACGTTCGATCTTTTTAAGAAGGTTCTCTTTCATTTGACAACTGTTTTTAGGACCTTGTAATTGAAGGGGGGTGTTGGTCCCTTCTTTACATTTATCGCACGAAATGAATTGAACAAACAACAACCGAGTAACAGGCAACAAAAAAGGGTTTATTTAACAGATGGTTGGAACTGTGTCCCAGTGAAGAAAAGAGGCTGCCGGGTCGTCAGCAAATATATTCCAAGTTGAGATGGCTGCTGCTGGAACGATGCAGGGGAAAGGCAGGAGAGAGATGTTTCTTCGTTGCTGACCGATTTCTCTCTGCTGAATTCTTCAACTGACCAGGTGGTAGAAAATAGTCCATGAGGGCACAATTGATATCAATACACCCTGCAAGTCGATTGGTCAGTGTGTGAGAAATTTGCGCACAGGGACGAGAAGAAATAGATCCTATTTCAGTCTGCTACAACCTTGCTACTCAGATTCATGGTTAGTTGTAAAAAAAAAAAACAGTTAACCGCTCTACAAAGCTCGGGAATATTTTACTACAATCACCAGAACGAGAAAAGGGTGAAAAAACAAATGTGCAACAAATAAATGTTAGCAAAAAGCAAGTTAAGTTACTCATCTACCGACCTGGGTACTCATATTCATGGTTAGCTGTAAAAAAAAAAAACAGTAAGCCGCCCTACAAAGCTAAAATAGCAGAGAGATGGGTGATCATTTTATGTTAAATTTATAGACGAAACTGAACAGCTGCCTTTAATTGTTGTCTTCATTCAACCAAGTTTATCAGACAATTGTCTCCTTAAAGAAAAGTAAAAACTCATTCTTTGGATGGGGAGTAAGTGATTTAGCGCATTGTGTGTTACTCTGAAATTTACCCCCAAAATATTTAGCTGAGTTTAACTATTTTTAAGCCGTTTCTAAACAAAATACTAACTCAACTTGCATCACTGCCTTATAATTCCCATTTATTAATGTTGTCTATTCAAAGAACAATAGAGATTATTATAACTTTTGTTTTACTTTGTACTGAATTATCTCCCTTATAAACTTTAGATTGAATTATCTCCCTTGTTGACTTTAGATTGAATTATCTCCCTTGTTGACTCTTATATTTCTTTTGTAGCTAAAGAAGAAATTTAGATTTAAAATCTTTACTGTAATTAACATCCGATTATTTTATAAGGGTAAGTTCAATCACTACCGAAGTTTTTCATTGCGTTTATTTTACGATTGAATTTTAACTTCGAGTTTTAAAAAAAACTTTTCGCTGTTAATGTTTAAATTTTATGTAATCAAAATAGAATTCAACTGAATTAAATTTAATTTGTTTTTATTGTTTTTAATTGTCGGATTTCCGCACATGAAGAAAAACTGCGTTCACTTAATTAAGTATATTTTCGGTATTATTCTATCACTGGACCCTTTGCTAGTTCAGACAAAAAAGAAAAAAATGAAAAAACTACTTTGGTAAACGTTAGTATTGGCGACATGAATTATTTGAAAAAAAAATACAGTAGGGCAATTAGTAAAAAAAAAATTGTTTACCTACTCTTCCGTGACCTATTTGTGTTCAAAAATTGAATATTTACTATTTAAAAAAAGTTATATGCAATTTAATTTACTTACTCATTTGTGACCTATTTGCGTTAAAGGGTTTTATATTTAAAATAAGGTACGAGCAATTTAATTTACCACAATTTGAGAGTAAAACTTCTTTTAAATATTAAAAACATTAAAATCTTTGAAGAAATATTGGTTACACAATACACATGTGTAGTTAGACCAAAATAATTTGTTCTGACGAATTTCCTAACTTCAAATTATTATGTTGCCAATAGTAACGTTTACACCTAGACCAGATATCGCTTTGATGACATGTTTAAACAAATGCTTAATTTCTTGGAAATCAATTGGGGAAGTTTTGGGAGGTTTTTTGGATATTATTGTAGATGAAGACCCTCAGTTAAATCATCCCCACCCCAAACAAAAATGCGATTTTATTTGGTGAAGACAATTAAGTGATAACACCCTGAACAACTTTGGGAAGCAAAAAAAAAATATATATTTTCGAATGAGAGATCAGTTTCTGATATAATTTTAACGTAAAAGGATCACCCACTTTTACACCAGATATCATTTTAACAAGTTGTAACCGTTTTAATTAAATCTTAGATGTAAGCATGTTCATTATTTATTTCAGAGGGCAGTTACCACTAAAACTTAGGTTAAGGGAGTTTTCTTGGGGGCTGTTGCCACACGTTCTTGGGGTTAAGGTAGGTTTTGGTGGGAAGAGCTGTTGTCACCAAGACAGAATTAGTTGTATTGTTTACGAAGGCGAGGGTGTTTATGAGGGTCCTCATCTATCAAAGAGAGTGGGTTAGGGTTAAGGTCGTCATCTACAAATTTAATGTTTTCTGTTGAATTATAAAATAATTGTTGTTTTCTTTTTTTGTTTTTCTTTCCATCTGTGTTTGTCTTGTGTTTTTTTTTGCTAAAAATGTACATTAAAACAAGTTTTTTGGCCGTTTGACTAGGAACAAAGTGTAGTATTTGTTCTGATTTTACATTTAATCTACTCTGTCTTCCGTCAGTAAAGGAGAAATCCTTCTAGACTGAGACATTTTTAAATTTTGCCTTCGTGGGGAGGCAAGTAAATAGGAAAACATGTTATAAATAAAATAATCATTTTTGGGTGAATGAATATTATCGATGGTGCTTGCTCCACTCTGTCATTCTTTCAGAATTACTGCCCATCCAGCACAAAATTGCATTCGTTTGTCCATCCATTCACTAGTATGTTTCTCAGATGGAGAGATGACGCTACACCCTCAGCTTTCTCTGCTAAACTCTAAGTGCCATGTCTTTAAGCAATTTTTCAATGAGGTAATCCCTGGAGCTCAATGGGCTGCCATGTATAATTTTAAATCAGAAATTACTTTAAAATGGTCCTTTATCAACATTATTTAGTCATACACATAGGTTCAATATTGGTATAAACTCTTTAGAGGTAAAATGACAATATTTTATTGGTAATAATACGTGCTTGTTAGGTGATTAAAACCTAACAAGCAAGTATTATTACCAATAAGTAATTCATAAAATTATTATGTTATGCTTATTCAGCATAAAAATGCGCCTATATAAAATGTTTCTGTCTTTACTGAAATATTTGTCATTTATGCTCAAAAATGTCATCAACTGCATTAAATTTATATGTTAAATAATTGTTTTTTAAATTGTTTTTCTACAAGTTGTCCAGACTTGCGTACCCGATGATGATGTAAATAACCAAGTAGTTTCGATATTTTCCTGATAATCCACTGTTCTCTCTCTGCTGGGATCTTCTGATCACTCGGTTGTCTCAATTAAGATCAAACCAAAGTTCAACAAAATCTCTGATGCCCATTTCAATCAGAGAGTGTATCGATACTCTATAGCTGACTGAGACAGCACCAGATCTTTCATAGCAGAAATTCCTCTGCACTTCATTTTTAAAAAAATATGTCCTGTATCGCATCTGCTTTAACTGATTGGTTATTTTTGTTATTGAGAGGTTCATATTCTGCAAGAAATTCCAACAAACCAAACAGCCAACTTTAGTACACCCTGGAATTTGCTGTTTCCATTTCTCACAAAAATCAGTATTTCAATTGCTTCCAACGAAATAGATGCACTGAAGACAAAACTGTGTTTATGACTGCTTGCAACCACTGCAAAAGAGTCATAAAAATGCAAAAGATTCTTATGACCGATGCATTAAGTTTAGAGGTGCTGAGCATAGACTTGGTTCTCAAGAGTTTTGGTGAATAACAAACATGTTAATGAACAGATGTAATACCAGTGTTCCAACCATGCTTAAAACATCAGAGGTGATTTCCTCAGACTCTGATGAGGCCAACATTTTTACAAAAGTTTGGAATTTGATGCAAAGTTCTATGTGAACAGGGCCACATAGCTCCTTTATTTCAACCTATTATTGTAAACACACTCAGTGACATTTGTGTATCTATCTATGAATCTTGATTGTAGCAAAGAAACTGATCCTGACAACATTTCAATCATAGTGTTTCAGAAGCTGCGATCAGTCTGAAACGCATAGTATCAATGCTGGTGTTGCTGAAGGATCCATTCTAGGCAAACCCTCTTTCTGATCTTTATCAATTATCTCTTAAAACACCATCTAATATTTAGTGGCATTTATGCAAATGAGACAACCATCTATGGCAACACTTCGAGGAGCATTAATGATTAAGATCTCCTTGTTCTGTCTCTTCCGATATCGAGCACATAGTGTTATGGAGGAAAAGGTGGATGGTTACTTTTTATGCATCTAAAATAAAGCTTTTCTCCTTTCACCTTCAACGCTTAGATCATCCCTTTGCTACACTTGAAATAAATGGCTCTGCCCTTGAGGAAGTGTAGTGCTATTATAGGTTTCTAGGACAACCCTTCATTCCAGACATGAAATTAAAAAAAAACTTAAATCAAATCTGTGGATAATGTCACTGGAAAAATGGTTGGAACATTCAATCGTGGCACACTCTTCTACCTATGAAATAGTCTAATGACTTGCCAGAGTATAAAATAAACTTCGAAATCCAGTAGAGATTGTCCTCTTCTTTTCCCTACATCCTCCTCCTCACATAATAGAGGTTGCCAGTTTCTCTCATCTCTATAATTATTTTCATTGTAAGTGCTCGACTGAGCTCCAAACTATTGTTACCCATGTAAAATATTCACAACAAAAACTTGTATAGCAACAACGACTGTAGATAAGTTTCCTTTCTTCATCTGGGTACTTAAAACTAAACATAACTTCTACAAGCAAAGTTTCTTTCCAAGACATACTTGTCTGTGGAACACAACCCCACGAGTCATCTTCCCAGCTGACTACAACATGGCTGTTTTTCAAGTTCAATCTTAACAAATTCTAGTAAATTATCAAATTTTGCCCATGTGTAGTATTGATCCTTAAAGCCTGTTGGCTCAGACATATATATTGTCATAGGTGTAGTATTCTTACTTGACACCTGCACTTTATAGGAAAAATCTGTGATAATGAATAGCTTCTAAAAATTTGAACCTAGAAAAGTTCTTGAAGTTTTTAACTACTGTTTTAATATGTGTGTTATTTAACAAATACTATAGGATACTGTATAATAATAATAATTATTATTATTTTTATTATTATTATTATTATTATTATCAGTATTATTATTATTATTATGATTATTATTATTATAGTAAAGATACTGTAAAATTCTGGAAGTTATTTACTCTGTACGTTGAAACTGAAAAGTGATAGCTTGTAAGGAAATGTTTAGAACAATTGAAGTTCTATAAATTTTATTGAATTTGTTTTTGAATCCAATACTACTTATATTTTAGTTTTTATGAACATATAATTTACTCAGGTGCAAAAAAATCTGAATCCGTAAGTTGAATTATCAAACGAAATATTTATTTAGAATTTAAAAGGTCAGATTAATACAAGGGAAATTGTTAAGCAGGTGACCAAACTGTGTTTACTATTTAAGTTCGACTAAATTTTATTGAATCTTACTACATTTATCCAATATGCTGATATTTTATTGTTTATGTTCATAAAAACGATCATATTATTTACTAAGGTGCAACAAATCTGCACATGTAAGTTGAATTATCAAACGAAAGTTTTATTTACAATTTAAAAGATCAGATTAATACTAGGGAAATTTTCAAGCAGGTGACCAAACTGTGTTAACAATTTAAAGTTAGAGACATCACTTGCCCCATATCTAAGAATTACCTATTTTCAAAGATGGTTGCAGGATGAAACATTTCTGTTATATTTGAATATAATTGATATATATATTTTAATTTTTGCATGAATTGTTAAATAAAATTTCTTATTCATTCACAGGTAACAGCCACAGTGGAGAAAAATGAAAGTATCCGATACACATATATAGAATAGAAGTGTTAGTCTTCTGAAATGTGTGAATTCACGTGAATAAATCTCATTTAAATACGAACACACTGGAGAGAAAGTTCATGTTTGTGAAACTTGTATCTCGTCTTTTATGTAGCATCTTCAAAAATATATACAGTGTACTTCACTTAGCAGAATTTAATGTCTACTAGACAAGTGAGAATTTTTGTGCCTACAAGATACTATCTTCGAGTGTCTTCAGACTCCCTATACAGGGGTGTGTTAGGACAAACTGCAATGAGGATTCTTCCCCTTACAAATATACCCTGACCAAATATTACAAAATAACAAAGTACGAGAAGCCCAAATAAGATACCATCAGCATGGATTTTCACTTGTTTATTCAAGGACTGGGACACCTGCTCACATTTATTTTACCTCAAGTAACTGCACTAAGCTTGATACTCCACCAGACCAGATAAATTCTTGTCCTAGAATCATTTAAGAAAGTAATTTGAAAATATGCATGTCGACCCACACTGTGTAAAAACCTAATTTTTCTGAAATTTGTGATAAATCATTTTTAAAATATTTATGATGTAAAACGGCACATGCGGACCCATACTTTGGAGGAACATTATTCCTGTAAAATTTGTAAATCATTTACTACAAAACTTAAGGTTAACATGCACTGGCAAAAAAGCCTTAATCTTGTGATATTTGTGGTAAAACATTTTTTTTTAATTATGATGTAAAAATATACATGTGAACCCACACTGGGGAGAATCTTGTGAAATTTGTGGTGAAGTAAGTGTTAGCCTCAGGAAGGAGCCCGTTGATTTCTGAGAACTTCGGTTGAAGTAAAATGAACACAAAAAGAGAGAAACTTTATTATTGTGAAATTTGTGCTAAATCATTTTTAAAAAACTGATGTAAAATACACATGTGAACCTACATTTTTGAGAAGGCTGCTTCTTGTAAAATTTGTGGTATATAATTTACAAAAAATAATTTTAAAATGCACATGTGACCAGTACGACTAATACAGAAAAATAAGGATATATTATAACATAATGAACTGGTCAATTGGGGAGAGGAAAATTAATGTTCTGAACTTCTTTACTAACTCAACGTTTGACATGTAAAGGAGAACTTTAATGGAATATCTATGCATCTCATATAGATATCAAGTGTAAGCCCCAGGAAGGGGCCCCTTAATTTCTGAGAACTTGGACTGAAATAAAATGAAACACGGGAGAAACCTTATTCTTGTGAAATTTGTGGGAAATCATTTACAATGAGTAAGGATATAAAAATTCACATGCAAACCCACACTGGTGAGAAACCTTATTCTTGTGAAATTTGTGGGAAATCATTTACTACAAAATATGACGTGAAAATTCACATGCGAACCCACACTGGTGAGAAACCTTATTCTTGTGAAATTTGTGGGAAATCATTTACAATAAGTCAGAATTTAAAACTTCACATGCTAACCCACACTGGCGAGAAACCTTATTCTTGTGAAATTTGTGGGAAATCATTTACAATGAGTAAGGATGTAAAAATTCATATGCGAACCCACACTGGTGAGAAACCTTATTCTTGTGAAATTTGTGGGAAATCATTTACAATTAGTAATGCTTTAAAATTGCACATGCGAACCCACACTGGTGAGAAACCTTATTCTTGCGAAATTTGTGGAAAATCATTTACTACAAAAAGTAAAGTGAAAAATCACATGCGAACCCACACTGGCGAGAAACCTTATTCTTGTGAAATTTGTGGGAAATCATTTACAATTAGTAATGCTTTAAAATTGCACATGCGAACCCACACTGGCGTGAAACCTTATTCTTGTGAAATTTGTGGGAAAGTATTTACAATAAGTAAGAATTTAAAAAGGCACATGCGAAGTCACACTGGCGAGAGACCTTATTCTTGTGGAATTTGTGATAAATCATTTTCAACAAAATATGAAGTTAAAATTCACATGCGAACCCACACTGACGAGAAACCTTATTGTAAAATTTGTGGTAAATCATTTACTACAAAATATGAAGTGAAAATTCATATGCGAACCCACACTGGCGAGAAACCTTATTCTTGTGAAATTTGTGGGAAATTATTTACAATAAGTAAGAATTTAAAAAGGCACATGCGAACCCACACTGGCGAGATACCTTATTCATTTTTAAATTGGTGATAAATCATTTACTACAAAATATGAAGTGAAAATTCATATGCTAACCCACACTGGCGAGAAACCTTATTTTTGTGAAATTTGTGGGAAATCATTTTCTACAAAATATAAAGTGAACATTCACATGCGAACCCACACTGATGAGTAACCTTATTCTTGTGAAATTTTAGGGAAATTATTTACAATGATTAATATTTAATTAAAAAGGCACATGCAACCCCACACTGGATCTACTGAGTAAGCTACTTTAACGATTCAATGCTGGATAAAACCTTAGCAGAAATAGAAAGAACGATGAAAATGAAAGAATAAATTATCTCCTCTGTATGGGCGATCTCAAACTGTATGCAGAATCTGAGAAACAACTAGTCTCTCTGATCGAAGTTGTACACAGAATAACCATGCATGGAGTTTTGATTCGAAAAATGCGCTAAATGCACAATAAAGAAAGGGAAAAAGACAGCATCAGAACATCTTAATATTAACACTGGCTCTATTGAAGACCTAAGAGAAGATGCTGTCTATAAATACCTTGGAGTGAGGAGAATGAGATGCTTGAGCACAGAAAGATGAGAGAAAAGGTACAGAGAGAATATATTAAGCGTCTGAAAAATCCTCACATCGCAACTCTCATAAAAAATGAAATAACTGCCATAAACTAACTGGCAATACATGTCGTCTCCAGGGGTTTGGTATTATCGATTGGCCACAACTCTACATCAACAAACTAGAAACAAAAACTCGGAAAATGCTTGCCTTAAATAAAGTCGTTTACCGACACCAGTGTATGGACAGGCTATACTTACCACGAAGATAAGGTGGTATGGGCCTCATTGAGATCAACCATGTCTACTGAGCCTCAATGGTCAGTGTGGAACACTATATAAAGAGCTCCTGTGATCAAAAAATGAGAATGGTGAATGAACATCACACCAAATACCTTCCTCAGCAGACCTCAACAACAAAACTAGCCGATAACTTCAGTGGAAACACACTGGAGAACACTAGCAAAGATTATGACAACCCAGCAACCCTGATCACATGCAAGAAGAGGGAGGAGTACACAAAAGGAGCTGAAGACCAGACTAGAAGGATGGCGAAATAGTAAAAGAGCAGGAAAGTTCATTGAAGAACTTAACCAGAGCTATATCGACAAGGTGGTTCTACTACAATTACTCAAGGGTGGCAAGTTCCCGTTTAATGAGGAACGGATACTAATAGCTGCACAAGACCAAGGCCTACTTACTAATGGGTTTAAGAAAATGGCTGGTCTACAAAAAACTGACCAGTGCAGGTTCTGCCACTCTGCCATTGAAAGTCCAAGCCACCTAATGTCTTGATGCAAGATCCTTTTGGCTGATGGCCATTACACTGCCCGCCACAACAAAGTATTGGAAGATCTGCGGAGAGATGCAGCTTGAAAGATCACTGAACATCTGGGAACATGAACCCTTCCTCATAACATCGAATGGAAAAGTGACAGTGTTCTATGATAAAGACATACAGGCGGGCAGATAAATAAAAGACAAGGCCATTAAACCAGACATTGTCATCTGGAACAAACCAGAAAAATCTGCTCTCATCATTGATGTAACCATCTCAAATGACTATGGCCTTAATAGAGCCGAACGGAAAAAAATAATAAAATAACAAGATCTCAAAAATGATTTAAAAATAACATGGTCCCTCGATGACAAACATCATAATGGTTGTAGTGGGGGCAACTGGACTAGTGAAAACAAATCTTAGAAAATACTTAGAAACAATCCCGGGAAAACCAAACTGTAGGGAAGTACAGATAGCCGTCCTAAAAGAAACAACATCTAACCATAAGAGAGCCCTCGGATATAAATTTTACTCATAGGGAAATCAAGTGTTAGCCTCAAGAGTAGGCCCCTTGATCTCTTTAGATTAATAAAATGAACATGAAAAAAAAATGGAATAACCTTATTCTTGTGAAATTTGTGGGAAATCATTTACAATTAGTAATTATTTAAAAATCAACATGCGAACCCACACTGGCGAGAGACCTTATTCTTGCGAAATTTGTGGGAAATCATTTACTACAAAATATAAAGTGAAAATTCACATGCAAACAGACACTGGTGAGAAACCTTATTCTTGTGAAATTTGTGGGAAATCATTTACAATGAATAAAGAAATTTTAAATTCATATGCGAACCCACACTGGCAAGAAACTTTATTCTTGTGAAATTTGTGGGAAATTATTTACAATAAGTAATCATTTAAAAATTCACATCAGAATGATAATGACATAATAAAAGCTATCAGTTTCAACGTACAGAGTAAATAACTTCCAGAATTTTACAGTATCTTTACTATAATTGAAGAACTTAACTAGAGCTATATCAACATGGAGGCTTCACTACAATGGCTCAAGAGTGGCAACTTCCCGTTCGATGAGGAATGGATACTAATAGCTGCACAAGACCAATGCCTACTTACTAATGGGTTTGAGAAAATGGCTGGTCTACAAAAAACTGACACGTGCAGGTTCTGTAATTCGGCCATTGAAAGTCTAAGCCACCTAATGTTTGGATGCAAGATGTTTTTGGCTGATGGTCATTACACTGCCCGCCACAACAAAGGAAAAGATAACAAAATACCAAAACCTCAAAAATTATTTTTAAATAACTTGTTCCCTCGATGAAATAAACATTATACCAGTTGCAGTTGGGGCAACTGGTCTAGTGAAAAAAAATGTAAGAAAATACTTAGAAACAATTCTGGGAAGACCAAACTGTAGGGAAGACCAGATAGCAGCCCTAAAAGGAACAACATCTATCCTTAAGAGAGCCCTCGGATATAAATTTTACTCATAGGGAAATCCAGTGTTACTCTCAAGAGTAGACCCCTTGATTTCTTTAGATAAACTAAATAAAAATGAAAAAAAGAGAGAAACCTTATTGTTGTGGAATCTGTTACCATCTTACATGCCAAGATGAGGGAAAAATAGGCCAGGAATACATACGACATCTGAATAAGATATGAAAACAGCTCATAAATAAAATAATATTACTACGATCAACCAGTTTGCCATGCTGGTAATCATGTAGAGTTTTTGCATCATAGATTGGCTTCAACAAAACAACAACAGGCTGGATGTAAATACAAGAAAGAAATTTACACTCTACCGAGCCATATACAGAAATCAATGTTTGCCAAGGCTGTACTTACCTATAGGAGAAGGAGGACTGGGACTTTCAGAGATCAACCATTAACATAGAGATACTATTGTTAGTATTAAACACTACCTGAGAAGGTCCATAAACCTGAACCTTGTAAGACATAAGAGCATTAAAGAGTAGGCAGAAGGTTTCTTCAACTGGCTTTAAAAGAAAACCCTTCACTTTGATCAGGAAAGGCTTTTAATGGCAGCCCAAAACCGAGACCTTTTGACAAATATCTTTAAAAACACTGCAGCACTTAGTAATGATAACACGTGCAGATGTTGCCACATTGAAGTTGAGAGTCTGACTGAGCTGTAAGATCATGTTATCAGATGGCAGCCACGATGGTGTGTTCAAATACATACACTAGACCATTTGTAAAAAGCTTACAATACAGTGTAGCACTAAGTCCTGAAAGCATCTATCAGAAGGGTCCATGGGAAACAATTAGTACACCATACATTATGAATATGTGGTTCTCACATTTGCCTACATGAAAAATGCAGCAGTAAAATCAGCCATTGTAATATAAAATAATGCAGAAAGAGTGGCAACACTGGTTGCGGTGAGTGTTCCAAATGACACTGGCTTGAACAGAGCAGATGGGGAGATGGCGACAAAATATCAACGCCTAATGTATGACATGAAAAGGAAGTGGAACTTCGAAAACATCAAAATCATGCCAGTTATAATAGGAGCTTAAAGCCTCATGGAGAAGAATTTCAAAAAGTATGTGGAAAGTATTCCTGGAAACCCAGTGCGAAAAAAATCCAAATAATTAGACTTAAGGGAACGGCCAAAATCCTTAAAACAACACTCGGTTGGAGCCTTTAAATAGCAGGCAATAGTTTGGCAGTTGAAAGAATACTCTGTCCTTATTCTAATAAAAACAGAAATAACAAAAAATCTTTTTAAAAAGTGTAAAAACCTTATTCTTGTGAAATCTGTTGTAAACCATTTACAATAAGTATTCATTTAAAACTACACATGCGAACCCACAATGAGGCTGGCTGAAAAAACTGACAGCACTTCATCATCACTACACCAAGGCGCTCAATGGATTAATCAGTAGTGATGAAGAGCCACCTGAATTGCTTACTGTAGGCAATACGTCCCTTATTCGCAAAACTGAGAAGACCCATTTGGTTAACAAATACAGGCTTATTTCTTCCTAATGACAATCTACAAGTTTCTAACAGGGATTATCACTGATGCAACATATGAACATCTAGCTGCTGGTAACTACCTTGAAAGTGAGCAGAACGAATGTACCATGAAAATACTTGGAACAATAGACCAAGTGTTTGTAAATAGAACAAATCACGGAGAACTTTAAAAAGAGACAGAGAAACCTGTCAATGGTGACTCTGAGAAACAACTCATCTCTCTGATAGAAATTGGAATGAAAAATACAGATTGCTGAAAAGATATATTAAAAAAAATAATCTGATCAAATTCATCAGTAAATTTTATTGATGAAGTTTATGAATTTTTAGTCAAAGGAAATTGTTACATTCAAATAATTGAATTTGTTTATTGCTAATAATTGTATTAAAATTTTATAATTGAACAAAAAAGACTGAAACTGGACAGTTGTCAGGATCCATTAAAGTTAAAAACTAAAAGGAAAATAAAATATTATTTCAACTTTTATTAAAATAACTTATAAGCAAATGACTATATTTTATTATCGCTTATTAATATAATATGCAAACAGGTAGACAGAGGATTTGGCCAACAGTGAATTTCATCAAGAAAAATCTCTAACCAGACAATTTGGCACAGTTGATATTTTTACAAGCCGAACTGTTTTGTGTACAGATATTTTTGTAGGAAGTTTTAGAAGATTAATTTGGTAGATGAATAGTTTTATTATTGACAAAATATTGATATTTTTCAATTTTATTCTGCAAATTTCTCCTCATCTCCATCCTCCGATATTTTGTTAATAAATTGGGTCACTTTTTATGGAAGGCTCAGAAGTCAACTAATCTGCTGCAAACAGCTTGTTTATGGCAGCTGCAAGTGGCATCTGTCTGCCAATGGTTAAACAACCACAAGTGACTTTTGTTCTTCAGCTCATGCCAAATCTCGAATCTGTATCAGATCCAAATAAATTTTATATTACTGATATGCAATCCTATCTGGTATTCCAAATATAATCGACAATGAATTCACTGAGATGTGAATTTTATAATTTGACTTTGATGATGGTAATTGTTGAAGTAGTTGATAATAAATCTATCAATTAACAAATTGTCTTTAAACTTAAGATTTACCCTAAAAATACATTTTATATAGGTTAAATCTATTAGTTAACAAATAAAATTGTCTTATTGATGTAACCGTCCCAAACGACTCAATAGATTACAGAACTGTAGAGAGAGGGTTAGCAATTTTGTAGACAGTCGTCTAAACAGAATGGAAAGGATGAATATTACAAATACTAAAGCCTCATGTGTGATATGAACCTTAAAGAATTAACATTATCACAGTTATAATAGAAGCTAAAGGCCTCATGAAGAAGAAGTTCAAAAAGTATCTGGAAAGTATTTTTGGAAAATCAAGTGTGAAAGAAATCCAAATAATTGCAATTGATGGAAAGACATTCTGTTTGAATAGTAGATTATTTTCTGGAATTTGAAAGAATGTCCCTTCCCCATGAAAAAAAGAAATAACAAGCCGCGCGTGGTTCCCCTCTGTATGTGAGTCGATTTTTGACCCCCCTTTGACCCTCTGTGGGCGCGAACCAGAATTTTTCTTAGGTCAATGATGCTCATTTTATATCCAGAACAATTGCCTCTACATTTTGGCCAAGTTTAAATTGACTGAGATGTGAATTTTTATAATTTGACTTTGATGATGGTAATAGTTGAAGTAGTTGGTAATAAATCTATTAGTTAACAAATAAAATTGTCTTATTGATGTAACCGTCCCAAACGACTGTTAGAATAGCAGATTATTTTCTGGCATTGAAAAGAATGTCCCTTCCCCATGAAAAAAAAAGAGAAACCTTATTTTTGTTAATAATGTAACTCATCATTACTTTCACCAAAGAGGTTATGTTTTCAGTCGAGTTTGTGTACAGCCTTGCATCCACATCTCTTGACCAAATGTTACTATACTTAATCAAAATCTTTTTTTCCCTAATATAAACACTTATCCAGTGTAAAAACGGTAATATGTTATTAAATGTATTTTTTAATTGTTCAAGTACTAATCTTAGGAAAATCAAGAAAATTTGTTAAAATATTTTTGATGGTTCTGCTGTTTAGCCACAACATTAAAATATTTAAAGAAATGTATAAACTTTGTTATTTACTTACTTGTTAGCTTGAAAATAAGATTGTACAGGAAAAAAATTACGCAAATTCATCCAATATTAAATAATAAGTAAAAGAAGAAAAAACGATCTTACGTTTCGTTACACATTTTCACTGATGAAATAGACAAGGGAGATAACTCAAATTTTGTTTACTGGTTAAACCAAAATGGCTACCGAAAGATAAAACTGTTTTTTATTTAATAAATACTGGATGAATTTGCGTCATTTTTTGGTGTACAATCTTATTTTTAGCTACCACGAAAGTACATAAAAAGTGTATACGTTTCTGTAGCTATTTTCTAAAAAGAGAAGCCTAACACGTCGGGGCTAAACAGCAGAAGCACCAACATTTTTTCTCTAAATTATTTTTTTTTTTTCGTTTAAATAAATACATACGTTCGATCTTTTCGGTTCGGTTTTCTTTCATTTGACGACTGTGTGTTGGCCTTTGGTTAAGATCAAAGTGTAGTATCTGTTCCGATGGATACTGCACCCCATAGACTGGAATTGTCTTGACCTTCGGGCTTGATTTACGCCTGTCTATGGGTCTGTCCTGTGCAGTTCTAGGAGGTCCACGCTCCTGGAGAGGAGTAAATCAATACTCATGTGTATATAGTTTAGCTGTAAACATTACTATTGGCGACTCATGTGTAACCATTATTTATTCAAAGATTTTTTATGCTTTTAATATTTAAAATAGGTTTTATACTCAACTTATGGTTTGGGAATTTTAATTATTAGCCATTTTGGCAGTAAGTGGGAGGAAGTATCTGTATCTGCTTGGCCATTTGGGTGGCGGGGGAGGTCAGTCTTCCTTTTTTTGTACTAAACTTGTTGCCTCTCCGAGAGCTTGACATTTCTGTTCCGATGGATACTGCACCCCATACTGGTGTTGTTTGTCCTTCGGGTCTTGATTTACGCCGGTCAATGGGTATGTCCTGTGCAGTTCTGGGAGGTCCACCTTCCCAAGCTTTGCCTCCCCTCTTTGGGGAGGAGTAAATTTATTGCTTACTGTCTGAGGCGCCTCTACCGGGGAATGCCGACGGGGCTGCCCAGGCAATTTTTAAATCCCACTTTCCCGACCCGACCTTGGGTCACATCTTACTTGTGGGAGTAAGATAAAAACTGGCCTTGTGCCTAACTCCTGCAGAGGAGTAAATCAATACTCGATGTAAAAATAATAATTTTCAATAAAAAAGAATGATTTTTTAAAATTGGATAAATAATTATTTAATAATGTAACATTTTATAAGATGAATAGTCAACAGTGATTTTTTTATTTTAAACTGCAGAGAAAGCTCACGTTTGTGAAAAACGAAGAGTTTGTTGGATTTTTTTATCAAACAAACATTCAGCATTGATTTTTTTGTATAATTTTTATTCGAATTTTTGTGTATATTTGTTACGATTTTTGTGTATATTTGTTACGATTTCTTAATATTCAACTCACATTTTAAAATAGAAATTGTTTAAATCAAGTGTTTTTTCGTGATATTTTAACATTATACAAGGTTTTCTTCATAAAGAAAATCAGAATTTTACATCAAAGTTTTTCTTTAAGAAATTTTGTTTAAATTCAATTGAACAACTTAATAACTTCATTATTTGACGAAAACTGAACCGAAAACTAGTGTTGGAAAATTTGATTGAAAAAACAACTTTTGCTTTTTTATGAAGACAAGATCTATTATTCAGTTATTAATTCTAATTTAAAATCTTATATTCGAAAAAGCTTACAATAGAACTTAGTGTTGGAGATACATTCAGTTCATCTGCTGAAATTGTTATTAAAATATTTGTCCTTATTTATTTCATTACCCATAACCGTCGTGGGGAGGTAAGTTAATAGGAAAACATGTTATAAATAAAATAATCATTTTAGGGTGAATGGATATTATCGATGGCGCTTGCTCCACTCTGTAGTTCTTTCAGAATTACTGCCCATGTTTGTCCATCTATTCACTAGTATGTTTCCCAGATGGAGAGATGACGCCCCACCCTCAGCTTTCTCTGCTAAACTCTAACGGCCATGTCTTTAAGCAATTTTTTCAATGAGGTAATTCCTTGAGCTCAATGGGCTGCCATGTATAATTTTCAATCAGAAATTACTTATGCACATTATTTAGTCATACACATATGTTCAATATTGGTATCAACTCTTTAGAGGTTTAATGACAAAATATTCTTTTGGTAATAATAACAACTTATTAAGTGATAAAAATGCCCTAAATAATAACACTCATAAATTGTATCTCTCTTTAAAAAGATTTGTCATATATGCTTGAAAATGTTATCGACTGCATAAATGGAACAACTATTTAAATTAAATTAATTTAAAACTGATCCCCAGCCTAACTTCTAAAATAAGTGTTTTTTTTCTACAATGTTTTCAAACTTGCATACCAGATGCTGACATAGATTTTGCAAATATTCTCGATATTTGCTTAATAATCAACTGTTCTCTCTCTGCTGCAATCTTCTGATCACTCGGTTGTCTCAATTAAGATCAAAACAAAGTTCAACAAAATCTCTGATACCCATTTCAATCAGAGTGTATAGATACTCTATAGCTTAGTGGGACAGTGTGAGATCGTTCATTGCAGAAATTCCTGTGCATTCAATTTTTGCAAAGAATGAGTCCTGTATTGCATCTTTTATAACTGATTGGTTATTTTTGGTATTGAGATCTTCATATTCTGCAAGAAATTCCAACAAACCAAACAGCCAACTTTAGTACACCCTGGAATTTGCTGTTTCCATTTCTCACAAAAATCAGTATTTCAATTGCTTCCAACGAAATCGATGCTCTGAAGACAAACTGTGTTTATGACTGCTTGCAACCACTGCAAAAGAGTCATAAAAATGCCAAAGATTTCTATGGCCGATTCATTAAATCTAGAGTTGCTGATCAGAGACTTGGTTCTCAAGAGTTTTGGTGAATAACAAACATGTTAATGAACAGATGTAATACCACTGTTCCAACCATGATAAATTGGTCACAGGTGATTTCCTAAGCATATGATGTGTCCAACATTATTACAAAGAATTTACCTCAAATTCAATCCTATGCGAACAGGGCCGCCTAGCTCCTTAATTTTCAACTCTGATTGTAAACACACTGAGTGACATCCATATATCTGTCTAGGATGTTGCTAAACTTATCAAGAATCTTAATTGTATCAATAAAGAAGAAATAATTTCTATAGCCTTACATACAATAAATGACAACAATAAGCAGAAGTTCTGAGTGTGTAACATTCAGTTATATTAATTTTGGCTATTTTTCACTAGTTTTTGACTATTCTACATTCATGAAAACCCTTTTACAGCCTGAAAATTGTCCTAAATTACAGTACTGTATCAGATTTAACGATCTATATCCATTCATAGCGTTTGAGGATGTTTTAGGACCTGCAATGTTGCATGAAATCACTTTTCACCGAAAAATGATGGATTTTGAGTCCCATGGAGCTCTAACGACTATTTTTAGCCTACACCTTCTGAATTTTGCAAAATTTTCAAAATGTTTGATTGTTTAGTGTTATTTATGTATAAATGAACACAAAAAATATTACTCACATAAATCTGAAATTTTAACCCATCTTTTTCCTACTTGTTACATGAGAGCATGTAGTAGAGATACATACAGACTAGTCAAATTTATTTTTTCAAAGTCTTTTTGCAGGTGAGTTGCGTTGATTATTTGCCTTATTAACCTTGGTCTAAGACATTCAGAGAGCAAGTAAAGAACTGACCTCTGACCTACTACAAGAGTGGAGAAGTTAAGCCCTGACAGCCAAAAGTGTGCTTTCATCCTGAGGGCAACCAGAGTGTATTGTTGCTTCTTGAAGAGTAAGACAATAAATGTTTTCTCCCTCAAAAGCTACATTAAATGTTGGCCCTTCTGAAATTTATGATCAATTATTAAATATTTCCCGTTTGTGGTAGGTATCATCAGCTCACTCTATGTTCAGTTTATATTGCATGTTGGGCAGTTTAATGTTATACATATATTTTGCATTTTTTCTATCTCTGAT
The DNA here is from genome assembly GCA_963556195.1 of Sepiola atlantica. Classification (NCBI taxonomy): domain Eukaryota; kingdom Metazoa; phylum Mollusca; class Cephalopoda; order Sepiida; family Sepiolidae; genus Sepiola; species Sepiola atlantica. Next base: position 1,822,576 of record OY744525.1, on the reverse strand, counting down.
TGTCTTGTTTGTGAGTGTGTAAAAGAGAGGCAAACCATGCAGAGGTGTGTGTCAGATAAAACTGGTGAAATAATGTTGTTAGTGGTTCCTGCCAAGATTATGATGACACTCTTCCTGTACAGGTCAGAACTGGTTAAGCTAAACACTAAGTAAGAAAAGAGTTTCTGGTTTCAGACACAGTTCTTCTAATCTTTTTGTTGATATTTGTTATCTCAGAAATATGTGTCTTCATCTGTGTAGAGTTCGTCCTAAACTGCTGTAAGCTCAGACATATGCATTCTTATTGGTGTAGCATTCATCAAAGGACTGTTAACTCAGACATAAGTGTTCTCATCTGTGTAGTATTCATCCTTAGAATCCGTTAGCTCAAACATATATGTTCTCATCTGTGTAATATGTAGCAGAAAAAATTAATCTTCCACCTCTTCTTTCTCTTCTTCTTCTTCTTCTTCTTCTTCTTCTTCTTCTTTCTCTTCTTCTTCTTTCTCTTCTTCTTCTTCTTTCTCTTCTTCTTCTTCTTTCTCTTCTTCTTTCTCTTCTTCTTTCTCTTCTTCTTTCTCTTCTTCTTTCTCTTCTTCTTTCCACGTCGTCCCTCGTAGACTACGCTCTCAGCCTTCTGCCGTCTTGCCTCCAGCGACCCGTTTTTATATCAAACTGGACTCTCGTCTCCGCGAGAGAACACGAGATTTCACGGGATTACCTGGCGATATTAAGCCTAGGATGCCATCTTGCCGCTCTTTGGGCGGTCCAGCCCTGCAGAGCGCGCATCGAGACCGTTTTCCAGGTAATTCCATGTTTTCACAATTTATAACACACTCCCCCCTGATCTCATTATCACAGAAAGAGCAGAGAGGCCGTGTCCTTTTTCTTCGAGTGCTTCTTCGGGGAGGGGGATTCGGGGCCTCATCGTCATCCGTGCTGTCTTCCGTGGCAGGAAGGTCAGCGAACCTGAGGCTGCGCATCGCAGCATCACTGTCCGGGCTTTCATCAGCAGTAGGAGGATCAGTACATTCAAGGCTATCACTCTCAGTGTCGCTGCGCGATGAAGCCGTCATGAACCAGAATGATGGTTCGCTGGTCACGGATTCAATGTCATTATCCTCGTTAAATGGCAGCTGCGTTTGGAATACCGATCTTAAGTCTTTAATGTGACGGGGTACTCCATCAACTCGCACCGCCTGTGGGCTGATCACTTCAGTGACACGACCGGTTCCGTAACGAGTCGTGCACTGGCCTCGGGGTTTTTTAACCCAAACGACATCTCCTTTTTTCATTTTCTCCTGTGGAGGTTCTGGTTCGGGCAGTAAGCTGCTCTCCAAACCTCTTGCCCTGACATGGTATGTATGTAGCGCATTAGCTGGCGCGGTGGAGGGTGAAGTATCGTCCTTAGGGGTGACGTTATACCAATAGACTGCTTCAGCCACCGTACACCCCTTCCGCGCTGCGATGGTCTTGATAGTCCTATGGTTGCGCTCAATAATTCCGTTCCCACTGGGCACATGGGCACACCGAAAACGCAGACGGACACCCCAGCCATCTACAAACTGTTTGAACGGTGCACTAACAAAAGCGGGGCCATTGTCGGTCAATATCTCAGAAGGAGGGCCACGCTCAAGGAACACACTTTCCAACTCATGGACAATGGCAGCCGTATCCTGCCGGCGAAGGGACCGCCACAATGCAAATCGGGACGGTCCACAGTCAATAAGGGTCAAGAAATTCCCCCCGTTGTAGTGAGTTATGTCCATCGCAATCCTATCCCAGTTATACTTCACACCGAGCGTGCCCTTCTTCCACCGGACAGGTGCTGGGTCGATCGATTGGCAGGTGTTGCAACTTCTCACAACAGATTTCACAGCCCTCCGTGACACAGAGGGGTCAACCAACCTGGCGAAGTAAAAGGTTCGGTTTACACCAGGGTGCCCGCTTTGGCAATGGACATCAGCGATACGCTCTGGGCTGAGTCTACGTCCCACCGCAGCACAATTTACAGGTGCTGGTTCGTTCACTTCTTTCTGCAGGTCCAGCCAACGGCGAGGCACTCTGGTCAATCGATCCGCTCGATTCAAACAGGACTGCACCAGTGTCACATCTATGACCAAGTTGTATTCATTGATGGTTTCGGTTAGGGTAGCAAGCCGCCTCCGGATTAACATTTCGGCCGATGCCTTCGTTGTCAGCCGTGCTTTTCCGTTCAAGGCATCGGTCATCCACCGATGCACACACGTGGAATCCGTGATAACGTGGAGGACGCTAGCCTGCCACTGAAGTGCTAGATTGACTCCTTTCAGTGTAGCATCGAGTTCAGCTAGGTTTATGTGCTTAGCGTCATTCTCTGGCCGGAGCCAGCAGGCATCTTCTACTATACTTCCGTTGACTGCCAGAGCAACGCCAAGGGCAAGTGAGCTGGCGTCCACCCAAACTGTAAACTCACTCCCATCGACGCACCAGCTCCCTCGTACAGGGTCATCATTGGTCACTCTGGCCACAGCTTCCACCAGCATGCTTCGCAGGGAAGGATCACGCACCTCATCGTCCCATCCTGTTGACAAAGAAGTTGCCCGTCGCTTTATAGCCGCCACAGCCACTCGGAGCCACCCACACACAGGGAAGTGACCCACCAGTTTTCCACACACGGAAAACGTGCTCCGACGTGTGATGGTAGATGGGATTTCCGGGATTTCACCGCCCCTTCCCCATTGGAGGCCATCTGCACTTCCGCTCACCCGCAGCCCGAGCACTTTCGCCCCATCCTGCAGCCGCTCCGGTTCCTTGCACGACAACCCGAAGTGCTCAAAGTGTTCTTTGACCGCCTGGGCAGACAGCAGGCTCTCATTGACAAAAATGTCGTCTATATAAGACGATGTCGCCTGTTGCACAGCTTTATCCTGACGCCGGATCGCCCGCATGATCGCCGTCATGATGCCCGGGGCTACATTCAAGCCGAACCCCAGCCTGGTCAAGCAATAGCGAGTTCCTTTGACTACCACCGTCTGGAATGGCCACAGCGATTTCTCAACATGTATTTGTAGGTAAGCTCTTCGCAAGTCCAGTATGGCCGCTTCCGCACCCTGCCGTCGCCACTCTCGCAGTTTATGAGCACAAACGTCAGCCCCCGAAGTGTACGGGTCAACGTGTTCATTGAGTTCCCGGTAATCAAGAACAGGTCGAACTTTCTGCTTGTTCTCTTGTCTGATAGCCATCAGGGGAATTAGCCCCCGCGGGGGCCCGAGCTCATCCTCTGGGTATGGAATTAACCAGCCGTTATCCAGCCACACTTGAAGTTCTGCCTCGTACTGCCCCCTAAGCCATGCAGGAGGGGGATACTCTGTCAGCCGATTCCGCAAAGACACTGGTGGCTGGTCGCCTGCCCACTTCCAGGACGCTGTCCATGTGTTTGTGCCCTTGTCATATTCTGCGTGGAAATCGGGTTCGTCAAGAGTGATTGCTGCACACATTTGTTTGTCTGGTCGAGGGAATCTCACATCACCGACGCTGTTTACAGTAATTCCGCCTAGCTGTGTAATAGTGTCCATTCCAAGGAGAAGGTCATATCCGAGCAGCTCCCCATCGACAACCAACACCGTCACAGCCACCGGGGGGCCATTGTCAATGCTGATATGAACAACACTGGATCCACAACACACTAATGAGCCTTTGCCGACAGTCAGGACGGGGATCTGTCGTTTCTTCCATGTGATGCAACATTCCTTTCGAAGGAGGGTTTGGGTACAGCCGGTGTCAACCAGCGCTGAACGTTTACACCCATCAACTTGAACTGTCACTGCAGGAAGCGCTTTGTTCAATGCCGCTTTGGGGAGGGTGCTAGCGCTGCGGCGTCCTCCCCTTGCCCGTTTCCCGGACAATTCCGTGCTATGTGGCCTGGCTTATTGCATTGGTAACACCGTATTACTTTTCGTGCTCCATAATTTGGGGTGCGCCTTGTGCCGCCTCTGCAGTCTCTGGAGAAGTGGTTGGGGCCACCACATGTATAGCATCGTAGGCCCTCTGCTGGCGAGTCCAAGGTGTCAACCGCTGCAGAGACCAGTTCTCGATCGTCCTTCAAGATGTTTCGTGCTCTCGCCAACAACTCCACCAATTCAATCTCTGTGAGTCTCAATGATGCTCGCAGCAGTCGGCTTGCATCGTCCGGAAGTCCAGACAAAAAGGCGCATGCCAATATGCGGTCACTCGCACCGCCGAAGGGAGCAGCAAGCTTTTTCAAGTCGGCCATGTAGACGTCCACTGTCTCCCCCGGCCCAAGCCGGCGTTCGGAAAATTGCCTCCAGGCAACAAAAGGATCTGCACCAAATGCCCCGTGCAGCGCCTGTGCAATCTGCTCCATGGTCGCATCATTACTGAGCTGCTGGTACACGGCGTAAGCCCCCTTAGTGAGTCTCAATGGGATGACCATAGCTGGGTCTTTAATTTTGCACAACCGGCAAACACGCTCGGCCTTCTCCAGCCATTCGACCACCGATGGACCAGCAGGAGAGCCGTCGAATTCCGGAATCAATCTGATGTCGAATTTTTCCATAACAACGCCGAAAATAGCTTGTAGCAGAAAAAATTAATCTTCCACCTCTTCTTTCTCTTCTTCTACTTCTTCTTCTTTCTCTTCTTCTTCTTTCTCTTCTTCTTCTTCTTTCTCTTCTTCTTCTTCTTTCTCTTCTTCTTCTTCTTTCTCTTCTTCTTTCTCTTCTTCTTTCTCTTCTTCTTTCTCTTCTTCTTTCTCTTCTTCTTTCCACGTCGTCCCTCGTAGACTACGCTCTCAGCCTTCTGCCGTCTTGCCTCCAGCGACCCGTTTTTATATCAAACTGGACTCTCGTCTCCGCGAGAGAACACGAGATTTCACGGGATTACCTGGCGATATTAAGCCTAGGATGCCATCTTGCCGCTCTTTGGGCGGTCCAGCCCTGCAGAGCGCGCATCGAGACCGTTTTCCAGGTAATTCCATGTTTTCACAATTTATAACACATAATATGCTCACGTTACACCTGCCCTATTTTAAGGGTAAAATCTTTGCTAATAATTTGTGATGACAAAAAGCTACTAAAAATTAGACCCTGTAAAATTCTGGAAGTTTTGAACTAGTGTTTTAATATGTGTGATTTTTTAGCAAAATCTGTATATAAAATCCAATTTCTATATGGTTTAAAGTGAAATGTTATTGTCTGTAAGGAAATGCTTGAAACAACTTAAGTTCTACTAAATTTCATTTAATCTTACTACATTTATTTTTGTATATAATATTGTTTGTATTTTATTTTTTATGTTTATAAAAACGATCATTTTTGCTCAGGTGCCAAAAATCTGCACCTGTAAGTTGAATTATGAAATGAAAGTTTTATTGTCAATTTAAAAGGTCAGATTAATACTATGGTAATTTTTAAGCAGGTCACCAAGTTGTGTTTACAATTTAAATTTACTGACATCACTTACCCCATATCTCACAATTACCTATTTCCAAAGATTGTTGTATGAGGAAACTTTTCTGTAATATTTTGATATAATTGATATATCTATTTTCATTACTGCATGAATTGTTAAATAAAATTTCTTATTTATTCACAGGTAACAGTCACAGTGGAGGAAAATGAAAGTATCCCATACACATATATAGAGTAGAAGTGTTAGTCTTCTGAAATGTGTGAATTCATGCGAATAAATCTAATTTCAAAACGAACACAGTGCCTACTAAACATGAGAGACTTTGAATGCCTACTAAACATGAGAGACTTTGAATGCCTACTAAACATGGGAGACTTTGAATGCCTACTAGACAGGGAAGAATTTTAATGCTTACTAGACACTGTCCTCGAGTGTCTTCGGTCTCTCTATACAAAGTTTTGTTAAGACAACCTGGCATGAGGATTCTTCCCCCTACAAATATACCCTGACCAAATATTCAAAATAGCATAGTATTGGAAGCCCAAATAAGATACCATCAGCGTGGATTCACACTGGTTTATACAAGGACTTGGCGCATTCTCATAGTGATTTTACCTCAAGTAATTGCACTAAGCTTGATACTCAACCAGACCAGATAAATTCTTGTCCTGAAATCCGGCAAGACCAAGAGACTACAAGAAAGATATATTATGATATAGTAAACTGGTCGATTGGAGAGAAGAAAATTAATAAAGTGTAACCTTATAGAGAAACTTTATTCTTGTAAATTTTGTGGTAAGTAATTTTCAAAAAGTTATGAAAAATATGCATGTCGACCACACTGTGTAGAAACTTTATTCCTGTGAGATTTGTGGTAAAAAAATATTTATGATGTCAAATTGCACATGCAGACCCATACTTTGGAGCAACCTTATGCCTGTAAAAGTTGATATATAAAGATACACATGCGTACCCACAGTGAAGAGAAACCTTTTTCTTGTGAAATTCGTGTTAAATCATTTAATACAAAACCTGAAGTAAAAATAGACATGCATACCCACACTGGAGAGAAACCCTATTCATGTGAAATTTGTAGTAAATCGTTTACTACAATTTATAATCTAAAAAAGCACACACGAACCCACACTGGGGACAAACCTTATTCTTGTGAAATTTGTGGTAAATCATTTACGTCAAAATATGAAGTAAAACGACACATGCATAATCACACTGGTTATAAACCCTATTCATGTGAAATTTGTGGTAAATTGTTTACTACAAGTAATAATCTAAAAACGCACACACTAACCCACACTGGTGAGAAACCCTATTCATGTGAAATTTGTGATAAATCTTTTACTACAAGGGATCATGTAATAAGACATATGCATACACACACTGGTGAAAAACCCTATTCTTGTGAAATTTGTGGTAAACCATTTGCTACAAAAACTGAATTACCTACTAGACACTATCCTCGAGTGTCTTCGGTCTCTCTGTACAAGGGTTTGTCAGGACAACCTGACATGAGGATACTTACCCTACAAGTAAACCCTGACCAAATATTCAAATTACATAGTACCTGCAGCACAAATAAGATCCCCTCGTACGAGGAATAGTGCATCTGCTCCTTGTGATGTTACCTCAAGTAACACCACGTGCTGGATACTCCACCAGACTAGATGAATTCTTGTCCTGGAATCCGGTAAGACCAACAGACCACAAGAAAGATATACTATGACATATTGACTGGTCAGTTGGGGAGAGAAGAAATTATTCTTAACTTTTTTACTAACTCAATGCTTGAGAAATAAAAGAGAATTTTAATAGAATACTCGGGTATCTATGTATCTCATATAGAGATCAAGTGTTAGCCCCAGGAAGGGGCCCCTTGATTTCTGAGAACTTCGACTGAAGTAAAATTAAACATTAAGTGAGAAACCCTATTCATGTGAAATTTGTGATAAATCATGTAATACAATCAATGATGCCAAAGCTGTACGTAATTACTGGCATTGCAAGTTGGTTAATGGCAGTTATTTTATTTTTGTTTGTAAGCTGTGTTTTGCAGATCTTTCTGACACGGCGTACATACTCTCTGCCAATTTTCTCTCTCATCCTGGCATGTTGGATGGTGTAATTTTCCTCAATGCCAAGGTATTTATAGGACTCCTGCTCTTCGAGATCTCGTATCTCATTTTCCTCATCTAGCTGTAGATTGTCTGTCTGAATCTTTTTCCCAGCCCTGAGGGAGCACTTGGCGCATTTATCCAAGCCAAATTTAATTCCAATGTCTTTGGAAAAGGTGTGTACAACCTGCAGGAGCTGCTGCAATTCAGTGTCAGAGCTTGCATACAGCTTAAGGTCATCCATGAAGAGAAGGTGGTTGATTTTCTTGGATGGATCTCTCTGGCGTCCCTGACCCAGGTTGTAGGCCTCTCCCCTGTTGTTGAGAAGCTTACTAAGTGGGTCTATTGCCATGCAGAAGAGCAACGGGGATAGGCTGTCACCTTGGAAGATTCCCCTTCTGATATTAATGTTAGGGATGGTAATCTTTCCATAGCTGTGGTTTAGTGAAATGTTGGTTTGCCACATTTTTATGTGGGCTGTCATTGTTTTTTTAATTATTGGGTTGATATTATACAGGTCAAGGCACTGTAGTAGCCATGAGTGGGGCACGCTGTCATAGGCCTTCTGATAATCAATCCATGCCATACTCAGGTTTCTATGCCGCTTCCTACAATCTTAGTATGGATGCAGATATTAAGAGGTAGAATCTGAATTGGAACAAATACATGGAAGATACTGCCCAGGCTGCTGCAAGGAAGGTTGTTTTATTTTACCGAGCGGGCCAAATTGTCTGGTTAGAGATTTTCGTTGGTGAAATTCACTGTTAGTCAAATACTATGCCTGTCTGTTTGCAGATTATATTAATAAGCGATAATGAAAATAAACATTTGCTCATAAGTAATTGAAATAAAAGTTGAAACAATATTTTATTTTCCTTTTTGTTTGTAACTTTAATGGGGTCCTGACAACTGTCCAGTTTCAGTCCTTTTTGATTAATTATAACATTTTAATACAATTATTAGAAATAAGCAAATTCAATTATTAGAATGTAACTATTAACTGAAAACTCATAAACTTCATCAATAAAATGTCTTTTCAGCAATTAATTTGACAAAAGTAACTGCATGTCAACAAGTAAAAAAAACTATTGAGCATGTATTTACTGTTTAGAAACAAGAAACGAAAACGAAGTTGTTTACATTTCTTCAGCATAAAAACACGCTGTCTTCGCAGATAATACTTAACAAATTTTAACATTTCACATCAATCTTCTAGACTTTTAATATATTCATATAGAGACTTCATAGAAATGCATGGTGCAAAGAAACTTGTGTTGCAATTATTTTGACCATTTTTACAGATTTGACTGAGCTTTCAGGGTTTACTTGTAGTACGAAGTATCCTCACTTAAGAGTGTCCTTATGAATCCCTCTGTACAGAAGGACCGAACCCATTCGAGCATGGTGTCTAGTATGCACTATATGTCTCATGTAATTTTTGTAAATCAAATTATGAGTTACATATATATCTGAGTGTTCATTTCAGAAGCTTCCCCACATAGTAAACGTTGATTAAATAAAGCAGTGAAAAATACTATTTTTTTGCTGAATGAGCCACTTAATTATGTTATAGTTTCGTTGACTGGATAACAGGAGTAGAATTGTGCTGGGCTGATTGAGCATTGAGTTTAATGTTATTAGTTCATTCATGCGTTCATTTCGTGTGAATCAGATGATTCTGGTGTTGCCATTGGTTTCTCCAATATCTTTCAAGTTAGAATTCTTTCTAGAAAGACATCGGGTACTTACGGAAAGGATTGTTTCTAAGTATTTCTTTTGAACTTTTTCATTAACCCAGTTGCTTGTACAACAACCGGTATAATGTTTATTTCTTTCAGAGACCATGTTGTTTTGAAATCATTCTTGAGATCCTGGTAGTTCCTTGTCATGATATTGGTGAAATTTCATGCTCTTAGATGTGAGAAAATCTGTCAAACTGCCTCTCTCCGCAGATTTTCCAATGGAGGTGCTTACATATTTTATTGTGGCACATTGTAAAGGACATATTCGAATAAGATCTTGCATTAGGTTGTGCGGGCTCTCAATCAATGAATGGCAAAACATACACTTGCCATTTGTTTCTAGGTCAGTTATTTTTTCTTTAATTTATTTGTGAGTAAGCCGTGGTTATGTCCGGCTATAATAAGTCGTTTTCATCCAATTTTTTAATATATTCTTGGTTAAGTTCATCCTGCTCTATTATGTTGTTTCAATCCTTGTTTTCTTACTTTTTTTATTGAGTTTGTTGGGATCTCCCCTGTGTGAATTTTCAGATATCTTTTTACATTATCACTTTTATTAAATGATTTACCACAAATATGATAAAAAAATAAGTTTTCTCCCCTTTTTAAATTTTTCTCATCTTGCCGTTTTTGCCGGAGATGGGGCATCCTATCGGATGCCAGACATTCACCGGCTATTTGAGACACTCCGAGAATAAAGTTACTCTTTTTAAATTTTTATTTTAATTTTCTTACATTTGCTGGGCACAAAGCATTCTTCCAAATGCCATACAATCGCCCACTATTTACAGACTCCAACCGAGAGCCCTTTTCCAGATTCTGGCTGTTCTTTTGAGTGGCTTGGACTTTCAATAGCCGAACGGCAGAACCTGCACTGGTCAGTTTTTTGCAGACCCGCCATTTTCTTAAATCCATTAGTAAGTAGGCCTTGGTCTTGTGCAGCTATTAGTATCTGTTCCTCATCAAACGGGAAGTTGCAACTCTTGAGCCATTTTAGTGAAGCCTCCTTGTCGATATAACTCTGGTTGAGTTCTTCAATGAACTTTCCTGCTCTTTTATTATTTCGCCATCCTTCTAGTCTGGTCTTTAGCTCCTTTTTCGTGTACTCCTCCCTCTTCTGGCGCGCCATCAGGGTTGCTGGGTTGTTATCATCTTTGCTAGTGGTTTCCACTAAAATTATCAACTAGTTTTGTTGTTGAGGTCTTCTGAGGAAGGTATTTGGTGTGATGTTCATTCACCATTTTACTTTTTTGATCACAGCAGCTCTTTATATATTGCCCCACACTGACCATTGAGGCTCAGTAGGCATGGCTGATCTCAATGAGGCCCAGACCACCTTCTCTTCGCGGTAAGTACAGCCTGTACATACACTGATGTCGGTAAATGACTTTATTTTGTGCAAGCATTTTCCGAGTTTTTGTATTCAGGTTATTGACGTAGCATTGTGGCCAATCGATAATGCCGAACCCGTAGGAAACGACAGGTATTGCAAGTTGGTTCATGGCAGTTATTTTATTTTTATGAGAGTTCTGATGTGAGGATTTTTTTCAGACGCTTCTCTTCTATATTCTCCCTGTACATTCTCTCTCATCTTTCCGTGCTCAAGCGTCTCATTCTCCTCTACTCCAAGGTATTTATAGACAGCATCTTCTCCTAGGTCTTCAATAGAGCCAGTGTTAATATTAAGATGTTCTGATGCTGTCTTTTTCCCTTTCTTATTGTGCATTTAGCACATTTTTCGAATCCAAAGCCATGCCGATGTCTTCTGTGTAATCTTTTACAATTTCTATCAGAGAGACGATTGTCTCTCAGATTCTGCATAGAGTTTGAGATCGTCCATAAAGAGGAGATGATTTATTCTTTTATTTTCATCCTTCTTTCTGCCTCTGCTAAGGTTGTATCCAGCATTGGATCGTTTAAGTAGCTTACTCAGTGGATCCATTGTGAGGCAAAAGAGAAGCGGTGAGAGGCTGCCTCCTTCGATTATTCCTCACAATCTTAATGTTTGGAGTCTAAATTTTTCCTTCCATATGGTGAAGCGTGATTGATGTGCACCATATGGTCATTTGCATTTGGAGGAATGACCTTATATCTTCGTGGACATTGTACAAGTCCAAACAGCGGAGTATCCAGGAGTGAGGTATACTATCAAAGGCCTTTTTGTAATCAATCCAGACCATTGAGAGGTTTCTCTGCCTCTTTTCACAGTCCTCCAGGATTGTTCTGTTTACAAGGAGTTGGTCTTTTGTGCCAAGTCTTTCCTGGTACACCCCTTCTGCTCACTTTCAAGGTAGTCGCCGGCAGCTAGATGTTCATATGTTGCATCAGCAATAATCCCTGTTAGCAGCTTGTAGGTTGTAGTTAGGCAGCAGATAGGCCTGTATTTTTTAACCAAATGGGTCTCCTCACTTTTGGGAATAAGGGACGTGTTGCCTACAGTAAGCCATTCCGGTGGTTCCACATCACCAGTGATGATTCTATTGAATGCCTTGGCATAGTCATGATGAAGTGCTGTCAGTTTTTTCAGCCAGAAATTTGGGACATTGTCAATTCCTGGGGTCTTGAAATTACTGTACTGGGCTACATTCCTGCAGACAACTTCTTTGGTAATTTCCAGGGCTGGCATCTTTGGTTTCTCCTTGTTATCCTCTTTAATGATGTTGATCAATTATTTTTCCTGATGTTGTTTGGGGTCCTCATAGAGTTGCCTCCAGTAGTTTTCCACTTCTTCTTGGGTAGGCGGAGAGCACACTTTTATTTCATCTCCTATGGGGCTCTGATACACCATCCTAGGATTAGTCGCAAAGAGTTGATTTATTCTTTTTGACTCATATTTTTTTGTTTGTTTTTTATTTGTGCAGCTAAGGCTTTTATTTCAGCTTGATTTTCTGCTATCTTAGCTCTAAGCTGCGGTGGGTTTTGAAGGGCATACTTGGTTTTAAGTTTCTTCACCTTCTTTTTCAATTTTTCTCCTGGGTGTTTACATGACAGAAAGGTAGATATTTGAGTGGTTTCTTTTCTCAGATTATAAATCTTTTGTTGGAGTTTTCTCTTCCAGACTGGCTCATAAGCTTTGTTCTTCAAGTTTCCCTCTTTTTTCCTTCTTGGTGTTGGTGACGCATTCTTTGGACTATCCTTGTAAGGGCATCATTATCCTTTGTGGCATGAGTCTTGAAGGCTTTATTACTATTGATCTTTACCAGTCTGGGTCGATCTCCAACAGCCAGGCCTCGTGCTACTTCTATCATGTTTGCCAGCTCTTCCTCCAGTTCCATCTGGTCTGTATCCAGTGCCTCATGTTCATGTGGGGCATTGTGTTGGCTCTTTTGCCCAAGGTGGTGTTCTTCGTCTTCACGCGCGTCTATAGGGAGCGACCCTTGAAATGAAGGCACATTGTTTAGTGGTGTGCTTTCTTTCGGACGCATCTGCTTTGTTGGTGGTAGGCTTGGGCTCGGTGTTTTTATGTCAGGTAGCTGGGTCAGCAGAGATCCTGTTCTACTGTCCTTTGATTAGACCTCACAATACCCCGGCACAGGGAAGGGGTTACTGATTGGGCAAAGCTTGTCTTCAACCATCTCACAGATATCTAGTTTCATCTTGGAAATTTGGTCCGTGGAGAAGGCATTGTTTTTCAAGAAATTGTACTTTTGACATGTGAGTTTTTCCTTCACAATGTCCTTCTTGCTTGGGCAGTGGTGTCTGAAAATCTGTTGCCATTCTTGGCATCTTTCTGACAGTTTTTGATGTTTTGTTTTGGCATACTCCATTGCCCATATAAGCACCCATTTTTCCTCCCTACTCCATAGGGTTTGGGCAAATTCACTTCTGTTGGTCTTTGTGAAGTCAATCATCGCTTCACCAACAGCTTCTGCTTCGATTGTATCTTTCTCATCTTTTGGGAGATATTTATATATCTGTGATACAATCGAAAAAAGATTTTTGGTTGTAGTGTTTGATATTTTCCCTCGGTAGGGCAGACGTCCTTATTTGAGCCTCGAATACATCGTTTTTCTTTCTTCCCCACTTCTCATACCTTGAATAGGCGAAGCAGTGGAGAATAATTTTCTTCTCCTCAATTGACCACTTGACTTGATTATAGTTTCTTTTTCTGGTGGTCATTGTTTGGTTTGGCCGGATTCCCGGACCAGAATTGGGCTTGTCTGGTGGAGTGTCCAGTTTAGTGTTGTTGTTTGTGGTAACATCACTAGAAAAAGGTGCACCGTTGGTTTCCTCATATGACCCAGTGTGTACCCATTCTGAGAGGATCTTTTTATTCTGGGCGACATCCTGCCAGTTTGTAATCTTTTGATTTATTTTCATTTTCATTTTAGTTTGAATATTTGGTCAGGGTTTACTTCAAATGGGAAGTGTCCTCATGTCAGGATTTCTGACAAACCCCTGTAGAGAGAGACCTTAGACACTCGAGGACAGTGTCTAGTATGCATTCAAGTTCTCCCTGAATGTTTAATTTTACTTCAGTCGAAGTTCTCAGAAATCAAGGGGCCCCTTCCTGAGGCTAACACTTGATCTCTTTATGAGATACATAGATACCCGAATATTCTATTAAAATCCTCTTTTATTTCTCAAGCATTGAGTTAGTAAAAAAGTTAAGAATAATTTTTCTCTCCCCAAACTGACCAGTCAAGTATGTCATAGTATATCTTTCTTGTGGTCTGTTGGTCTTTCCGGATTCCAGGACAAGAATTCATATAGTCTGGTGGAGTATCCATCTATGTGGTGTTACTTGAGGTAACATCACTAGGAGAAGATGCACTATTCCTCGTATGAGGGGATCTTACTTGTGCTGCGGATTTTATGTAATTTTGAATATTTGGTCAGGGTTTACTTGTAGGGGTAAGTATCCTCATGTCAGGTTGTCCTGACACACCCTTGTACAGAGAGACCGAAGACGCTCGAGGATAGTGTCTAGTAGGTAATTCAAACTCCCCAGTATGGGTCCGCATGCGTTTTTTAAAATTGTATGTTTTTGAAAATTCAGAGGCACACACTCTACAACCATAAGGTGTTTCAATAGTGTGGTTCCGCATGTTGATTTTAAAACCTGAACTTTCGTTAAATTCTGAGTCCTAGAATTCACAAGCAAAAGGTCTTTCCCTGTTCTTTATTTTACATCAGTTCGAACAGATCAAGGAGCTCTCTCTCGCTCTCTTGAAGCTAACACATATCATTTTTCTTTTTTGTTTCATTTTACTTCAGTCGAATTTCTCATAAATCAAGGGGCCTCTTCCTGAGGCTAACACTTGATATCTATATGAGATACATAGATATCCCATTAAAATTCTCCTTTACTTGTCAAATGTTGAGTTAGTAAAGATGTTAAGAACATAATATCCCTCTTCCCAATTGGCCAGTTTGTTATGTTATGGTATATCTTTCTTGTGGTCTCCTGGTTGTACACGATTCCAGGACAAGAATCTATCTGGTCTGGTTGAGTTTTTAGCTAAGTGCTGTTACTTGAGGTAACATGACTTGGAGAAGGTGCACCATTCCTCGTATGAGCCAGTATATAGCTGTGTCGAGATGATCTTATTTGTGTTGCGAATACTATGTTATTTTGAATATTTGGTCAGGGTTTACTTGCAGGGTGAAGTATCCTCATGTCAGGTTGTATCTACAAACCGTTGTACAGAGAGAGACAGAAGACACTCGAGGATGGTGTCTATTAGATAATTCAAACTCACCCATTCCAGTTTGCATATATTTTGTAATTGATATTTTTAACATGCTGAGCCAGATACTCCATAAGTAGATGATTATTCTCTAGATTTTGTATTTTTAATTGAATGTGCATTACTTATTTAACACTATTTTATTTATTTCAATATTTGGCGCTTGTTCGTAATACTCCACCACCCATTTTCCCCAATCATTTACGGACCATTTTCAGCCCTATCAGAGTTAAGATTGTCCCAACGGGGTCATCTGTTGGCTGTGGGTGGTGACCCATGATGTCTAAGGACAAGATCCTGGTGGATGAGAAGTCTGTATCCTGGTTTCCTAAATGGTCACATGATTTGCAACACTTCATTTTGGCCCTAACTTAATTGATATTTTTAACATGCTGAGCCAGATACTCCATGAGTAGATTATTCTCTAGATTTTGTATTTTTAATTTCGATGAATATTCAAATGATGATCTACACAACTTACATGCGTAAAAGTTTATCCTTTGTGTTTATTTGTATACGGGGATCGTTTCATTAATCTACTGCTATGGGAAATGGGTCAGGAGCATTACTTATTGAATGTCCCTCGTACTTATTAAATGAAACCGTTGTGATTTATTTTCTACTCCCATCAAGTAAACTTTTTTCTATTCGGTTTGTTAAAATCTTTTGGTTTTTATCCATAGTTCCTATAAATGAAAGAAATTTCAATTAAAACATGATATTTAAATATATTTGCATACACATTAATTTTTAATTTAGTATTTGAAACATTCATTATAATTAAGTTCATGTTGAATTTGGTATATTCGGTCTACTGTTCTCATCTTTGGTGTTTTTATCACAACGTTTCGGCCGATGTAACCTACATTCATTATAATTAAGTTTATTTAATTATGAGGAAGCAGATACTTTCAAAACAATAATGATATCATACTCCCAAGCTTTCACTCCTTTTTTCGGGGGGAAGATAAGATTCGTCTGTCATGATTCAATCCTCACAATCATTACATACTTTTGGGGGTATTTCTAGTATATGTTCGTTCACCATGAGACCATCATCCCTATCTTGCAAAAATATGCGACCAGATGGAGCATATAATTGCTAGCATTAGATATAAGTGTATTTACTATTTTCTAAATTCATATTAGTTGTCAATTAAAGTAAAAAATTATACATTTAGTTGTTTATAAAAATTGACAACCGCTGCTCTAAACTAAGTAACTACCTCATCTCTAAGATCAATATTTCATAGTAATACGAGCACCAGATCGACTCCTAGTCCTTGTTTTCTTCCTCCTTTTTCACCTACTTTAACTGACCTATTGTTTTGTCGACTGCACCCTTGTCACTATTCCTGTAAACGTTATAAGAATCCTATAATGAGACGAATATTATAATGTGTAATTTAAACAAGAAAATGCTTAAAGAATCTTATAAATAGACGAACATTATAATTTGTATTTAACAAGAAAATGCTTAAAGAATCCTATGAGACGAATATTATAATTTGTATTTAACAAGAAAATGCTTAAAGAACCTTATAATGAGACGAACATTATAATTTGTAATTTAACAAGAACATGCTTAAAGAATCTTATAATTAGACGAACATTATAATTTGTATTTAAACAAGAAAATGCTTAAAGAACCTTATAATGAGACGACCATTATAATTTGTATTTAAACAAGAAAATGCTTAAATAACCTTATAAATAGACGAACATTATTATTTGTATTTAAACAAAAAAGTTATTAAAGAACCTTATAATGAGACGAACCTCATAATTTGTTCTGAGATATTGTTTTGTCAATTGCACTCCTGTCACTATTCCTGTAAATGTTTAAGTTGTTTTCTAACTTACCCTGCAGATCAATTAATCCACTTGGGAACTCATTGTCTCTCTGAAGCACTGACACAAAATCCTAACCCGAACTGACACAATACATAATATCATTTGGACAGATTGAATAAATGAAAAAAGCACCTGTCTGTGTATAGAATTTCTCTTTCCAAATAATTGAAAAAAATCCCACTTTAACGATTTTCAAACAAGAACAATATGTATGGCTGGTGCAGATGTCTTATGTCCAATTCAACAATCATATAGTTTTGCACAATAGTTCACATTTTTTAAATGTTTCATATTTATAAAAGTCAAAATTAAAACATCTTTTATAAAATGCGAAAAGTTTAAACTTATTTTAAAGATTTTGTTGTTCAAAACAAACCTGGTGTCCACCTGTTCAGTTAGAACGAAAACAAGTGACTGAAATTACAGAGTTTCGATAATCGCTAAAATAACGAAAATTAAGAAAAATACTGGTATAACATTACATTTTCCTACGATTGGTGACATTTATTGGATGTGTTTCTAACACTATTTTTGTTTATTTTTCGATTTTTCACCAATTATCAACGTACTGGGCTTATGAACAGTAATTTTTCCGTTCTAACTGAATAGATGGATACCAGGGTTTTTTTTTACAAAATAAAATTACTATTTTGTTTATTTTTCGACTTTTCACCGGTTATCAAGAATTCTCGTACAGGGATTATGAACAGCCTTTTTGTTTTGCGTTCTAACTGAAAAGATGGACACCAGGTTTATTTTGAACAAAAAAAAAACGCTTTAAAATAAGTTAAAACACAAATAAACTTATCCAGGTTAGTAGAAGAGTAACTTATCTTGCCTTTGGTAACATTTATTTGTTGCTTATCGTTCTGTTAGCTGTCGTTATAAAAATGTCCAATCAAAAGAAACGGCACTTATGCAGAATAGGAACACGAGCCAAAATTTATTTTAGAAGAGCTCCAATTGTGTAAGAAAGGGGCAGACAACTCTTTTTTACTACGCAATTCCTCCGAAAATGGAAAATATGCACTTTAAAAAAATTCGAAGTCATGCAAATTCAATTAATAGAAGATTTTTCGAAGAAATAACAATTTGTGAAAATCAACAGTATATTGATAGAACATTTATCGAAGAAAAAGAAAGGAGTCTATGCGCTTGCAAAAATCCCCCACTTTCTGTTGAGTACTGGTTAAATACAATAACTCGCGCGTATTCAAGGCAGTCATGTCGATTACGTCCATTTACGGACGAACTAGAAAAACAGATGACACTTGTGCAGATGCGGTACACGAACCAAAATTTATTTTAGAACAGTTACAATAGTGTAAGAAAATAGAATTTGGGAAAATGAACAGTATATTTTTTCATTTCAAAACCAACAAAATGAACAGTCCTCTTGTTTGGATTACCAGATTTTTGATTTTTTTTAGTTTAAAATATTAAATTATCGCAATTCGCAATTTGTGAAAAATTTCTAGCTTCTCCGAAAATGGACGTAATCGACGTGAATGCCTTGAAAAATTTTAATTTCTGCGATAATTTAATATTTTAAACTATAAAAAAACTAAAAATCTGTTAATCTAAACAAGAGGACTGTTCGTTTTGTTGGTTTTGAAATGAAAAAATATACTGTTCATTTTCCCAAATTCTATTTTCTTCAATAAATGTTCTATCAATATAATAAAAAGAGAGTTGTCTCCCCCTTACACCATTGGAACTCTTCGAAAATAAATTTCGGCTCGTGTACCGCATCTGCTCAAGTGCCAAACAGAGTTGTCTGCCCCTTCTTACACCATTGAAGCTCTGCTAAATAGATTTCAGCTAGTGTTCCTGTTCTGCATAAGTGGCAAAGAAACTATCTGAAATAGTTTATAGAAACATTCTTGCACACGTCTAAATTGTTCATATACGGCTCTAAAACGATTATAGAACATATGTATTGCTTGTATTCATTTTTCCTCTGATGTTAATAAACTAAAACTTAGAGAATAACATGTGTTACCTTTAGAAAGTTAATAAAAATATATTTACGAAAAAGGTAAACTAATTCAAATAACATTATACTTACTTTTATCTAATCTTCTTTCGCTTGGCTCGTCTTAAATAATCGCACGGCTGAAGGATTTATAAATTTAGTGGTTTGAAGATTTAACGATCCCCGCAGACAAAATTCAAAATGGCCACCTCGAAAAAAGCAGCTTCACAGAAAATTCAAAGAGTGAAAAATAAAGACAACTTCTACAACAGCGCCGATCTCTTAAAACTCAAAATTATTTGAATGTTACTATTTCAATTGAGGGTTTGGCGCTCTCTTGGTGTGTTTCTAACACTATTTTCTTTATTTTTCGACTTTTCACCGATTATCAAGAATTCTCGTACAGGGATTATGAACAGCCATTTTGTTTTGCGTTCTAACTGAAAAGGTGGACACCAGGTTTATTTTGTACAAAAAAAAACGCTTTAAAATAAGTTAAAACACAAATAAACTTATCCAGGTTAGTAGAAGAGTAACTTATCTTGTCTTTGGTAACATTTATTTGTTGCCTATTTGTTTTTTGTTTGTTTTGTTTGTGTTTACCCCTTTTTTCGTTCTGTTAGTTGTCGTTATAAATGCCCCAGTTGTTTTCTGTAATCATTTATCGATTTAAAAAAAAAGAATGGGAATCTTTAGCAATAGCCCCATAACTCGCGAGTCGGGTTGAAAAAAAGTTGTAGAACGTAGTCAAAAAAATGAATATGCAACAAATAAATGCGACGTACGTAGAGACTGGAGATTTTCCTAGTTATCTATTCCATTTGTTTGTATGTTTACGTAGGATAAATGGCTTTTTATTAGACATGAAAAAAAATTTTTTTCGCCAACAGTTGTCACGTGGTGTGTTTTTGTTTTACCGGGAGTCATAATCAAAGCTGCGTTTTTTTTTTTGGTTTTTTGGTTTTGTTATTTTGCTTTACTGAAATATGAAAAATTAGGGTTCGGTTTAGATTTAGGGTTAGGTTAGGGTTAGGGTTAGGTTTAGGTTTAGGGTTAGGAATTTTTTACAGAAACAACAGGAGAAAAAAAAACATTACGGTGTGACGAATGAAAATAATATGTAAATAAAAGCACACTGACATGTAAATCAAAAGAAAATTATTTTATTCCTTTTGCTTAAAATGTAGTTTTGTTTTGTTCTTCTGCTTGGCTGAAAAATGCAAAAATTGCGCCTTGACTATGAGTCCCAGTAAAAAACAATCGAAACGAGAACGAGACTCCAGTTTCTATCGAGAAGCGGCCATTAATTTTTTTTTTCACTTAACGTACGCTAAAACTATCAATTTATAAAAAATAGCACTTTTAACGGATTATACTCATTAATAACTGTCACAGTTAACTTGGAAATTCAGTTTTATCGGCTACGGTAACTTTTATTTGTTGTATATTTGTTTTTTCAGCGTTTTCGTTGTAGGGCTATTCTTAAAGATACCCAAAAGAATACTTAACATTGACTGCTACGCATTTTTCATATTTTTTATGCAATGATTACCTTATTGTAATGGCGGTTCTTCTTGTTCACCTCGACTTCCGGATAAATCTTCTCACTCAAACTTCACCGCAAACTTTTTTTTTTAACCACACTCATATTAGAATTTTTCTTTTGTAACCTTTTCGGCTCTCCAGAAGGGTTCATGATCCAAAAATAAAGCGAACAATGATAACAGAGCACAGTGTTTTTAATAAAAATAATGATTTTTTTTGTTGGTATAATTTAAAACTGACTCTCCAGAAGGGTTCGCGATCCGCTGACTTCCGGGTTATATTGCAGTAAATTTCAAGTACGGATGATCATAAATGATAAAAGAAACTTTTTTTTTAACAGAAAATTTAGAATTGTATTTTTAGTATAATAAAATAATTGTGAACAAAAAAAATTATCAAATATATGTTTGTTTATATTTTTATGAAAATATAACAAATCTTTAATAAAAAAAATCTGTTTTTTTTTAATTGATATGAATAAAGTTTTAAAATGTCTAGCGCTGACAACTTCAACAGCTACCTTCAAGAATTTCGGCAATATTCTTGATTGTATACGCTTTTATTATTCTTTTTAAATACTTTAAATTATGTTGCTGTTTCACAAAATACAAAAGACATTTGCTTTAAAAATTACTATTGAAATACTAAGCTATTTTATTATATGTTCATAAAAAATTAAAACACATTATGTTACTGTTTCACAAATACAAGACATTTCAAAACTTTATTCATATCAATAAAAAGAAGACATTTCAACACATTTGATTCATCAAAAATATTTTTTATTAAAGATTTGTGGTATTTTCATGAAACAAACAAAAGACATTTCAACATATTTGATTCATAAAAACAGATTTATTAAAGATTTGTTATATTTTCATTGAAAAAAACTTATTTTATTATACTAAAAATACAATTTTAAATTTTCCGTTAAAATTTTTTTTATTTTATCAGTTATGATCATCCGTACTTGAAATTTACTGCAGGATAACCCGGAAGTCAGCGGGATCGCGAACCCTTCTGGAGAACCGAGGGTTTTCAAAGACAAGGGGGTGGGGCCACCGAGAGATACTACAGGCCTGCTGGATCGAAAATGACGTCATTGCATTGTGTGTCAAAACAATGGCCGTCGTAATAAGAAGGCATTTCGACTTCTCCATTCACTAAATAATCCATCAAAATTCAGGAAATCAACCAATTTTAATGAAATTTTCAGTATTTATTAATTAATGATGACGGAATAAAATGAATCCATTACTTTATTAGAAAGCTTGGTGCAAATGTATTATTTCCTGTACACAAAAAACAGCTTTACTAAATTTATCCAAAATATCAAAACATGTTGACCATACGATATTGTAAATATTTAAAACAAAGCATTAGAAAACTTTAAAAATTGCATGTAAAAAAAGAAAGGAACACGATTCGATTTATCCTGAAACTGATCTTTATTCAATATAAATTTAAAGAAAATAATAATTCACGATCAAATACGGCAAAAACTGAATTATGAATTTCGGGAACAAACAATTAAATAAACTAACAAATTAAAAACAAACGATGAATAATGTAAAAATGTAAACAAACAATAATAAAAACAAACGATAAGTTAGTTTAAAAATGAAAACGAACGATTAATTAAAAAATAAAACAAAATAAATTCAAACAAATAATATAAATACAAACAAACAAAGTTACTAGTTCAGAAATATTTTTTACTAGTGCAGAATTATTTTTTTATGTCAAACTTATAGAAAATATTTAGTAGAATGTTTTTAATTTTCTTTTTCTGTTTAGCTTTTTCTTACTGATGTGATCATTTTTCATATCACAAAAATTGTTCAGTATATAATTGGAGGAACTCCAGATTATCCTTCTATTTTTTCAATATTGTGACCCTCATCACAAGATTCAACATGAAAAAGAAGATTAGCATCTGCCAAAACATTCAATGTTATAAACATAGCTAATTTTCTCTGATGGACTGACTTAAGAAAGGAAGAATTTTTAACAAGTTTACTGTAATCCAAACTTAAATAAAAAAAATAATATTGGATTTTCTTCACCTTCACCGACAATTGCAATCTCCAATATTAAAAGTTCTCTCTCCAATCTTCACTCTCTTCTCTTCCAAACTCAACTCACTCTTCAGTCAAAAAAGTACGGTTTTTATATTGTTTAACCCACCACATATGCAAATTATTGCAGTATCTTAAATCACACACCCCATGATCATCAAAGGTCATTTCCCATCACATAATCTTGTGCCCAAATCGGCGCATTACGTTCTCTCCGCGGTCTTTGCATCGCGACCGCCTCACCTTCATGTCTGGTGCTTACATCTCCATCGTTTACTTGGATCACACGCCTCAAATCTAAAATATGCCGCGGCATCCCATCGACACTCAAGTTGTTAGGGGATTGCACTCCAGTAATCATTCCTCTTCTCCATTGCGTTGTACATCGAGCATTTGGTGGCTTCACCCAAACCTCTTCTCCTATTTCGATTCTGGTTGGTCCTCGCTCTTCGACTTCTGAGGATATATCTCTTGGATGTCGCCATTCATATTTAAAAATGGATCTATGTGGCACTGTCTCGTCCCTCTGTCTGACCTTGGATGCCATGTTGTACCAGAATGTGGCCTCTTCGGGTGATATCCCTGGTCTCTCAGCTATCGCTTTCACTGTCCGATGATGTCGCTCTACTATTCCATTTCCTCCGGGCCTATAGGGTGCCCTGTAATATCTTTTTATTTTCCATTTTTCTAGCATTGTCTGGAGACGTTCTGAGCGAAAAACCGTGCCATTGTCCATTATCACCTCCATTACCGGACCCCGTTCAAGCATCACCTTCTCCAATTCCTCTGTAACCGCAGTTGCCATCTCCGCATATAACTCCCTCCATATTGCCAGTCTCCGAGGCCCACAGTCAGTCATTAACAAGTATTCGCACCCATGATAGTGTGTTATGTCAATAGCTAATCTTGTCCAATTATTTGAAGTTCCAATTTCACCAGGATCATGTATATTCGGGGCAGGATCGATTGAGTGACATCGAACACAGTTCCTGACCACTCTCTGAACTTCCTCCCGTCTTATATGTGGATCAACTTTCCGCACCAAATATAATGTTCTATCCACTCCCATGTGGTGCATGCAATGCAACTCTTCTAGTTCTCCTGTTCCTAAACAGCATAACGGGACCTCTTCTTTCTCAACTAACCACCGTTTCTTTATTCGGGTTAGCGCATCAGCTTTGTTTCTCTGTGAAGGCACAAACACTGCCTTTATTCACAATCCAAATTCGGATATTAACTCTCCAAGTATTCCCAATCTTCGCTTTACGATCATTTCTCCAGCACCCTTGGTTCTTATTTTTCCACTCTCCTCCACTGTAGAGTTCACCCAACTTAGTACCGTTGCTGAATCGGTCCTTATTTCAATCTCTCTCAATCCCCATTTTATGGCTAAATTGACGCCTTTCAAAACAGCATCGAATTCGGCCACGTTAATGTGATTGCAGTCATCTTTTTTTCTCAGCCATGCTGCATCTTCCGCCACCAAACCACCAATCTCCACAACCACGCCTGTTGCAATACTGCTTGCATAACACCACACAACTCCTATTTTTGTTTCAGGTATGTGCCAAGCTCCACTAACTGGGTCCTCCTCTACATCAGTTAGAATCTCCTGTATTACTTTGACAGTTTTGCCATCAACTCTTTCCTCCCAGTCTACTCCACTTGCTCTTCTTTTAACATAACTGCATGCCAGTCGCAGCCATGCAGCAACTGGATAGTGCCCCAACAATTTGCCGCAGATAAAGAATAACTGCCGCCTATTCATTACTTCCGTCATTTCCGGGACTTCGTTGCCCCTTTTGAACATCAGCTCACCCGTCTTTCCTTTCATCAACTTATGTCCCAGTGCCGTTCCGCCGTCCAAGGAGTCAGGTGGCTTTGCTGTCAGCCCAAATCCCTTAAGATGTTCCACCACTTCCTCTGTCGATACTTTTGTCACATCTACGATTATGTCATCAATGTACGAATCAGTGGCCTCCTTTGTCTTATTTCCTTTCATTAACACAGTTTTTAGAATGGCTGCCATAATTTTTGGTGCAACATTAAGTCCAAATCCTAACCGTGTCAGACAGTAGGTTCTTTCTTTATAGCAAACTAGCTGGTACTGCCATAGCTCCTTTGCCACGTGCAAGTAGGCAGACTTAAGGTCGACAATCGCAGTTCCTCCTGCCAACCGCCTCCATTTTCTCATCTTTTCATCACACACATCTATTAGGTCGCTCCCTGTATGACATGCTATAAAACAGTTCAATTTCCGAAAATCTAACACTGGCCTCACTTTTACCTTTTGTGGCCTGGACCACTGCCATCAACGGTAACACACCTTTTTCTTCATCCTTCCATGGTAAGAGAATACCATCTGCTATCCATCTTTCCACTTCCTTCTCGAACTCTGAATTTTTCTCACTGTCCAGGGAATTCTTATAATATTTTATTTGTCTCCCATCCATTTCCATTTCACTGTCCATCTCTCTCCATCAAAATCTGCCTCGAAATCTTTATCCTCAATTTTGCAAACGTTCGGCTGATGGGCAGCTACGGCACAGTGTACATCTCCAAACTTGACCTCAGTTTTGTTGATACTCACACCTCCCATCTCATAGATCACGTCCATTCCAATTATGACATCAATTCCGTCAATCATGTGATCCATCAGAATCACTTCCACCTTCACTCGTACCCCACATACTTTCATTTCCACTTGCCGGGCTCCCTTACATTTTACGTCCCGACCGTCAACTGTTTTTATCGTGCCACTTCTACCACACCTACTCACAAGTTTGGAGTTAAGTAGAGTGGTGGTGCATCCAGTGTCAACAAGTGCCGTCATTACAGCATCATTTACTGCCATTTCTATCATGGGTAGAGTTCTGTACTGCGCCTTCATTCTGTTTCTAGGGTAGCTACTGGCGCAGAAGCTCCCCTTTGCTCGTTTCCCTGAGCCAGAGAACAATATCTCGTAATGTGCCCAATTCTTCCACACTCATAGCACCTTACTCTGACTCTAGCTGGCTCCGTGCAATCTTTAATAAGATGTGGTCCTCGACACCTAAAGCACCGAATGCTTGAAGATTCTCTTTGAATCTCATTTTTCAGTGTAGTGATTTGTGCACTCGCTGCCACCGTCCCAGTATCTCGCATCCTCTTGCTAACCAATAGCCGTGCAGTCGGTATCAGTCGACTAACATCCAGTCTCTCCAAGTGATGCAATTGTTGCAGTGCCACAGATACGTCATCTGGAAATCCTGTGATGAATGCGAGTTTTGCTGTCTGATCCAGACCTATCCCTAGGTATCGAGCTAATCCAGCCAACCTTTTGATATTGTTGGCATAAACATCCACCGATTCTCCAGTCCACCTGAATCGTTTCAGTGTGTCATAGGCTTCGACAGGACCTTCAGTGAATGCTGTCACCAATCTTGTAGAAATGTTTCTTAAGCAAACAAACACTGTATAACAACATACGAAATATGATTAGGGTTACTTTACTAGTTGGTAAAGTAACAAAATATTGGACAGTGTCCAAGAAAGGAAAATCAAAGGAAGCGTCAACGTTGTGACGGCAGCTGGAACAATAATCATGCAGGACTAGGAGAGAGAGATGATGTTTCCTTGATCGCGTCTTGTTTCTCTCTGCCGATGTCGTCCTTAGATGGAACTGTCAAAATAGTTCGTTTGGGGACAGCTAGGAAATCATACGCCCTGCAAGCCGATTGGTCAGTGTATGACCAATTTGCTCACAGAGGACAAGAAGAAATAGGTCCTATGTCCGACCGCTACATCCTCATCTCTATCATTTCCGCATCTAATTGGTCTGTATCACTCATCTCGAGGTAGAAAGCAAGCGCATCCCCATGCAGAAAAAGCCAGGTCTTGTACTCTCTGTAGTTTCGCCATCAGTTTTACTTTTTTTATCCACCCGACTACATCACCTTCTTCACTAAAAGGCGATATCACATCCTTGCTCAAACTTATTTTTCCGGACTCCATATTCTCCTCTTCACGCCGAGATAGCTTGTAATCCAAACTTAAATAAAAAAAAATAATATTGGATTTTCTTCACCTTCACCGACAATTGCAATCTCCAATATTAAAAGTTCTCTCTCCAATCTTCACTCTCTTCTCTTCCAAACTCAACTCACTCTTCAGTCAAAAAAGTACGGTTTTTATATTGTTTAACCCACCACATATGCAAATTATTGCTGTATCTTAAATCACATTTACATATAACAATATAATTATAAATAACAACATTCTTTGTTACATCACTGGGATATAACAGAGAACCTCTGTTAATCCCTTGAAAATACAGGTTTACCTCTTCCGCATCATCTTTTCCAGATACTAAATTCTTGCAGCTATTGAATTTCATTTTCTTAAAAACTGCATAACAGCAATAACCTGCTAAGTATAATATAACAGGGAGTACTTCTCTGCACTGATTAACATCATCATCTGTTACATCTATGTTAAATTTATAAACATGTAGCTGTTGCTCCCTTGCCATTTCATCCGAGTTAGCTTCTTGTAAATTCTTCAAATCAATAGTTCGGTTATTAAGTGGCAGGCTCAGTTTTAATACTGACAACATTCTGAGTTTCTTCTCGCGTTCAAACACTTGACGTATAGAGACATTATACTGATCCCCACTAAGCTGCCGGTACTGGCCAAACCTTGCCTCAAGGTTATCTGTTTGAAACTTGCCAGGTAATATAAACGTCATGTTCATTTCTTTTATGCAATATTTAGTTAGTTCAAGAATTGCATATGTGGTATGATGTAAAGCAGTGTAAGTTTCCTTTGTTAATTTCCCAGTTCCATGCTATTCCAACATTCTAACTAGTCACAGAATAGAGAGAGAAATCTATAATTTTCTTCATTTAATTTAAGTGGATTAGCATATTCATTGTTATGCCGACAACCTTTATTTGGTGTTTTTACATTCATTTTTGTCCACCAAATATAAAATATCTTCATGTATTCTGCAGTTTCTGCAAAGTTGGCCAAACATTTCTGTTTTCCTAAGGTCAGCAATCCCTGAATAGTGTATTCATTGAAAATTTGCAGAACCAACGTAACATTTTGCCTTTCAAGATTAGTGGGAGAAATGGCCTTTGAAGTAAATTTGTAACAATATTTCAAAAGTGATTGAGATTCCAGGTCATAAAGTTTGTGTAAGCTAGAAAATGGGGCACTTTGGATGTGATCTAATTCATGATTTCCATTATGACAAAACTTTGGGAACATCATGCATTTACTTGCATCTTTTTGGCCAAGCCAGTTGTTTCTAATGCATTTTAATATATGTACTGAGTCGAATAATAAGAAAAAAGGCCTAGAGTTTCGCACTGGATGTGGATATACAATTGAAAGCGTTGCTGGGCTACAAAAGAAAGACATAGCCTTTTTATTTATTGCATTATTATCTGTTATAACAGATAATACTCTAAAGCCTATCTCCTCTATACCAATGATTAAACGTTTGATTATATCAAATAAGTTCTCAGATCGAAGACATTTAGTTGGCATAACGCAGACAAAATCCTTATATTGTGAGAATACACTGCTAAGCATAAAAGCATATGCACTTGTTGCAGATTCATTGATATTGTTGGCTAAGCCAACAACATTACCACCCTTATAATCAAAATAAGGTTTTAGATGAATTTCATCAACAAGTAAAGATACTGTGATATCTTTCTGCACTAGTAACTTGAACTTACTTTTAATATACATAAGAAAATTGTTATCATGTCGTTCAACTACAGGATTCATAGAGGTTGATAAGATTAGTCTTCTGATGGTCGAATAACATGGTAAAATGACATTTTTAGTATCTCTTAACAGTCTGTACCCTCTAGGGGAGCAGTTATATAACAAGGAAAAAAATATCATCATTTCACTCGAATAATTAAACTTATTCAGTGTCATTATGTTTATCTGTTCGTATATGAATTTAATTGCATTGAAATATTTAAATGATTCATCTTGCACTAAGAACAGAAATGACAAGATTAATTTTAATATAGAAATTGCATTTTGAGGTTTAGTTTGCTGTTCTTCTATGTCCCTTTTTTCATGTTCTCCATCAAAATGTGTAAAGTATTTTCATCAGTTATATGTTTAGGAATCTTATACTCCCCTATAGTATTCATTTCCACATCACTGCAGAATACATTTACTGCTAAATCAGATGCAATTAACAGGGACAGTGTGATTTTGGGACATGGATATTTGCTAATATGGCATATAATAAGTCTATCTTTTTGCCTAATAATGCTCCAATTTCGATCAAGAAAATTAAAAAAAAATTTCTATGACTTCAAGAGTTCTGAACATCTTCTCTAGCGTATATGCTATATCAGCAGCAATGCTTTCACTTAAAGCACGTTTAAATGCAGAATTTTCAAGTCGTACTCTTTTAGAATCTGGTGACTCTCTGAAGCTTGTCGACGATGCAAATAAATATGGGGGGGGGCAGTTAGGCAGAATTCGAGGGATAGCACCATTTCGGAGATATGGTTTCTGAAGTTTAACAGTAATTGTTCAACCTGTTTTGGAGTCAAATGCGGATTTATGTCCTCGGGTCGAAAATGAAGTTCACAAGCCTAAAGAAATAAGTTAAAATACAAAAAATACCATTATTTAAACTTCTAACCCAATCAACCGGAACTAATTCAGACTTTGAAATTTGTTTAAAAATTATACAAAAAAAGTTCAATGTTAACTGTTTGTTTGATAATGGAATGACCAACTCCTATCTTGCTATTAAGAGATAGGTTCGTGCAAAATTAAAGTCCGATCCCCAAAATGTAAAAACATTTTGACCCTCCCTTCACTTAAAAATTCACCAAAATTCAGGAAATCAACCAATTTTAATGAAATTTTCAATATTTATTAATAAACAAAAACAGGAGATGTAGTGAAACTATTTTTTAAAAATCTTAGTGAAAATGTATTATTTTTTTAAACAAAATACACCTTTACTAAAGTTTTTATATATATAAAAAAATCCATGAATTTTTTTTAATGAAAATAAAGATCTGTATATGTTTAAAATATTTTTTTTTAATTATTTCGTATATATTACGAAAAAGGCCCTCTAAATTCTGTGTTAATAAAATCATTATACCTCGAAGAAAAATTAATGTTGTTAATTAACGATGTTATCATTGAATAAAGCATTGTTTAATCAATATTTTCACCAAAAAAATATAATTTCATAATATATTTCATGTGATTTACTATTTATTTAAATAACATTGTTCCAAATTGTTCGAAATGCCATAAATGAAACTATTTTTAAAAAAATCTTAGTGAAAATGTATTATTTTTTTTAACAAAATACACCATCACTAAAGGTATATTTTTATATATAAAAAAAAATCCATGAATGTTTTTTTAATGAAAATAAAGATCTGTATATGTTTAAAATAATAATTTTTTTAACTATTTCGTATATATTATGAAAAATGCCCCTAATCTCTGTGTTAATAAAATTATTATAACTCGAAAAAAAATTATTTTTATTTATTTATTTTTTTTAACAAAGTTCACCCCAAACTGTAGACGTAAGGGGCTACTGAGAAAAGAAAAGAGGGGAGAAGGTTGGGGGGGTCAACCTAAATTGGGATCTGCGCAGCGAGATGTCTGTTTACATTAGTTTTAAATTTCTGCATGTCTGTACTGTCGGGGAAACAGGGGGCAGGGAGGGAGTTCCAGAAGCCAGCAGCACGAGGAAAGAAGCTATTTGAGTAGAAGGTTCTCTGACATCTGGGGACCTCCACAGTGAATGGATGAGATTTAGTTGATTGTCGAGTTAGTCTAATGAATTTACGTCGAGGGGGTACCAGAGTAGCCAATTCATCGGAGCATAATCCACTGAAGTATTTGTAAAACAAGCATAAGGATGCTACATTGCGGCGATGGGACAGGGATTGGAGCTTGGCTGACAGTGAGGGACCTATTAGTTTGGCGATTCTTTTTGGACCTTGTCAAAAAGGGAGATACTAGTAGATGATGCATCAGCCCAGATGTGACAACAATACTCCATGCATGGGTGGATGGTGGCTTTGTAGAGATACCGGATAATGTCAGGTGTGAGGATTTTACTAGCCCGGTAGAGGGAGCCAACCTTCTTTGCAGCAGCCTTGGCAATGTCTTCAATGTATTCATGTTACCTGTGAAGGTTAGGCCGAGGACTTTGAATGATGAACTCTCAGGTAGGGTGTTATTAACCATGACAATCGGTTGTTGGAGAGGTTTCTTGTAGTTATTGAAGGAAAAGAGCTTTGTCTTAACGGCATTAAAAGTTACCAACCATTTATGACCCCAATCCACCACAGCCTGGAGGTCATTTTCTAAAGATTTAGCCATTGCATCGGATATAATTGCGTCGGTTTTGCCAACATGGCGAGAGTAAAGTGTGGTGTCGTCAGCAAATAAGCCAATCTCAGACACTATGTCATCAGGGAGATCGTTTATATAGATCAGGAACAACAATGGTCCAAGGATAGATCCCTGGGGTACACCAGCATTTATGTCATGTTGCTTAGATGAACGGCCATCGAGGACAACCTGGATTTTTCTTTTGTCTAGGAAGGATCTAATTATATTAAGTAATTGCCCAGTAATACTGTATGAGTATATTTTCAGGAGAAGCCCTTTATGCCATACCTTGTCAAAGGCCTTGGATATATCAAGCGCTACCGCCCTAGCTCCTCCTGCCTTGTCAAGTGTATAATACATGCGTTCAGAGATGACTGTTAGGATGTCTGCAGTAGATTGTGCTTGTTTAAATTTATACTGGCGGTCATATAGAAGTTTAGCATTATCTAAGTGCCATACTATCGCTAGATTGATTAAAGATTCAAAGATTTTAGCAAAGATCGGAAGCAGACTGATTGGACGATAGTTCTGAGGATCGGTTCTATTCCCATAACTCTTGTAGACTGGTACCGCAGAGGCAATTTACCAGCTATCGGGGAAGCAAAATTCAGCTATGCATTTATTGTAGAGTTTGGAGAGGACAGGGGCCAGTTCAGCAGAGCATTTCTTTATTACTATTACATGTATAAGATCAGCCCCACAAGCTTTGGAGGTGTCAAGGTTTTTTATGATGTCTCTGGGATGGGATGATAACCAGGTTATCAAGTGTGGCTTCGGACCACAATGGGAAATTGGGGAGGGGGTTGTTATCTGAATCCAAAGTAGAGTTAGAAGCGAAGCGCTGGGCAAGTAGTTCAGCCTTATCAGTGGCCGTGCATACGACATCATTGTGGTTTGATAGTGGGGGAATCGTTTATTGACAATTATTCACTACACTATTGTAGATTTTCCAGAAATCACGAGTACCTAGTTTCTGTGACTGGATGAATTTTTTGTTAACTCATTATACCTTCTCTTCGCTTCACCTATCACGGCATTGCAATTATTTCTTGACTCTATAAACTCATGTCTATTAGTAGCTGACTTATGGTAGCCGAATTTACGGAATGCTTATTGCCTCTCAGAAATGTCAGATGCACATTCCGAGGTGAACCATTGAGGGGAGTAGGGGCTTGCTAAAGAATTTTCGCAGAGGAACATAGGCTTGAATGCCTGCTTTGACCCATTCAGTCAATTCGTTTGCACACTGGTCGGCAGGGAGTGAGAAGGTTTCCCTCCATGGGGCGTCACTGATGTGATCTCTGATTGACTCGAAATCAGCCTGCTTGTAGTATCTTGTTGTTTTGAGCAACGGTTCATCAGCTTTTGGACGACTTTTTAGGGTGATATGTACCATTAGCACAATGTGATCAGCATTCCCGAGTGGGCTATGAGCTTTCGTCACACAAGCCTCGGGCATTGAGGTCAAGAAAAGGTCTAGAAGTGAGGCTTGTTTGTCTACTCGATCGGGGATGCGGGTCGGAAAATCGACAGTCTGAGAGAGGGAGTGAGCTAAGGAGAAATTATACGTAGAGTTGCCGGCTGCATCAGTAAGGCTGGAGAATCCCAACCAGTCGCGGTGGTGGGCATTAAAATCCCCAAATACATGTATCTGGGCATTCGAGTCAATTAAGAGTGCTCTATCTATGCTTTCAGAGACAGAGTTTAGCAGAGTACAGTTCTGGGTCGACGGGGAGCGATATAAGAAATATAGGTAATTGACGCTGTGGTGTAAAGTCAATCTAAAGCACATGTAGTCTTGGTTAATTAACGATATTATCATGTTAACATGTAGTCTTGGTTAATTAACGATATTATCATGTTAACATGTAGTCTTGGTAATTAACGATATTATCATGTTAACATGTAGTCTTGGTTAATTAACGATATTATCATGTTAACATGTAGTCTTGGTTAATTAACGATATTATCATTGTTAATTAACGATATTATTATTGAATAAAGCATTGTTTAATCAATATTTTTGGTGAAAATATTGATTAAATATGCCGTTATTATTTCATTAATTTGATCTACAAAAGTACAGAGAAAAGATAAAATATACTACACTTAATAAGACATCAAAAATATAATTTAAAAAAATGGAAACAATAATTATTGGCTATACACTACTTTTTTATCAAATAATGAATAAGTAATTCAGACTTTTGATTTTTTATATAATTAAAAAAAATTCAAACTCACTACACTATATCTAGTCGGTGTAAACATATCTCGCTTTATTGCGTGTATCCATATTGGTGTAATTCTTCCTCTTTTAGAAATCCAAACACTGAGACTGTCAGTTTATTTTTCATAATTGCCCTCGCAATGAGGAACGGTGCATGCAGTATGCATTTTAACTTTGTGAATTATGAAATTAAATTTAAAAAGGCGCGAAATTAAGTTAACCAACCACAATGACGTCAGAGGGGGGGGGGGCAAGAAGTTAGTTACTTGGCCTTAATTGAATTTGCATGACTTCTTATTTTTTTTTAAAATGCATATTTTCCATTTTCGGAGAAATTCCGTAGTAAAAAATAGTTGTCTGCCCCTTCTTACACAATTGGAGATCTTCTCAAATAAATTTTGGCTCGTGTTCCTATTCTGCATGAGTGCCGTTTCGGCACTTGTGCAGATGCGGTACACGAGCCAAAATTTATTTTAGAAGAGTTCCAATGGTGTGAGAAAATAGAATTTGGGAAAATGAACAGTATATTTTTTCATTTCAAAACCAAAAAAATGAACAGTCCTCTTGTTTGGATTAACAGATTTTTGATTTTTTTTTATAGTTTAAAATATTAAATCATCGCAGAACATAACATTTGTGAAAAATTTCTAGCTTCTCCGAAAATGGACGTAATCGACGTGAATGTCTTGAAAAATTTTAAGTTCTGCGATAATTTAATATTTTAAACTAAAAAAAACTAAAAAAACTGTTAATCCAAACAAGAGGACTGTTCGTTTTGTTCGTTTTGAAATGGAAAAAATATACTGTTCATTTTCCCAAATTCTATTTTCTTCAATAAATGTTCTATCAATATACTAAAAAGAGAGTTGTCTGCCCCTTACACTATTGGAACTCTTCGAAAATAAATTTCGGGTCGTGTACCACATCTGCACAAGTGCCAAACAGAGTTGTCTGCCCCTTCTTACACCATTAGAGCTCTCGTAAATAAATTTCAGCTCGTGTTTAAAAACTATTTTAAATCTTCTATATAAGATTGAATATCTGTATGTTGGTGTGTGTGTGTGTGCCCTATAGAAAAAATGTTAGAGAATATAGATACAATATAAAAGGGTATTCGTATGTAGAATTCACAGAGTAAGTTGATGGGCGTATTCGCGAATCTATAAACCCACCCCTTAGGGGTCCATGGGGCAGATTTCATCAGGGGTGGGGGGGGGGTCTTTTTCAGTTATTTTTCATTATATTTTATAGTAATTTGAAATTGCTGAGTCATATTGTAATTTAATTACGTAATAATTTGAAATAACTTTTAATTTTATTTAACATTTCTTAGTGTCAATTCTATTTACATCGAGGGGGTAAGAAACTACGCCAAGGTCAGCCACTAGCTGCCACCGGCCGCCACTCTGTACGTGCGCAAAAGAAAAGTATTCGGCGTTGTCCGGTAAATTATACCTCACGTACATAAAACAATTTATGGTCTTTAATAAAAATGATGAGTCATATTTTAATCATTTGAAATAACTTTTAATTTCATTAAACTCTGAGTCACTGAAAATGACGCCATTGTAAGAGGAGGGAAGAGAACAAGGACACATAGTGAGGCAAGGGTTGCTTAGTCCTCATTATTTTGGTTCGTTTAATGTGATCGCAATTTTTAATGTTATCATTCACCCTGACGTCATAGTGATAGGTATGTGACGTTAGAGTGATAGTATTTGATAATATTTTAACGCCATCTAGGTTTCTCTTCTGATTGCCACTTGTGCAGTATATGATCCAGGCATGGTACTTGTGCAGTATATGAACCGGGCATGGTACTTGTGCAGTATATGACCAGGGGCATGGTACTTGTGCAGTATATGACCAGGGGCATGGTACTTGTGCAGTACATGACCCGGACATGGTACTTGTGCCGTATATGGCCCGGAGCATGATACTTGTGCATTACATGACCCGGGCATGGCACTTGTGCAGTATATTAACCGGGGAATGACACTTGTGCAGTATATGACCCAGGCATGATACTTGTGCATTACATGACCCGGGGCATGGTACTTGTGCAGTATATTAACCGGAGAATGACACTTGTGCAGTATATGACCCAGGCATGATACTTGTGCATTACATGACCCGGGGCATGGCACTTGTGCAGTATATGAACCAAGAACGGTACTTGTGCAGTATATGATCCGGGCATGGCACTTTGCAGTACATGGCCCAGGCATGGTCGTTGTATTTTTTCTTATGTCGCAGAGCAATAAATGTAACATTACAGTATTACATTTAAAGCAGATTGCTCCGGGGAGGAAGAATTACATCATTATTAGTTTTTAACACATTTAAACAAGAGAAGAATCATATGGGAAAAAGGGAAATAGAGGGTTAAAGGAGGGAGGGAAGTAATGTGAGCCAGGGAAAGAGAGACGGCTAGAGAAAGGAAGAGAGTTTAAGTTTTTATATAAAGATGTTACACACACTCTTTAATTTCTACTACTTTGTTTTTTATAGCCCCGGGCAACGCCGGGTAGCCCTGCTAGTCTTCTATATAAACTGAGTGTCTGTATGTTTGTGTGTGTGTGTGTGTGCCTTATAGAAAAATGTTAGAGAATATAGATACAATATAAAAGTGTATTCTTATGTAAAATTCACAAACTAAGTTGATTGGCGTATTCCCGAATCTATAAACCCACCCCTTAGGGGTCCACAGGGCAGATTTAATCAGGGGGAGGGGTCCTTTTCAGTTTTTTTTTCATTATATTTTATAGTAAATTTCTGAGTCATATTGTAATTTAATTACGTAATAATTTGAAATAACTTTTAATGTTATGTAATATTCCCTAGCGTCAATTCTATTTACATGGTGGGGGGTAAGAAACTACGCCAAGGCGCGCCACTATGTACGTACACAAATACATGTACATTTTATAATATCTTATATAAGAAAAGTATTCAGTGTTGTCCTGCAAATAATACCTCAAGTTCATGAAACAATTCATGGTTTTTAATGAAATTTATTTGTTAGAGGATAGTTAAGGAAGAATGATAAGTCACGTTTAAAAACACAATTTAGGTTTTCAAAACAAGGTTAGAAAATATACGTCACATATAAAAGTGTATTCTTATGTAAAATTCACAGAGTAAGATGATGAGAGTATTCCCGAATCTATAAACCCACCCCTTAGGGGTCTATTGGGCAGATTTTATCAGGGAGGGGGGGTCGTTTTCAGTTATTTTTCATTCTATTTTATATTAATTAGAAAATGCTGAGTCATATTTTGCTTTAATTACTTAATACTTTGAATTAACTTTTAATTTTATTTAATGTTTCTTAGCGTCAATTCTATTTACATGGAGGGGGAAAGAAACTATGCGAAGGTCCGCCACTAGCCGTCACTCTGTACGTACACAAATATATGTACATATTATAATATCTTACATAAGAAAAGTATTCTGTGTTGTCCTGCAAATTATACCTCAAGTACATAAAACAATTTATGGTTTTTAATGAAATTTATTTGTTAGAGGATAGCTAAGGAAGAAAGATAACTCACATTTAAATACACAATCTAGGTTTGTTTAGAAAAGGTTAGAGAATATAGATAAAATATAAAAGTGTATTCTTAGGTAAAATTCACAGAATAAGATGATGGGAGTATTGCCGAATCTCTACACCCACCCCGTAGGGGTCTATGGGGAAGACTTTATCAGGGGCGGTTGTTTTCAGTTATTTTTCATTCTATGTTATATTAATTTGAAAATGCGTAGTCATATTTTGCTTTAATTATGTAATAATTTGAGATAACTTTTTATTTTATTTAAAGTTTCTTAGCGTCAATTCTATTTACATGGAGTGGGGTAAGAAACTATGTGAAGGTCTGCCACTAACCGTCACTCTGTACATGCACAAATACATGTACATGGACATTTTATAATATCTTATATACGAAAAGTATTCGGCGTTGTCCGGCAAATTATTCTTCAAGTTCATAAAACAATTTATGGTTTTTAATGAAATTTATTTGTTAGAGGATAGCTAAGGAAGAACGATAACTCACTTTTAAAAATACAATTTAGGTTTGTTTAAAAAAGGTTAGAAAATCTAGGTAACTTATAAAAGTGTATTTTTATGTAAAATCCACAGAGTAAGATGATGGGAGTATTGCCGAATCTCTACACCCAACCCGTAAGAGGTCTATGGGGCAGATTTTATCAGTATAGAACCCGGACATAGTTCTTGTGCAGTATATGACCCGGGACATGGCACTTGTGCAGTATATGACCCGGGACATGGCACTTGTGCATTATATGACCCGGGACATGGCACTTGTGCATTATATGACCCAGGCATGTTACTTGTGCAGTATATTACCCGGGCATGGTACTTGTGCAGTATATGACCCGGGGACTGGTACTTGTGCATTATATGACCCAGGCATGGTTCTTGTGCAGTATATGACCCAGGCATGCCACTTTTTTTTTGGGGGGGGGGTTCAAAATTTTTTTTTTTTGAATTTCAACATTTTTTTCTCTTCTGATTATTATGCTCATCAAAAGGAGGGTGAATGTTTATGTTTGTATGTTTTTTTTTATCGCCCCGGCAACGCCGGGTAGCCATGCTAGTAGTGTATATAAACATTCTTGCACGCGTCTAAATTGTTTATATACGGCTCTAAAACGATTATAGAACATATGTATTGCTTGTATTAATTTTTCCTCTCATGTTAATAAACTAAAACTTAGAGAATAACATGTGTTACCTTTAGAAAGTTAATAAAAATATATTTACAAAAAGGTAAACTAATTCAAATAACATTATACTTACTTTTATCTAATCTTCTTTCGCATGGCTCGTCTTAAATAATCGCACGGCTGAAGGATTTATAAATTTAGTGGTTTGACGATTTAACGATCCCCGCAGAAAAATTCAAAATGGCCACCTCGAAAAGCAGCTTCGCAGAAAATTCAAAGCGTGAAAAATAAAGACAAGTTCTACAACAGCGCCGATCTTTTTGAGAATTAAACTCAAAATTATTTTAATGTTACGATTTCAATTGAGGGGTTTGGCTCTCTCTTGATGTGTTTCTAACACTAGTTTGTTTATTTTTCGACTTTTCACCGATTATCAAGAATTCTCGTACAGGGATCATGAACAGCCATTTTGTTTTGCGTTCTAACTGAAAAGGTGGACACCAGGTTTGTTTTGAACAAAAAAAAACGCTTTAAAATATGTTAAAACACAAATAAACTTATCCAGGTTAGTTGAAGAGTAACTTATCTTGCCTTTGGTAACATTTATTTGTTGCCTATTTGTTTCTTGTTTGTTTTTAACCCCTTTTCGTTCTGTTAGCTGTCGTTATAAATGCCCCACTTGTTTTATGTTTGTTTTTAAACTAAAATAATTATTTATCGTTTTTTGGTACTTCGTAAACGCCCGAGAGATGACGAGCCGAATGGTAGCAGTCGACAATTTCGATATGTTGCTTCTATTTATCTACCTCCCACAGCGGTAAGATGTGACACAAGGTCGGGAAAGTAGGATTTGATAAACCAGCGCTCGAGAATTTGAGCACTCTGGCCATTTTTTAAAAATTGCCTGGGCAGCCCCGTCGGCATTCCCCGGTAGGGGCGCCTCAGGCGATTAGCAATAAACTAACCCCTTCTCAAAGGGCGAGAAGGCAAAGCCTGGGAGGGAGCACCTCCTAGAACTGCACAGGACAGACAACCAATAGACCGGCGGAAATCAAGACCCGAAGGCCCAGACAATACCGGTCTATAGGGTGGGGTAAAACACCCATGTTGCTGCGTCCTAAGATTTTTAGTTATATTTTCAAGAAAAATTTAAAAAATTAAAAAAAGACAAAAAACTAAAAAAACATAGCGAAATTACTGTTATCAAATAAATACATTTTTGTTTTATTTTACGTAAACAAACAATACGAAAAACAACTGGTAAAATAGAAAGTTTGTCTATGTGTTTTTGTTGTTTTGTGACATTGGTGAAGATCGGCCGACTCTAAGCGGTGCCCGTTCGAAATTCTTTCCGATTTTAAAAACTTTCTGTTTTGTCTAATCGAATAAGTGTGATGCTTTCTCAGAAAATATAATGAAAGTTTTGTACTAAATTTTATTTTAAATAATTTATTTGACAAAAATAAATAATCACAGTTTAGTTTTTTTACACAGTTTGATTTTCTTTCGGAAAATAAAATGCAATGTTTTTTGCTAATGAAATATTATTGATTTGGGGCAGAGAAAATAATAAAATTGGTTGTTTTATTTTCTTTGGGAAAAATAAGAATGTTTCAACAATCATAGTACTGTCGGATCGCATCTATCATATGGCCCAAGTAAGTTATTTTTATTTGACGACGCCAGAGAATAGCAATTAGGCCCTGCCGGGCCAACATTTCTAAAGTTCTCTTTTTTCCGCTCGTCCATTAATAACATCTCCAAGGTAATAGTGCACAAATGACATTCAGCTGCGGTTAGTACGGCTTGTACAATACTATTCATTGGGAATCTTTTACAATAGCCTTCAAACTCGCGAGTCGGGTTCAGAAAACGTTGTAGAACGTGGTCAAAAAAATGAATATGCAACAAATAAATGCGACGTACGTCGAGACTGGATATTTTCCTAGTTCGCTATTCCATTTGTTTGTATTTTTACGTAGGATAAATGGGGTTTTATTAGACATATATTAAAAAATAATTTCTGGCAAGTCTTCTAACTGCAACCAAAATGGCGTCGCCAGTCTTGGTTCTTGTTGTCACGTGTGTGTGTGTGT
The DNA here is from genome assembly GCA_963556195.1 of Sepiola atlantica. Lineage (NCBI taxonomy): Eukaryota > Metazoa > Mollusca > Cephalopoda > Sepiida > Sepiolidae > Sepiola > Sepiola atlantica. Next base: position 1,782,763 of record OY744525.1, on the reverse strand, counting down.
TTTTTTTTTACCGGGACTTGTAATCAAAACGGCGTTTTTTTGTTGTTTTTTGGGGGATTTGCATTTTTGAAATTTAATTTTATGAAACAAACATTTTAACGATCATTTTGGTCACAGCAGGTGTGAGGAATAACGCCATGAATAAAAAGAAACTGCTTTTATTCCTTTTGTTTAAAATGTTGGAGAACCTTTTACGACGCTCAGCAGAGTCGCGAACGGGGTCCAAAAAAAGAACGAGAAAGGGTTTAAAAACATAAATTTGCAACAAGTGAAGTTGACCTACGACGAGAATAGATATTTTTCTACTTACCTATGAAATTTGTTTTTATTTTTACGTATAATAAATGGGTTTTTATTAGATGTAAAAAAAAAAAATTCTTGTTTTTTTTCCCACTGGGTTTCACTAAATTACAGATGGCGTATTCACGTTCATTCTTACCATCACCCCCAAAAAATCGGCCATTTTTTTCCCATGTTCCTGTGACAAAACTATTGATATCTAATAAATAGCGGTTGTAACGGTCTAAAAATACAAACAAATGCCACGGGTAAGTTTGAAAATAACTTTTACAGCCTACAGTTACTTTTATTTGTTGTATATTTGTTTTTTTAGCGTTTTTACTCTGCTGAGCGTCGTAAAAGATTCCCAAATGTTGTTTTGCTTTGTTCTTTTGCTTGACTGAAATATGAAAACTTGGGGTTAGGTTTAGGGTTAGGTTTAGGGTTAGGTTTAGGGCTGGAGTTAGGATTAGGGTTAGAGCTGGGGTTAGGGTTAGGGGTAGGGTTTAGGGTTAGGGCTGGGGTTAAGATCAGGGTTTAGGGTTAGGAATTTTTTAAAGAAACAACAGGAAAAAAAACATTACGGTGTGACGAATGAAAATAATATGTAAATAAAAGCACAATGACATGTAAATCAAAAGAAAATGATTTTATTCCTTTTGCTTAAAATGTAGTTTTGTTTTGTTCTTTTGCTTGGCTGAAAAATGAAAAATTGCGCTTTGACTATGAGTCCCAGTAAAAAAACAACCGAAACGAGAACGAGGCTACAAATTTTCTAACGAGAAACGGTCATTTTTTTTTCACTTAACTAACTTAAACTATCAATTTATAAAAAATAGCACTTTTAACGGATTATAATCATTAATAACTGTCACAGTTAAGTTGGAAATTCAGTTTTATCGGCTACAGTAACTTTTATTTGTTGTATATTTGTTTTTTTAGCATTTTCGTTTGAGGGCTATTGTAAAAGATACCCCTATTCATTATTATATAGAGAACATACAGAAGAAATAAAACCAGAAAATTGAACTACAGAATATCAGAAAATACAGAGAAAATTAAACTACAGAATACCGGAAGTTGTTTGTGGCTGCCGCCAGATTCGTTTATTATGGGGCATACGGACATTTGTTAGTTGTTAACACTACGTGAAAGATAACGAACCTAATGACACCTTTCGATAGATTTCTGACAATAAAATAGGTCCCAAGTATAGAATAGAAAAGATAAACAAAATAAATGTGTGGCCCCTGGTTGTGCCAATCCGTCAGGCGACGCGATACAAGAAAAGGGATCGTCAAGTCCTTTTGAGATGCGACTCGTGTAGAGACAAGTCCAGCTGTTTTTCGTCCATCGTCCACATCGACACTGACCCAAATGTAGTCGCAGTTTGGTTTCTTCAGCCCCTAATGCCAACGAGGTAAAAGAATTTTATCTATATTTAAAGTTAAAGTAAATATATATACATATGTATAGCTTCGTTTTAATTTTAATAGAATTACTCCTATTTTGATATTTCTCGACATTTTCGTTATTTAGATAAATATTTTTTTTTTGGCGGCCGCATTCCTCATTCTGTGTGGTCTTGAGAAAGCACCTTTTGTCTCATGTAAATTTGGTGTCGCTTACTTGGCTGCTTACTCTTTTGTCCTTTTCTTATTTGTGATTTACTATACCCTTTTTATTTCGATGTACCTTTTTCCATTTTTTATTTTATTGTGAATCTTTTTCTTATTTGCAGTTTTCACAGCTGCATATGCACATTGGATAAATAAATATTCATATGAACATATTGTACGCAGTTGTCAGTTCTCTCACGCAAACAAAGTGGCGAAGAAATCACAGTGAAAACTCGAGGTAATTCATAGAAAAATTCGGTGCTTCAAGCTAAAGCCTGCACGTGTGTGAAGCGTCCAGGTTAGTTTGAACACTTATTTCGAGAGACTCGAACCCACAACAAGAACTTTGACTGGCCCAAGCGGCAAATTCGTACACCAGTCTATTTCTTGTGAAATAGATTTCGGGTGTATCTTGCACGTAAAAAGGAAAAGAGAAAAAAGGAAAAAAGAACTTTATCACATCGGCTGAATGATAAGAATAAGTTATCGTACAGTTTTTTTTGGGTTTTTTTTTCGCACGCACAGGTTTGGTTTATTTTATGTTTTGTGAAAGTATAGTTATCGTGAAGCAAGTGACGAAATTCGTGCACCAGTCTATTTGGTGTTGACATAGATCTCCGGTGTCGTTTTTGCACGTGCTTCGAAAAAGGAACTGTAGATTCAATCTTTCTAGTAGTGTTACAGATAGAAGGAAGCGGACGTTCACAAAACTTTCATTTAACATTTTTTACTTGCAACCACGCGTGCCCTTTTTTTGTACATTACTGTTTTCGCGTTTTTTATTTATTTATTTTTTTTTTACCTCTTTATTTCTTTGCATTCATTTGTTGTTCGTATTTGTATTTTTTTGTTTTATTTCTTTTTTTTCTTTGTGTCCGCAAACTTTATTTTGATTTTCCGGGGGACTTCTATTTTTGCTTATATTTTTTGTAAAAAGGTGAGGGCCACCGCCACTTCTGGCGTATTAGTTTTTTAAACAAGGTCTGTTTTGAAGATGGCAGACGAACAAGAGGAATGTCGGTCATCCTTCCTGGCGGGTAAGTCTGATCACGACAAGACGAGCACTCTCCAAGAACCAATGGTCGGCGATGCTTCCAGGGCGGTGTCTGGAGTTACCGACGAGCCGGGATTGCGGAAGTCTGAGCGCGACAGACGGTTGACGTCAAAGGCCAGGGAGTGTAAGCAGGACGAGTTGAGGAAAGGGTTGTCCCATCAGATTAACGCTCTTCGTCGATTCGTTGGGGACAACTTGGAGAGGGAATTGTCAGCGATGTCCATAGTCGAACTACAGCAGATCGACGATCGGGTGGAAAATGATATGGGGGCCATCGAAGCAATTTACGACCATATCATGGACTTGGCTGACGAAAACTTAGATCCCAAACTAGTGGAGTCCTTCAAGCGGATTTGCACAAGGTCAAATCGGCTTGCACGTAGAGTACGTCGAGCTATCGATCGAGCTGATAGCATTAGAACTGGGCCCTCCGTCGGATCACCAAGCTTGGCCCCAAAATCATCTCTGGCTCCCTCCCAGGCTCTTCTTCCCACCTCGGGCTTCCTCCCAGGTTTCGTCTGCCTCTCGAGCTGCCTCCCGGGTTTCGTCTGTCTCCAGGGTCTCTTCGCGGGTATCGTCTGCTTCCCGGATTTCTTCCCGGGTGTCCTCTACCTCTCATGCCTCCTCGCACGTGTCTAGTTCTTCTGCCATGCTGAGGGACTCAGCTGTAAAGACTGCCATACTGCAGGCCAAATTACAATCGGAGAGGGAGAGAGTGTCTAGAGAGGAGGAACATGTGAGGAGAATTCGAGGGCAGCGTGCACAACTGGAGGATGAAGAGAGGAGAATCCAGGGGCAGCGTAGACAGGATGAGATCCAGAATCAATTGTGTATCGAGCAGGCGAGAACTGAACCTTTGAATCGATACGACATGCCTACTGGACAAAAGCATGCGAGCTCGGGTCGTCTGCCGTCTACCGTGGATTTGTCCAACACGACTGATCCGAAGTCCTTGTCGCCACCAGAGCTGAGCATCCCTGTGACCGTGCCTGAGAACCACAAGCATTGCTCCACTAGGCCGACAGAGAAAAGCGACATAACTGCATTGATAGAGTCTTATGCTGAATCAATGGCACTAAGTCGAATCCCAGCTCCTGAGCCCACCATTTTCAGCGGAGACCCCCTTGAGTGCCCTGAGTGGATCGCATCATTCACCTCACTGATAAAAGCAAAGGGTATTCCTCCTGAGGAACGGATACACTACCTCAAGCGGTATCTGGATGGATCGTTATTTAGATAAATATTTTTTTTTGGAGGAGGGGCGGCCACATTCCTCATTCCGTGTGGTCTTGAGAAAGCACCTTTTGTCTCATGTAAATTTGGTGTCGCTTACTTGGCTGCTTACTCTTTTGTCCTTTTCTTATTTGTGATTTACTATACCCTTTTTATTTCGATGTACCTTTTTCCATTTTTTATTTTATTGTTAATCTTTTTCTTATTTGCAGTTTTCACAGCTGCATATGCACATTGGATAAATAAATATTCATATAAACATATTGTACGCAGTTGTCAGTTCTCTCACGCAAACAAAGTGGCGAAGAAATCACATTGTTACCTACGAAGTTTATTATCGGGTACGGATCGCGGCCTAACACCATAGCAGCGCCGCAGAAACTGCTGTTAGAATCGCTCGTTCTTCACCAATGCCTTTTTTGTTTCCGTTAACGCTGTTGTTTTTTACCGACTAGTTTTTTTGTTTGGGGGGGGGGGGGCATTTAAAAAAATTTTTTTGCTGATCGCTGATTAACTAATCGCTCGGTATCTCTCCACGATTCGGCTCACCAACTCTCGGGTGTTTACGTTGCATGCCCGAACGCTTCCGATGCGAAGCTCACGGAAATTGGGTCAGGATCGATAGAAGTACCCGTTTTTTTATTAAAAAGAATACTTAACATTGACTGTTACGTATTTTTCATATTTTTTATGCAATGATTACCTTATTGTAATGTCGGTTCTTCTTGTTCACCTCGACTTCTGGATAAATCTTCTCACTCAAACTTCACCGCAAGCTTTTTTAACCACACTCATATTAGAATTTTTCTTTTGTAACTTTTTCGGCTCTCCAGAAGGGTTCACGCATTGCTACCGAGAGTTGACAAGGCTAAGCAACTAACTTCCTGCCCCCCTCTGACGTCACTGCATTCCGTGTCAAAACAAGGACCGTAGTAATAACAATAAGACGGCATTTCGACTTCTCCATTCGCTAAATAATCCATCAAAATTCAGGAAATCAACCAATTTTAATGAGATTTTCAGTATTTATTAATTAATGATCACGGAATATAATAAATCCATTACTTTATTATAAAGCTTGGTGCAAATGTATTATTTCTTGTAAACAAAAAACACCTTTACTAAAGTTATTCAAAATATCAAAACATGTTGACCATACGATATTGTAAATATTTAAAACAAAGCATTAGAAAACTTAAAAAATTGCATGTAAAAAAAGAAAAGAAAAGAACACGATTCGATTCATCTTGAAACTGATCTTTATTCAATACAAATTTAAAGAAAATAATAATTCACGATCAAATACTGCAAAAAACTGAATTATGAATTACCATTATTTAAACTTCTAACCCAATCAACCGTAAGTAATTCAGACTTTGAAATTTGTTTAAAAATTATACAAAAAAAAAGTTCAATGTTAACTGTCTGTTTAATAATGGAATCAAAATTCAGGAAATCAACCAATTTTAAAATAATTTCGCGCTTTTTAAAATTTCATTTCATAATTCACAAAGTTAAAATGCCTACTGCATATGTTTGGATTTCCAAAAGAGAAATAATTACTGCAAATATGGATACACGTAATAATGTTTACACCGACTAAATATAGTGTAGTAAGTTTGAATTTTTTTTAATTATATAAAAAATCAAGTCTGAATTACTTATTCATTATTTGATAAAAAAGTAGTGTTCCATTTTTGTAATTACTTTTTTTCGATGTCTTAAGTGTAGTATAGTTTATCTTTTCTCTGTACTTTTGTAGATTAAATCAATGAAATAATAACATCATATTTAATCAAAATTTTCATAAAAATATTAATTAAACAATGCTTTATTCAATGATAATATCGTTAATTCTTCGAGTTATACTGATTTTATTAACAAGAGTATAGGGCATTTTCCGTAATATATACGAAATAGTTTTTATAAAAAAAATATTTTAAACATATACAGATCTTATTTTCATTAAAAAAAATCATGGATTTTTTTTATATATATAAAAATATACGTTTAGTAAAGTGTATTTTGTTTTTAAAAAAAATAATACATTTTTACTAAGATTTTAAAAAATGTTTCACTATATCTCCTGTGATTGTTTATTAATAAATATTGAAAATTTCATTAAAATTGGTTGATTTCCTGAATTTTGGTGAATTTTTAAGTGAAGGGAGGGTCGAAATGTTTTTACATTTTGGGGATCGGCCTTTGATTTTGCACGTACCTATCTCTTAATAGCAAGATAGGAGTTGGTGATTCCATTATTAAACAAACAGTTAACATTGAACTTTTTTTTTGTATAATTTTTAAACAAATTTCAAAGTCTGAATTACTTACGGTTGATTGGGTTAGAAGTTTAAATAATGGTAATTCATAATTCAGTTTTTTGCAGTATTTGATCGTGAATTATTATTTTCTTTGAATTTATAGTGAATAAAGATCAGTTTCAGGATAAATCGAATCGTGTTCCTTTCTTTTCTTTTTTTACATGCAAATTTTAAAGTTTTCTAATGCTTTGTTTTAAATATTTACAATTTCGTATGGTCAACATGTTTTGATATTTTGAATAACTTTAGTAAAGGTGTTTTTTGTTTACAAGAAATAATACATTTGCACCAAGCTTTATAATAAAGTAATGGATTTATTATATTCCGTGATCATTAATGAATAAATACTGAAAATTTCATTAAAATTGGTTGATTTCCTGAATTTTGATGGATTATTTAGTGAATAGAGAAGTCGAAATGCCTTCTTATTGTTATTACTACGGTCTTTGTTTTGACACGGAATGCAGTGACGTCATTTTCTAGCCAACCGGCCTGTAGTAACTCTCGGTGGCCACGGTTCACGACCCCAAAATAAAGCGAACAATGATAACAGAGTACAGTGTTTTTAATAAAAATAATGATTTTTTGTTTGTTGCTATAATTTAAAACTGGCTCTCCAGAAGGGTTCGCGATCCCGCTGACTTCCGGGTTATCCTGCAGTAAATTTCAAGTACGGATGATCATAAATGATAAAAGAAACATTTTTTTAACGGAAAATTTAGAATTGTATTTTTAGTATAAGAAAAAATTTTTTTAATGAAAATATAACAAATCTTTAATAAATAAAAAATCTTGGGGTTTATAGAATTTGGAATATTCGAACTACTGCTCTCATGTTGGGTGTTTTTATCACAACGTTTCGGCCGATAATTGCTATATATTTGAACTTTTAATTCTTATCCTGACTGATCAACTTTCTCGGAATAACAAAAACCAGCCTCTTATAGAGAACTCCGTTTGTGCGGAAAGAATATCAGTTGATCTTTTGAAAAAATAAATACTTGTTATGTATTGTTATTTTGTCTTGGTTGTTTATACAATATATGATTATAATTTGTGATACGATGTGTTATTCATTTTGATGGAGTACGGGTTGTTTCCCTTTCATCGGGTTTTCAACCTTTTCACATTTTTACATTCGTGGCTGAATTACGCATATGTAACGTAGTACAATTATAACAAGAACAGTAGTCCGAATATTCCAAATTCTACAAATTGTCAACCCTCGTCTAAAAAATTACAGAACATAAAAATCTTGGAGTTAACCAGTTTATTTGTGTTTAAACTTATTTTTGTTGGAAAAAATATAAAATGATTTAAATTGGCACTTCTGCAGATTAGGGACGGGCCGAAATTAATTTTCATTTTAGAAGAGCTCCAATAGTGTAAGGGGCCGACAACTCTTTTTTTTTCCACTACCCCCCCCCCCCCCTGCAGAGTCTTTTTGAACAAATTTCTGAATTGTATACCACTTTAGAGTGTTTAAGTTTTGAGTGGAACACTAATAGACTGACAGATGAGCAGAGAGAAGGTGAAGAATGAGGAGAGAGGGGGGGATAAGAAAAAAGACAGCTTCAAAATGTCTCCTTCTATCACCTTCTTCCTCTCGCTCTCTTCCCCTCTCCCCCTCTCTCTTTAAATTTATATATCGGTTCAAGATAGAAAAAAAAAAAGAATTTTTCAAACTGTATAAAATTAAAAAAATGTTAAACTAAAAACGATGACTTCTAATTTCAATTTTTAAACTGTTAGTTTTGAAATGAAAAAATATACTGTTGATTTTCTCAAATTTTAATAAATTGAAATAAATTGTCAATAAATGTTCTATTAATTAATTGAATTAATTGAATTTGCATTACTTGTTTAAAAAATTCATATTTTCAATTTTCAAAGAAATTATCCACTTAAAAGTGAAACAAAAAGAGAGTTGTCGGCCCTTTACACTATTTCATTTATTTCAATATTTGGCGCTTGTTCGTAATACTCCACCACCCGTTTTCCCCAATTTTTTTTACTGCAAACGGGTAAGACTGTCCCAACACGGTCATCTGTTGGCTATAGGTGGTGACCCGTGATGTCTAAGGACAAGATCCTGGTGGATGAGAAGTCTGTATCCTGGTTTCCTAAATGGTCACGTGATTTGCAACACTTCATTTTGGCCCTAACTTGGACTAGACGAGAGGTTAGAGTGAACCGATCCAACCGAGCGGCCGACCATGACGTGCCTTATCAAAAATAGTTCATCCCGATTGTACAATAGAAGCTGATCTTACTTAGATCAGATGCCCATCTCATCCGTAATAAGCTCAGAGGAAGATTCAATCTGGACAGTAAAGGGAGATATGTGAAGAACTGGAGACTTCGATGGTATGGCCACGTTGAAAGAATAGATGAGGGTTCTTGGGTTAGAAGATGTAGAACAGTTGAGGTAACAAGGCTTCTTAAAAGGGGAAAACCAAGAACATAGAAGGAACTGAAAAGGATGGATCTGGTAGTTAGAGGGAGGAATAAAGACCTGGTCAGAGATAGGTTAGTTTGCATGTCAATTTCTAAAAGCCGCTTAGCATGTAAAACAAACGTTAAACAGAATATGATGATTTCGAATAAATGATTCCAAGTAGAGTATATGTTCTATAGTCAGAAGAGGAGAAATCATTCATGACTGAGGCAATTTTTTGGTCCCAATTCAGATTTAAAATGTTTATTTTGTTTACTTCAAACTAAAACGTATTGCCACTAGAACGTTAGGGGCTACTGGGATAGGGGCCAGATTTAGACGGGAACAATTTGGGTGAAAAGCTGAACAGCAATCTGTTTGTTCACATTACATTTAAATTTCTGAATATTCCGTATGGTCGATGGAGCAGTGAAGAAATTCCGAATGCAAGCGGTCTAAGGAAAGATCAGAATAGAAAATTCTCTGGGGGCATCTGTAGTGAAGGGTGGGATTTTGCTGCTAGTTGGGTAGGTCGGGAGTATTGATTTCTCCTCTCCAGGAGTTAGGCACAAGGGCAGTTTTTATCCTATTCCCACAAGTAAGATGTGACACAAGTTCGGGTCGGGAAAGTGGGGGTTGAAAAGCCAGCGCCCGAGAGGTGAGCACTCTGGCCATTTAAAAATTGCCTGGGCAGCCCCGTCGGCATTCCCCGGTAGGGGCACCTCAGACAGTAAGCAATAAGCTTTCTCCTCCCCAAAGAGGGGAGGCAAAGCTTGGGAGGGTGGACCTCCTAGAACTGCACAGGACAGACCCATTGACCGGCATAAGTCAAGCCCCGAAGAACAAGACAATACCAGTATGGGGTGCAGTATCCATCGGAACAGATACTACACTTTGATCTTAGCCAAAAGGCCAAGAATTGATGAGTATTTTCGTTGAAGAAGTGGATACAAGTGCATCAGAGCACATTCCATGGAATTATTTGTAAAACAAGCACAGGGATGCAATACCGTGGCGATGTGACAGGGGCTTGAGCTTGGCAGACACTGGTGAAGAAACTCTTTTTTGCACCCTGTCCAAGGGGGAGAGGATTGTGGTTGGTGCATTTGCCCGGATGTGACAACAATATTCTATACATGGGCGAATGGTTTCTTTATAAATCGCCTGGAGATTCTCGGGTGCTGACTGGAAATTTCGATGTCTTTTCAGAATCTGGGAAGCTCCAGAGTGGTGGCACCCAATAGCTTGTGGAACGCATCCTCTCTCTAACGGTGGGCATTGTCTATTGTGCATTTAAAAATGCGAGTTTCGGATTATTGTAGTTCATAGGCCGAGCACAACCTTTGAGCGGATTTCCTGTTTTCCGCAGTTGTAGGTGTTCAACACGGGTCCAAAGTACATAGTTTTAATGGGTTTTTGGACTGCCATCCTGAGAGAGATAAGGTCGTGGAGGAGATGGCTAGAGTATCGGATACATGTGAATGCTGTGTGTCTGATCAAATGGTTAAATGCGATCTTGATCATACAAGCCGGGAGATGTGGACTATGGCTTCCTATTAAGATGTTACTTAGAAAGGCGATGTAAACTTTATATCACGTCATACGTTCCATTGTTTAGGCTGATCAGAGAATACAGTGATTATGGTCTGGTTGAATTTAAACAATGACTAGTTTAGCCGGGTACTGGAAGTTGAATACCTTATTGCTGGAAAGATGCGATTTTATTCAGCGGGCTCTACTGTAGTGGGGGAGTTTACCGAGAGTAAGCAATGATTTAGTTTAAAAACTAAGATCTCTCCATTAGATATAGTCTGAACCTCACACGACAAAAAGCCAAGTCAAAAACATTTAGAAAGTACATTGACCCAGGAAATGGCTGCAGAGGTATTCTCTAACCAAAAAACTAGTTATGGGGCCAGAAACGTGAGACTAAAGAGCATTAGAAGGTTCAATTAAATAAAGTATCTAACAAAGCTGAGGACTTCAACACAGAAGATCGCAAGGAAGAGTTCTGTCGAAAGAAAGCTGTGAAAGCCAGGTTTTCAGATATATTACGTAGGGATGACCAAAAGAATATTCAGGAGAGCTAAACATGTGGCAAAAACAACAAATATGGATATTGTTGGAGAGAAGTGCATTCGGAATGACAATCGAGTGTTAACAACAAATGAACAGGACAAGATGGCTGCTTGGAAATTTTGCCACTATAAGAAATTGTTGAATACTGAGTTTTCATGGAACCATGAAAATCTAGTAGTTGTTGAAGCAGTATCTGGTCCAGCTATAAGAATTGAGAAAGAAATAGTATGGGAGGCTGTGAGTAAGATGAAGAAGGGTAAGGCTGGAGGACCATCAGGCATTGTTGCAGAAATGTTGAAGACTGTGCATAAAAGAGCCATTGAAATGATCACAGACTTGACAAATCAGATCATAAAAACAGAGGTTGTCATCCCGAAAGACTGGAAACTTCGTACATTGCCCTGTTTGTTTTCTGTTCTAAAGAAAGTGTTGGGATGGTCTTACTAGAGTGTTTTTTGATTGTCCCGATCTTTATCATGTTCCCATATTGTAATTTTTTTCATAAAAAATAATTTTAAATATTTCAGGATATTTTAAGTAGGGTAGTCTAGAGAGTAAATGTGGTATTTCGGTCAGACGAGAAATCCTTCTCGACTGAGGTAAATTTTGTCTCTCAAGATCTAGATTTATCCACATGAAGTTACCTAATGACGACAAAAACACAGACAGACAATAACAGCAAATAGTTTTACACCTTCATTTTTAATCATAATTTTTGAGTTTCGCCATTCTCCTCAACTTATTTTTTACTTAAACCGTGTAAAAGATTAAAATAAAATGTTTTTATGAATTTTTGAGATGAGGATTGATAATTTGTATAATTTGGACTACTTTTTCTCACGAAAATCAGCTTGTACGCTATTACTGCACGAATATTAAATATACTCAGCTTTTTCTTTGCTAAAAGAAAGATTCAGTTTGTTCTTGATGGCCGTATATCTAAACATCACATCAACGCGCGTGTGCACCAGTGATTGATACTTGGATCACTATTATTCCTGATCTTCACCTACCTGATGCAATTGCATCTGAGATGGGTGTATTTGCTGATAACATGGCGCTCTTTACCCGGCATGAGAGCAAAGCGTATGGCCACACATGGAGGGTATAGGTGAATCCTAAGAAAATGACCTCCAGTCTGTAAAGGAATGGAGCCAAAAATGGATGGTCACTGTTGCAGAGGTAGGCTCCCTCTACCAGGCTAGAAAACTTCTAACAGCTGCCCGTATCCGAGATCTTTAAAAAGCCATCATTCACCCAACATGGAGAATTGTTGCCACATTTGGGCTGGTGCACCAACCACTGGTATCTTCCTCTTGGACAGGATGCAAAAAAGAAAAGCGATTTCTCATCTAATAGGTCCCGTACTGTCTGCAATGCTCCAGTCTCTGTCACATCGCCAGTGTTGCATCAAATACTTCCACCGAACCTGCTCCGATCAACTTACTGCATTTGCACTTCCCAAACGAAAATACTCTCGACCCACCCGACGAGCAGCAAAATCCCACCCCTTCACTGAAGAGATCCCGAGATGCAAGAAGAGGTCTACTCTAATATCCTCTTTCTTCAGATAGCTTGACATTGGAATTCACTTCCTGCTCACTGTTTTCCCCGACTCTACCAACATTCAGAAAAGTAATTGGAAGGTGAACAAACATCTTGCTACCCAACTCCCCACCCAGGTTTTCCTAAATTACAGTTGTTAGTACTGGCAATATGACGTGTTAGGAGCATGGACGGCGGCACCGGGTGGGGGGCTCAAGCCCCCTCACTTTTTTTTCTTGCACCACTTTACGGTCTGTAATAAAAACTGGACGCCGAATATAACTTAAGGATAAGCTTTATTTAACCATTTGTTGCTTACCTAGACAAATAGTGTTTAACATTCACTCTTAATATACACGAATGTAGAACATTCCATTATTACTCCAAGGGGGAGACAGGCATCAATTATCTTTGTTACTACATTCTCCCCCATCTATCTTCTTATTCGTAGGGAACAAAATCATCCCATCGACCTGGCCTCCTGCGGGTTCTTTGAGGGCGTCTTGGTTGTTCGTGCCCGACATCCATTTCTAATCTAGGCTCCTCGGGACCTGACGACGTTTCGGGACTGTCTTGTGTGGCTGGTTTAGGGCTAAAATATCTTGCTCCAAATCGCTCTCGTTTTCTACGGCGCTTCGGTCGCTTGGTGTCTGAAGATTGAGTATCTGTCTCAGATATTGGGTGAAACCGCTTTCGTGGTACCCATCTGTCGTCCGAACTAGAGTCAGAGACGACTCTGTTAGTATATTCAGATTCGTTTTGTTGGGAACTCTGAACTTGACGTATCTGGCACACGATCACCTAAGAGGGTCGGACTTGTTCCACGAACCGGAGCTCTATATCCATCTGAAGCAGTTCTACGTTCATATACATTTCCTGCTGGGGCTAGATCCCTTAAGGAGACAGTAGATTGCCTTCCTTCTGAATTTCTGACCAGTGCATACTGAGGGTTCGCTTCGATTAATTGTACCTCGCTTACCAATGGGTCATGTTTACTATGACGAACATGACGTTTTAATAAAACTGTGCCAGGTTGTGCAAGCCACGAGGGAAGTGATGTGCCTGCTGAGCTTCGTCGTGGGAACGAGAAGAATCTCTCATGTGGGGTAGCGTTTGTCGCTGTACATAATAGAGTCCTAATAGCGTATAAGGCCATGGGGATGAGACTTTCCCAATCGGAGATCGGACTATTGCGATTTGCTGCCGCCAACTGTACTGTCTTCCATATTATACCATTGTATCTTTCGCACTGTCCGTTTCCCTGAGGATTGTGAGGAGTTGTTCTACTTACAGCTACTCTTCGTTCATGCAGAAACTGCTTGAGTTCGTCCGACATAAAAGCAGACCCACGATCTGAATGTATATATGCAGGCACTCCAAAAACGGCAAAAATGGAGCAGAGGCCTTGAATTACTGTTGCAGCCGTTACGTCTGGGCAGGGGATGACGAATGGAAATCTTGAGTACTCGTCTATTATTGTGAGCATGTATTTATTTTTAGTTTTAGAGGCTTTAAAAAGGCTGTGTGGCCTTAATGAGTGTTGCTGGAGGAGGTTTGTAGAACCTGGGCTTATTTTCTGCGCATATCCGACAAGAGTTCGTAATTCTTTTTACGTCTTCAACAGAATATGGCAAGTTTCTGCTCCTGACTACGTGAATCATTCTTGTGATACCTGGGTGACACAATTCCCTGTGTATATACTGAAGATCATCTGAGCCAGTTACCAGGCCACACACCCTTGAAAGCGCGTCGACCGCGGCATTCTCCTTACCAGGGCGGTAAGTGACGTCAAAGGAGTAGCAAGAAAGCTCCATTCTCCATCTCGCTATTTTCTCGTTTTTTATTTTACTCGTTGTTTTTGGGTTAAACATAAACGAGACCGACTTTTGGTCAGTGATTAATTCAAAATGTCGGCCGATTAAGTAATGCCTCCATTTTCGTAATGCCTCAACTATGGTGTACGCTTCTTTTTCTATTGCAGAGTGTCGTCGCTCGGATTTCGAAAGTGTTCTTGAAAAAAAAGCTACAGGACGACCGGATTGTCTCAGTGAGGCAGCTATCGCACAGTCGGAGGCATCCGTCTCAACTAATAGAGGGATAAAAGGATCCACAGCAGAAATGGCAGACTGAGCAATGTTCCTTTTCATGTTTTGAAATGCTCTGATGGCGGAACAGGACAACGGAAAAGTAGATACTTGTGTCAATGGGTGTATTTTTTCTGAAAAAGACGCAACCCATTGGGAGTAGTGAGCAAACATACCGAGGGCTCGTCGTAAAGAGGGCATGTTTCCAGGGATTGGTAATTCCATTAGCGGTTTCAGTCGCTCGGGATCCGGCGTCATGGTGCCATTTTTGACAATGTATCCCAATAATTTGATGCTTTTCAAGTTGTAGGAACATTTTTCACTGTTCAAAGTCAGATTATATTTCTTGACGGCAGCCATGAATCGTTTAAGGTTGTGGTCATGTTCAGCTTGGTTATGTCCGCATACTGTGACATTGTCTATATATGCAACAGTACCCTTCAATTTTTCATTGGAGATTATTTCATCTATTACCCTCTGGAAGCTAGCCACACCATTTGTTATCCCAAAAGGAATTCGGCAGAACTGATATAGGCGACCGCAGGCCTCGAATGCCGTGTAGGGCTTATCCTCTGGCTTGATAGGTACCTGATGGTAGGCACTTCTGAGATCTAAAGTACTGAAAGTGTGATATTTTGCAATATTAGAAATCATTTCGTCAATACGAGGCAGTGGATAGGCATCGAGTAATGTGTATCTGTTGATGGTCTGGGAATAGTCAATGACCATCCTTTTCTTGTGATTTTCAGTGGCTGTTACGAGGACCTGTGCTCGCCATGGAGATTCACTTGGCTCTATAATTCCTTCCTTAAGTAGTTTTGTTACTTCTGCTGCTATGAACTGTTTGTCCGTTTCTGAATAGCGTCTTGATTTTATTGCTATTGGTTTGCAGTCAGGAGTTAAGTTTGTAAAAAGTGACGGGTGCCGCACTTTGACAGCTGCTAGTCCACATACGCTTAGAACTGGCTTGGGGCCACCAAAAGGAATTTCAACGCATGAATGTTGTTTTAGAAAATTGTGACCCAAAATAACTTCGCAGCAGAGGTTTTTCATTACTGATAATTTGATCCCTTGATAGGAGTTTCCTTTTAGTTTCAGGTTAACCATGCAATATCCAATTACATGGGACGATAAAGATGAATTTGCCATTGATATTTGGTTGGAACAAGGAAATATTTCCCATTTATTTGCTTTTACAATACTGGCATTAATAACACTTTCGGAACTGCCTGTATCAATAAGCGCATGAATAGTCAATCCATTGATTTTTACCCTCACGATTGTTTTTGAGAGGCAGCCGGGGAATGCAGCTGATATTGTAATTGGTGCTACAGTAGCAAGAGTAGCCGAACGTTTTTTTGAGAAGCTGACCGGCAAACTTTCGAAAAATGTCCCTGCTTATCACACTTGTGGCATCTAACATCTCGAGCCGGGCAGGACGAACGAGCATGTATACGAAGGCCACAAAAGTAGCATGTGGATCCAGCTGAGGCGGCAGTGATAAGTTGTTCGTGATCGTTAGAAAGGGGGGTGGCAGCATCTTGGACAATGGAAGAATTTTGAACATGCAGAGGAGGGGCTACGATAGCAGCTCCCAAAATATCGGGTTGTAAATAGAAGACAGACTGCTTCTGTGCCATGTCCAACGTTAGAGCTTGTTCATAAGCTGTTGGTAAGTCTAGGTTTTTATTCTCTAGTAGTCTTTGTTTTATTTGGTTGGACTGTATTCCATTAATAAATGCGTCCCTGATAAAAACATCTCTCGCTTGGTTCGCAGTTAAGGCTGTAAATTCACACTCGCGACTTAACGTCTTTAGAATCTGAAGGTATTGTTCAAGGCTTTCTTCTGGTTGTTGACGCCGAGTAGCAAGTAAATGTCTAGCAAAAATAGTATTTTTTTTCTTGACAAACATGGCTTCTAAAATGTCCACCGCAGTTTCATAATTTTCACATTCAGATAAATTTCTATAAATAGCAGTAGAGACATGATGTAAAAGAAGGGTATATTTCTCAGTACCTGTTAAAGCCGCGTTTGAAGATAACTGTAGAGCTGTAAGGAATCCTTCGAACATTTTTCTCCAATGCCGCCATTTGTCAGTAGATTCCGAGTCGGCCGTATCAAGGTCTAGACGATCGGGTTTCAAGTAACGTTCCATAACGAATGGTTAAATAAATTGTAATAAAAACTGGACGCCGAATATAACTTAAGGATAAGCTTTATTTAACCATTTGTTGCTTACCTAGACAAATAGTGTTTAACATTCACTCTTAATATACACGAATGTAGAACATTCCATTATTACTCCAAGGGGGAGACAGGCATCAATTATCTTTGTTACTACACGGTCATCAATAATTAAGTTATATATGCATGTGTTTAACCCCCCCCCCTTTTAGGAGAAGCCCCCCCTCCCACTTTTATAACTGTCCCGCCGGCCATGGAGTGAAATGTGTGTTTGTATTGTTCCAAACACGACAATATTCAATAGTTTAACTTTTCAATAAGTTAAATATCTAAATCATTTTTTAGTAAAAACAAACCTTATCAAAGTTACGGATAGGCGAGAAACTCAAAGCCACGCCATAACATCAAATAGTTTAACTTATAATAATTACACACACAGACACACACATAAATGTGCGTATATATTACACACACACACGCATGTAAATAAACAAATATACGCATTTAAACAAAAAAAGTAAATTAACAAAAAAAATCGCTATTTTATTAAAAACGAAAAAAAAGACGTAATTCAAAAATTTCATTTTTATTTTCAATAAAATATTTTTCAAATTTAATTCCAGTTTTCCATCTTTCCACACACACATAAATAAATGGCAGTGTACACACACACACACACATTTAAACGTCACTAAACACAAACATCACATACACACAAATATACACACGTTACACACACACACACACATAATATTATTCTCAAACTTATTTTTTAATTTTCATCCTAGTTTTTCAATCTTTTTTAACAGAAACAAAAATTCGAGGATAAATTAATTCATTCATTTTTAATTCGTTCAAAAAATGCAGTTTATTTTTCCCTTTTCCACAAAAAACACAAAAATGACAGAAAATTAAAGAAATTCTCATTTATTTGCGTTGAAAGTTTTCAATAAATGATATTGATAATCCATTGTTTTTAATTAAACATTAATTAAATATTGATTAAATCCTATTTCAGTCACCAAAATTATTTAGTTTCGGTATATTTCGCAAACAATTTATTTATTTAAATTTAAATCATGTTAGATTTTTTCTTTTTCAAATTCAAATTTGTCCATCTTGGTTCCTGTGTAGTTTACAGACCGTATTATTTTTAAAGATAAGATTTTCAAATTAAATTAAATTTTTACGGTATCTTTTGTTTATTAAATTGTTAGTTGAAAGTACAGAATAGTTAACAAAGCTCCCCTCCCCATGTTAAGGATGTCTTTCTAAATAATAACGGTATTATTTCAGCACGGTCGGTAAACTGCACAAGTACTGACATCAAATAGTTTAACTTTTCAATAAATCATTAATCAATATTTCCCTTCATTTTTATTATCAAAATTTAAATATTGTTTAAATCCTATTTCAGTCACCCAAATTATTTAAAGTGAAATGAGTTTTGTCATAATTCGAAAATTTATTTTTTTATTCAAACTTTTCATAATTATTTATTTATTCGAAAACTTATTTTTTAATTCAAACTTTTCATAATTATTTATTTATTCGAAAACTTATTTTTTAATTCAAACTTTTCATAATTATTTGTTTATTCGAAAACATTTTAATTTTCATTCTAAATTTACATCTTTTTTTTTTAATTGAGGATAAATTATTTTTTATTGTTTTGTACAATTTTTCGTTTGACAAAAAAAATCCTCCATTTTTAATTAGTTTAAAAATCCAGTTTATTTTCCCGTTCAAAAAATGACAGAAAATTAAAGAAATTCACATTTTTTTGCGTTGGAAATTTTAAATAAATCATTAATCAAAATTTGCCCTCCATTTTTTTTTATCAAAAATCATTTAATTATTGATTAAATCCTATTTGAGTCACCCAAATTATTCGAGTTATTTCTTCGGCGAGAAAACATCAAATAATTACACATAAAAAAGATCACATAAACACATACATATAATAAACTAATGTGCTTCACGCATACACATTATCACACACGCACATATACACAACTCAAATAACATATACACACATACATAATAAACACGAAACACACAATAATAAATTGTGTGTTTCGTGTTTATAAGATGTTCGGCGTAAATTTGATCAATAGTTTTTGTTGTTTCATTTCAAAAAAAGTGTCAAATTTATCACAAACAGCAAGTGTTACACACACACACATACACACATAAATAAATGGCAGTGTATACACACATACAGACACATAAATAAATGGCAGTGTATACACACACACACACATAAATGGCAGTGTATACACACATACAGACACACACATAAATGGCAGTGTATACACACATACAGACACACACATAAATGGCAGTGTATACACACACACACACATACATAAATGGCAGTGTATACACACACACACACACATAAATAAATGATGGCAGTGGGTACTTGTCCAGATATTGACCCTAATTTCCGTGACTGCCGGCAGCTAACGGAAGCGTCCGAGAATTGCCGAATCGAAAACGAGGCGTCAAAAGCAGACGCTAGCGATTTGAAGGAGAGACGCTTGGCAATTGTAGAAAATGGATTTCGAACTGCTGTGTCGTACAATGGCCTCTCCGGAATGGCCAAAGTTATGCGATGTATCCGACTTTGCCGGCTAGCACCGCGAAAGACTGTGACGGAGAAATAGGCCTGGAGATGCCCCACCCAGGAATGCCGGGCTTTGATTTCGTTGCGATCGGGGACGTTTCTTCTTTTTTTTTCGCGGTCAAAACTCGAAATTGCGACAATTTGAAAGATGATCATCTACGTGTGGTGCCAGGATATTATGGCGACCGGACAAACTTACTAAAAGAATGCGGCGTATTGTCTCGAACGACGCAACAACAAAAATGGCCCTTAACCCTCCAGGAAAAGAATCGAATGAAGGAAAACAAATGCAAAATGTCAAAACAAACACAAAAAACATAAAAAAAGCTAAAATAATGAAACAAAAACAAATGCGTAATTGCAAAAAAAAAGAAAGTTACAAAAAAAAAAATGGTGTTAAAAAAGTTTTTAAAAAAGTTTTTATTATTTTAGAGTTTTAAAGTTAAAAAATGGTTTTAAAAAGTTTTTAAAAGCAACAGATTCTATTATTTTCGCGGTTTAAAGTTTAAAAAAAAAGTTTATTTTAGTTAAAAAAAATGGTTTAAAAAAGTAAAAAGTTTCTACAAAAAGTTTTTAAAAAATGGTTAAAAAAAAGTTTCTTTATTTCAGCTATTTTTTCAGGTTTGTTAATTTCTTTCATTTTTTGTATCAAAAAAAGTTGCATTTCTTTTTCTTTACGTTTATTCATCGTCTGACATTTGTTGTCGTCGGCCGATTCGGCAATTCTCGGACGTTTCCGTCAGCTGTCGGCAGTCACGGAAATTAGGGTCAATATCTGGACAAGTACCTGGCAGTGTATACACACACACACACACACACATAAATGGCAGTGTATACACACACACACATAAATAGATGGCAGTGTATATACACACACACATAAATGGCAGTGTATACACACACACACACACAAATAAATGGCAGTGTATATACACACACAAATAAATGGCAGTGTATACACACACACACAAATAAATGGCAGTGTATATACACACACACAAATAAATGGCAGTGTATACACACACACATAAATGGCATTGTATATACACACATACATAAATAGATGGCAGTGTATACACACACACACATAAATGGCAGTGTATATACACACACACACACATAAATGGCAGTGTATATACACACATACATAAATAGATGGCAGTGTATACACACACACACATAAATGGCAGTGTATATACACACACACACAAATAAATGGCAGTGTATATACACACATACATAAATAGATGGCAGTGTATACACACACACACATAAATGGCAGTGTATATACACACACACACAAATAAATGGCAGTGTATACACACACACACACACACACAAATAAATGGCAGTGTATACACACACACAAATAAATGGGAGTGTATACACACACACACATAAATGGCAGTGTATACACACACATACATAAATATATGGCAGTGTATACACACACACAAATAAATGGCAGTGTATATACACACATACATAAATAGATGGCAGTGTATACACACACACATAAATGGCAGTGTATATACACACACACACAAATAAATGGCAGTGTATACACACACACACACAAATAAATGGCAGTGTATACACACACACAAATAAATGGGAGTGTATACACACACACACATAAATGGCAGTGTATACACACACACACAAATAAATGACAGTGTATATACACGCATATACACAAATAAATGGCAGTGTATATACACACACACACACACACAAATAAATGACAGTGTATATACACACACACATAAATGGCAGTGTATACACACACACATACACAAATAAATGGCAGTGTATACACACAAACACATACATAATATACACATAAACACATACGTTTAAACATCAATAAACACAAATCTCATACATACAATTTACACACACATAATAAATAGTAAACACACGTACAATATACACACACGCATTAACAACCAAATACACACACATAAATAATGAATATATGTAACCCAAACACGTATACATAATGAATCATATATACACACAAACAATGTACTATATACACGTTAGACACAAATAGACACACGTAAAACACACACACACTAAACAATGTGTTACACACACACAAATAAATAAACAAATAAATAAAATCAAACAAAAATTTCGTAAAAAGAAAAAAAAACAAATTTAAAAATTTCAATTTGTTTATTTTTTTAATAAAGAATTTTTAAAATTTCAATTTCAAATTTATTATTTTTTTCAACAAAAACAAAAATTTTATTTTCAAACAAAAAAATTGAACGAAAATATTTTTGTTTTTCTTGAAATTCAAACAATTTTTTGTTCGGAAAAGAAAAAATTGCATTTGAACCACAAAAGAAAATTTGTCCAAATTCGTTGAAACAAAAATCCCAAAATTTTTCTTTTTTTTCCATCGAACAAATTTTGTTCCATTTGGAATCAAAACAAATCAATTCACGATGACGAGAATTTGACCACCAAAAATCCCCACTTGAGGGATCAACACGAATCCGGGATTTCCAGCCAAAGTCAATTAATCCGCTTTTGTCAAATCCCCATTCAATTTCAAAAGTTTCCAGTTTTTCACCTTTTTTCGAAAACGAATGAATTTCATAATTTGAATCAAAACCAAAAATTGTTCCATTTTTTTCACACAAAGAAATTAAAAAATTATTTTGTGTTTTTAAAGAACTTTTTAAATGAAAAAAAGGAAAATTTTTTTGTCGTTCAAAAAACAACAGATTTTTTTCGTCCCCTGAAGAATTTGCACCACAAACGACAAAAATGTTTGATGATGAAATGAAACACATTTCACGGGGAGAGAAATATCCATTTGTTGATTTTGAAAATTGAAATTCAATCAGAATTTTCCCATTTTCATTCATTTCAATCAACGAACGATTGTTTGAATCGCAAATAAAAATGTGTTTGTCATTTTTATTTACTTTAATCGAACTTATAATTCGATTATTTATTGATTTTGGCAAATCGAATCGATTTTCTTGGATTAATTTCTCAGCTTTTCCGCGGACGAACGAGACGGATCCGATGTCTCGGCTTTTCAATGATTTCCGCCAATAATCCGGAAATGTGACGGACAATTCCCACTTCGTCTCCGGTCGTCGCAACGAATGTCGGAATAATGGAAATCGCGGCGAGTCGACCAAGAATTTCATTCCGTCAAGAATGTCGACATCTTTCCGATCTTCACGAGAAGAAGAAGAAGACGAAGACGAGAAGAAATGTTGGAAATTCATCCGCCATGTTTGGATTTCTCGCAGAATTTGTTGATTTTCCTGCAAGATTCTTCGCCATCTTTGCATCTCTTCTTCGCTTTCGCGTTCGATTCGCTCGCTCAGATTGAAAGCGTCTTCTTTCGCCTTTTCCACAATCGTTTCGTAATCCGACCAGATTTCCGAAACTTTCCGATCGCATTTCGATGTTAAGTCCGACAAAAATCCACTAACACTTTCACTCGACATCTTCACACGTGCCTCAAATTCGGACATTTCTCTCTCCACCGTGGGGAGTTGCTCCTCTCGTTTCAAAGCTGCCTCCCTCACCTTCAAGGGAGCCACATTCGCGCACTTGTCGGGGATCAACGACTCACTTGGATGAGCAGCGTAACATTTCGCGCAATAACAATTGCTGCATCCTTCACAGAACAATTCGCACTTTTCCCCATGAAAAGCGCAATTATTATTCCGATCCATCATCATCGCGATCGCATCCGACTTCTCCATTGCGTCCAAATCTTTGACAATGTGCATCTTTAGCAACTTTTTGTGGGATCGGATACATGTGTTGCATAACAACTTCCCGCATTCCGCGCACCAATACTTCGCCGGGGATGATACGCCATCCTCGGAACACAAATCACAGGACCATTCCGACGAAGCCAATTCTTTCCGCAAGATTTCCTTCCGCAAAATCGGGGAGATGACAAATTCTTCCCAATTCGCGAATTCTTCTTCACATTTCGGACACTTGCAAATTGTCTTCGCTTCGTCTAAAGTATTGACGAAACACGATTCACAGACGCCATGGAAACATGGAAGCGATTTGGAAAGTCTGCTTAGTTGGCAGTCGCAGCCCACACATTCGTAGAGAGATTCCTGTTGATTCGAAGAAGCCATTGTTGAAATGATGAAAACACTGAAAAAACAACAAAATATGGAAGGCATTAGATTTCGGAATAGTTGATTTTATATATATATATATATATATATATATAGATATATACAGATTAAAACAGAATTAGAATAATAAAGCAATTTTTTCAAACATAACTCAATCCCATAACTAAGTTACATTTTAGCATAGGAATAAGAAAGCCTTAGAGAAAACAACGTTGATTAACTCACAGTTAGTATAAGTATATATATATATATATATATATATATATAAACTATTGACTTTTCTAACTGTAAATCTGTGCACCATTTTTTAGTCCCTGTTTACTTGCCTCCCCACGAGGGCAGAGTTAGACACAAATAGGTCTTTAAGGTGGACAAAATAAAATTGCCTTAGTCTAGAAGGATTTCGTATACCCTAATTCAGGACAGAAAAGATGAAGAGTATCAGAAACCGATACTACACTTTGATCCTAGCCGAAAATAGAGAGGGGGAGCGAGAGAGGATATGTGTGCGTGCGCTTATCTCTAATGTGTGTGTGTGTGTGTGTTGATATAACCCCCCCCCTCTTGATCGGTGACAAGTGTATTTTATGTTGTTAAATCTAAAACATCGAGGTTTCACATCGAGTAAAATATGGCGCCATCTTGAATACGGCTTTACAAGGCTGCAAAGCCATCGATTTAAAAAAGATAATTAGAAAAGTTATTTTTCTTGCCTTTGGTAACATTTATTTGTTGACTACTTTTTTTCTTGTTGAAAATTCTACACAATCGCCCTAAGTCCGAGTGGCAATATCGTAAAATCACACGTAATCGCTAAAAAACGTAGCCCCCCTTAAAATGAACAAAATTGGTTAAAAATAAAAAAGAAAAATCGAAAAACTAAATTTAGAATTTAGAGTGGGGGATTATTTTTTATATAAATTTAACTGCCCTAAAATCGTAGAATGGCCAGGAAATGGGGGATTATTTTACGTTTAATTTATGTAAGAAACTGATCCCCGACTTGAAATTAAGAGTGGGTTTTTTTTTTTCAGGGTTCTGACACGTAATCGCCTTATAAAAGTAGAATCTTTTTTTATATCAGTGGTTTTATTCTACAATAATATCAGAAGAGGCAAAAAGGGGGGGGGGTTATGTCTGATTTTTTATGTGAAAACAAATTGTAGAAGTAAAAAAAAAGGAATTCATTAAAATGCAACAAAAAAAATAGGGCGTGGTCGTCTATCTAAAAGTTTCAATCTATTTTTTTATCTAACGAAAGTTGGTACCGCTCAAATACACCAGCACCATTCTATTAAAGTATATTTTGTTTTCTTTATATATAATATAATATTTTGAAATCACATTACTTACAGGTTAAGATTTTCGTCGATTTTTGGAGAAGATTCAAGAAGGACGATATTCACTGTTGACTCGATTGTTATGGCGAGGTGAGTGGGGCAGCGATGGTGGGCGTGGCATTGGCAAAGACACACGTGATCATTTCAAGCAATTTGATTGGATGTTTCTCGCTCGTGTTACGTAACTTCTATTTTTATCTCTTCTCATGTAGAGAGAGAGGAGGAGGAGTAGGGCGAGTGGGAGGAAGAGAAAGAGAGCGCGAGGAAATATGTGTATGCGTGCTGATATGTGTGTATGTGTGTGTGCGGTGATCTCTCTCTAAGCTGATATGCGTGCGTGCTGATATATCTCCCTCCCTATCTCTCTAAGTGGTTTCTCTTTCTTTTATTTCTCCTCATGTAGAGAGAGAGAGGGAAAGAGGGGGAGAGGAGGAGGAGAGCGAGGGGGGGGGGGATTTGTGTATGCGTGCTGATATATGTGTGCGCGCGCGGTGATCTCTCTCTAAGCTCATATGCGTGCGTGCTTATATGTCTCCCTCCCTATCTCTCTCTAATATAAGTGGAGGGCGGTGATGGTTAGGGGTTACGTCTATTTCGCATCCAAAAAACAAAAAAACATTTGGTTAACTGCCCTAAAAACTAGTTATTACTACGTTTTGATAGATTTCTATTCATAAAACCTATTAGACTTTTTAAAAAAACTATTAAAAATATTTTTAATATAAACTATTTGAAAAGTATTATTTTTATTTCTTCTCATGTAGAGAGTGTGGGGGAGAGAGAGGGAGGTGAAGAGAGAGGGAGTAAGCGAGGGGATATGTGTATGCGTGCTGTTATGTATGCGCGGGCGGAGATCTCTCTCTGTAAACTCATTATGTGTGCGTGCGTGAGTGCTTATATGTCTCCCTCCCTATCTCTCTTTTATTTCTCCTCATGTAGAGAGGGAGGATGAGGAGGAGGGGAGAGAGAGGGGGGAAATATGTGTGTGCGTGCTGATATATGTGTGTGTGTGCGTGGTGATCTCTCTCTAAGCTCATATGCGTGCGTGCTCATATATCTCCCTCCCTATCTCTCTCTAATATAAGCAAAACGCAGAGCGAAAAACATTTGGTTACTGCCCTAAAAAGCTAGATTTATTACTAAGATGTTTAATATATTTTAATGTTGTTACATTTCTATTCAGAAAAAAAAAATCAGACTATTTAAAAAATAAAGTCTTAAAAAATATTTTTAAAATAAACTATTTAAAAAAAGTATTTTCAAACAATCAAAAATAAAACGGAATTAATTCCGTTTGATTTTTGATTTTCTGACTACTTTATCTTATCTGTCCTCGGTCAGTGAAGGAGAAATCCTTCTAGACTGACGCAATTCGATTTTCACAATATAAGCTTCTAGGAACGACTTTTACTCCAGACCTGAAATGGAAGACTTCCCTCAAATCCGTTGCCAAGGTCGCCGGAATGTTGGATCATTCTATCGCTCCAGAAAGTATCTCACCTCTGACGCAATTCTCTACTTGTATAAGAGTCAAATGCGTCTCAAGATGGAGTATTGTTGCCACATCTGGGGAGGTGACGCACACACAAACATTTTCTGCATTGACAGAGGACAATACCGACTCTGAAATCTAGCGGGAAATGTTTTCTAAACAGATATTGCTAGTCTTTCTCTGCTCTATCGGTATTTTCATCGTAGGTGCTCAATAGAGTTCCAATCTATGCTCAACCATGTAAAACATTCACACCAAGAAGCCGTCTAACTACAACCATTGAAAATACTTTTCATTTTTTCCGTAGTGTAGCCAAAACAAAACGAAACTTCCAAGAGAACAGTTTCTTTCCCAGAGTAACTCGTCTACGGAACACCATACCACGGGACTGCTTCATAGTTGACTACAACATGATCGTTTTCAAGTCCAATATTAATAAATTCTTGTTGAGCCGTCTTTCTAAATAATCAAACTCTGCCCAGTGTCAACCATCGTTACCAAACCTCCCGCCACACTCATTAACCCTTGTCCTTGAGTGGCCTTTGGAACTTGATAAGCACCGACTCGCTAGTACATAAAAAGTCGATGGAAAAAATCCATCTAATGTCGCCCCCCCCCCCCACACACTAAGAGTTTTGTTTTGTTAAATCATGTCGATTACATAGAAAACTGAACACACCACTAAAAATTTAAACAAGGAAGTTTATTTAAATCTATGCTTATAATATGAAAGAGTGGGAAATGTGTTTTTTGGAAATGAGCTCCCATATGATTTCAGTTGTTACGGAGTTAGTTCCGAGTATTGACGGAGAATCTAGAGTAAGTCCCGGATATGATCGAAGCCCTTTACGATTTGAAAGCCATTTTGAAGAAGTTTTTTAAATCTTTTTTATTAAGTGACAAAAACTGTTTTTTACCCTAAACTAACCATTCGAATGCTTAGTGTCGTCTGCCTTTTTACATTTCTTTCGCGGCTTTCAAATCGTAAACTGCTTCGGCTATTTTGAGGACAAACTCAGGATTCTCAGTCAATATCCAGGACTGGCTAAGTTAAGTTTGTTTAACACAAACTTTAGGACAGTGAAATAGGTGCTCGTATATATCTCCCAATTAATTGTTTGTATATAATCTGAAAATAAATAGATTGTATTCTTTTAAAAAAGTATTAAATTGGCGAGTTTCATCGTTATCGGCCGCCTTCAAATTATTAATATAATATTTTAGAATTAAAATTTTACTTACAGTTTTTATACAATCAGGTTACGATTTTCGTCGATTTTGGAGAAACTTCAACGAGGAAAACTTCAAATTGTAAAATGACTTGCTGACGTTATTATTGAAGAATGAGAGACGAAGGTCAACTCTTCTTGTTATATGGGAATAAAACACGTCATCATCTGGTGATTTTCAAGCAATTTGATTGGATGATACGTAAAACAAAATGAAACTAGGATTTTCCGTTCAGATTCCGAGAAAAATGATCAACAAGTTTTTCTAGGAATATAACCACCCATCCACAGAAGAGAGAGAGAGAGAAAGGGAGATGGAGAGAGACACGCCTATATATATATATATATATATATATATATATATATATATATATATATATATATATATATATATGCGTGATAGAGAGAATCGTTTTCTACAGAAATATTCACTGTTTTGTTTGAGTCACACATTATGTAACAAGAACAAATATTCAGAAGATGCGTCCATCCAATCTGCGCGTTTAGCGATGTAAATCCAAATCAAATGCTATTTCAACAATATATGCGTGGACGCATCTCCAATCAAACACTACTCCAATAATAGACGGACAGACAGAAATTCTCTTTGAATCTTAAACGTGAATCCAAGCTTATTCACCTTAACCCTAACTCTAACCCTTACCATAACCCTAATACTAACCCTAACCCTAATCCTAACCCTAACTCTAACCCTAATCTTAACCCTAATCCTAACCATAACCCTAACCCTAACCCCAATCCTAACCCTAACCCTAATTCTAACCTTAACCCAATCCTAACTCTTACCCTAACCCTTACCCTAACTTTTACCCTAATATTAATCCTAACCCTAACCCTGACCCTAACCGTAATCTTTATCCTAACCCTAACATTAATCCTATCCCTAACCATAACCCTAACTCTAACCCTAACTCTGCGTGGACGTATCTCAAAATCAAAGGCTACTTAAACAAGATATGTGTGGACGTATCTCCACATCAAAGGCTGATTCAACAATAAACGGATGGACAGACAATTCTATTTGAAACTAAATCGTGAATCCAAACTTATTCACCCAAACCCTAACCCTAACCCTAACCCTAACCCTTACCCTAACCCTTACCCTTACCCTTACCCTAACCCTAATCCGAACCCTAACCATAACCCCAACCCTAACATTAACCCGAAGCTACGAACGACGGAGAGAGACCCTTAAAAAGATGCGTGGACGAATGGAAAAATGTTAAAACATCTCAGATAATTAAATGTTAAAACATCTCAGATAATTAAATGTTAAAACATCTCAGATAATTCAAGTTTACTGACATGAAATCTAAAATAATTCTGTAAAAACTAATAAAATTATGTTGAAAAAATAATTCAATTTAATTCGTAAAAACTGATTTTGACAAATAGAAAATAATTTCTGATTGGAATTCAAGTTTAAGATAAAAAGTCTTTCATTCTTTCTTTCTTTTTCTCTTTTTTCTCTCTTCTTGCTCTCTCTCTCTTTCTCCTTCTCTTTCTCTTTCTCTCTCTCTTTCTCTTTCTCTCTCTCTCTCTTTCTCTCTTTCTCTTTCTCTCTCTCTCGCTTTCTCTCTTTCTCTTTCTCTCTCTCTCGCTTTCTCTCTCTCTCTTTCTCTCTCTCTTTCTCTCTCTCTTTCTTTCTCTTTCGCTCTCTCTCTTTCTCTCTCTGCGCGTTTAGTGATGAAAATGCCATTTCAAATGCAACTATAGATATAAGTGGACGCATCTCCAAATCAAATACTACTTCAACAATATATAAGTGGACGCATCTCCAAATCAAATACTACTTCAACAATATATAAGTGGACGCATCTCCAAATCAAATACTACTTCAACAATATATAAGTGGACGCATCTCCAAATCAAAGGCTACTTTAACAATATATAAGTGGACGCATCTCCAAATCAAATACTACTCCAACAAGATATAAATGGACGCATTCTAAAATCAAATGCTGGGCATTTTTAAAGACAGCTAACACAAGGAAACGAGGTAAAAAACAAAACAAATATACAACAAATAAATGTTACCATAGCCAAATCAAGTTACTTTTCTACCGACCTCGATCATTTGTTTGTGTTTTAAATTATATTTTAAATGATTTCGACATGTAATAAAACATGTCGAAATTTCATTCCTTTTAAGAGCTGGTGAATTATTTCAGGGAAGATGGCTGCCGACTTTTTTTTTGTCATCGTCGTCTGTTTCTTTTTTCCAATTCGTTGTTTTTTAGCGCATTTTTTCAAAACTTTTCACATTCTTCTTACCGCGGGGGATATTTTACTTCGCCTTTCAATTTTTATTTGAGGGAGGAGGGGATTAAGGTTACTTCTTTGCCGCGAGCGAAGGGATATTTTACTTTGCCCTTCATTATTTGGGGTGGCGGGTCCCTGAGGAAGTCTTTTTGTGTCAACATATGTTGACTTTACTTTTTTGAATAGAATATTGAAAACATTTTTGGATTAGAATTTAAATCTCTCTCTCCCTCCCTCTGTCTGTCTGTCTGTCTGTCTGTCTCTCTCTCTCTCTCTCTCTCTCTCTCTCTCTCTCTCTCTCTCTCTCTCTATCTATCTATCTATCTATCTATCTCTGATTTTGATATTTTTAAAACTTTACTTTTTTATTATTGGTTTTCAAAAACTCGAAGGATATATATATATTGTTTTATTTTACTTCAGTCGAAGTTCTCATGAATTAAGGCGGCCCTTCCTGGGGCTAACACTTAATCTCTATATAAGATACATAGATATTCCTTTACCTGTCAAACGTAGAGTTAGTAAAGAAGTTAAGAACATTAATTTTCCTCTCCCCAACTGACCATTTTACTATGTTATAGTATATCTTTGTTGTGGTCTCTTGGTCTTACCGGATTCCAGGACAAGAATTCATCTAGTCTGGTGGAGTATCTAGCTAAGTGCTTTTATTTGAGGTAACATTACTTGAAGAAGGTGCACCATTCCTCGTATGAGCAAGTGTATTGCCGTGTCGAGTGGATCTTATTTGGGCTTCGAATACTATGTTATTTTGAATATTTGGTCAGGGTTTACTTGTAGGAAGAAGTATCCTGACAAACCCTTATACAGAGAGACCGAAGAAACTCAAGAATGTTGCTAGTAAGTAATTCAAACTCTCCAAATATATATGCGTGTGTGTATAAAAATGTATATATTTATATATATATATATATATATATATACAAAATAAATATTTTATGGTAATATATATATATTAATGTATATATATATATATATATATATATATATATATATATATATATATTACCATAAAAATAATAGATTTTATATCCCGAATTTCTGGTTTAATAATTATAATGATTAAATAATGTGGCGATCAAAATAAAATATTTAGACAATCAAAAAAGACAATTACTCGCACCTGACGCCATTAAGTCATATCAAATTAATCAAAGTAGATTGATAGAGCAAATCCAAAACTATCTAGAACATTCAGTAGAAAATCTATTAACGTATATGTATATATAACACATATAATATATATATAAATACATGTATATATATGTATATGTATATACATATATTTAATTTTTAAATATTTTCAAACTAAATTAAAAATAAATGTTAATATAAATACATAAAACTATAAATAACCAAATCAGTAGTGTAATGGATTCGTCCGAACACTATAAAATACAGACAATCTTTGTAAATAACAAATATATTTTCTTAGACAGAGACGAACAGCACAAGTAAGGAGGACATTCTTTAATAACAAACAAGTTAGCAAAACATTAATCTGGAACAAAACTTGGATCTAATACACGGAACGTTTTTGTTCTTGTCTGATCAACTCTGCTCGGAAGCCATGAGATAAAATACTGTTTTGTTCTTAAATTCCAGAAACAACTGATTATCCCTTAAGTAATGTTAAGACTAGCGTAAATTCTTGGAATCAAACTAATATAGTGACTGTAAATAGTAAATTGACTTACAAGCAAAATATTTTCCAACGAATGGACTAAACGATATTTTGTTTTTTCTTTTTCCATACAATCGTTGATAAACTTCCAAGACATATGTATATATATATATATATATATATATATATATATATATATATATATATATATATATATATATATATATATATGATGTTGCTTGTCATAAATCCATCCTTGTGAATAATCAGAAAAGAATGATTAAACAGAACAATAGCAACTTTGATGTCCCGATGGCCGATTTGGTCGGCATTTGTATAATTTAAACTCTTAGTAGAATTGTAGAGCCTTACTTAGTGCGGTTATATAGGGATGATGGAATAATTGTTATCCCTAATACTAACGCCCACCTGTTATCAAAAATACACAGAAAATTAATAAGAGCTTTCAAATATTTATGACTGAAAATAGGTATAACCCCAAACTGTAAGGAAGTAAATTATCTAGATATTGCCCTGAACTTGAAAAAGGGGTTTTACAATCCCTTTTAATGAAGACAACCACACACCATCTTACATTAACATTAGATCCAATCACGTGAAGTGTATAATTAAACAAATACCTAAACCGATTAACACTAGAGTTAATAAACTCTCGGCAAATAAGGAAATCTTTAAAGCGAATAAACACTTATATAATAGAGCACTAGATTGCAGTGGCTACACTGAAAAACTCGAATATACCTAGAAGAAAAATAATTATAAATCCAGGAATAGAGGCCGGAAAATAATATGGTTCAACCCATCATAATGTCAACTATCCAACTTCAAAATGAAAAAAATTAAAATTAGTTACTCTTGTACCAAGAAAAGGATAGGATATTTAGTACACATAGTCAGAAAATATTAAATAATTCTAATAACATTACTGCAAAAGTAAATAAGTGTAATTGTCAGGTGAAGAATGAATGCCCACTAGACGGTAATTGCAAAGTAGAGTGCGTAATTTATAAAGCCACGATATGTTTAGAAGATAACAACAGGAACAAGAAAGTCTACCTCGGCATTTCTACGGGAAACTGGTAGCAGCGTTTTTATGATCACAAACACTCATTCGTAAATCCAGAACTTTAGAACAAAACGGAGTTAGCGAAA